>JAOPSE010000342.1:600000-767576 GCA_029449295.1 Zea luxurians
TAAAGGGAGAACATGTGTTAGGTCTAACAAATGTGTATTTCGAAAAAGATAGACCTTGTGCAGCTTGTCAAGCAGGTAAATAAGTGGGAAGTGTGCATCACAGCAAGAATGTGATGACCACATCTAGACCCCTAGAGCTGCTGCATATGGACCTCTTCGGACCCGTCGCCTACCTCATCATCGGGGGAAGTAAGTATGGTTTAGTAATTGTTGATGATTTTTCCCGCTTCACTTGGGTATTCTTTTTGCAGGATAAATCTGAAACCCAAGGGACCCTCAAGCGCTTCCTAAGGAGAGCTCAAAATGAGTTTGAGCTCAAGGTGAAGAAGATAAGGAGTGACAACGGGTCCGAGTTCAAGAACCTTCAAGTGGAGGAGTACCTTGAGGAGGAAGGAATCAAGCACGAGTTCTCCGCTCCCTACACACCACAGCAAAATGGTGTGGTAGAGAGGAAGAACAGGACGCTTATAGACATGGCGAGGACGATGCTTGGAGAATTCAAGACGCCTGAGCAGTTTTGGTCGGAAGCTGTGAACATGGCTTGCCACGCAATAAACCGAGTCCATCTCCATTGCCTCCTCAAGAAGACATCATACGAGCTTCTAACCGATAACAAACCCAACGTTTCATATTTTCGAGTTTTTGGGAGTAAATGCTACATTCTGGTGAAGAAAGGTAGAAATTCAAAATTTGCTCCCAAAGCTGTAGAAGGGTTTTTGTTAGGTAATGACTCAAATACAAAGGCGTATAGAGTCTTCAACAAATCATCGGGTTTGGTTGAAGTCTCTAGCGACGTTGTATTTGATGAAACTAATGGCTCTCCAAGAGAGCAAGTTGAGCTTGATGATGTAGATGAGGATGATGTTCCAACGGACGCAATTCGTACCATGGCGATTGGAGACGTGCGACCGCAGGAACACAAGGAACAAGATCAGCCTTCTTCCTCAACAATGGTGCAACCCCCAACTCAAGATGATGAACAGGTTCCTCAAGAAGAGGCGTGTGATCAAGGGGAGCACAAGATGTCCAAGCTGAAGAGGAAGAAGCACCACAGGCCCCTCCAACTCAAGTTCGAGCGAGGATTCAAAGGAATCATCCCGTCGACCAGATTTTGGGTGACATCAGCAAGGGAGTAACCACTCGCTCTAGATTAGCTAATTTCTGAAGAGCTCAACAACTTCAAGCGAAATGAAGTTTGTACACTAGTGCCACGTCCCAAGCAAAACGTTGTGGGAACCAAGTGGGTGTTCCGCAACAAACAGGACGAGCACGGGGTGGTGACGAGGAACAAGGCTCGACTTGTGGCAAAAGGTTATGCCCAAGTCGCAGGTTTGGACTTTGAGGAGACTTTTGCTCCTGTGGCTAGGCTAGAGTCGATTCGTATTTTGTTAGCCTATGCCGCTCACCATTCTTTCAGGTTGTTCCAAATGGATGTGAAGAGCGCTTTCCTCAATGGGCCAATCAAGGAGGAGGTGTACGTGGAGCAACCCCCTGGCTTTGAGGATGAACGGTACCCCGACCACGTGTGTAAGCTCTCTAAGGCGCTCTATGGACTTAAGCAAGCCCCAAGAGCATGGTATGAATGCCTTAGAGACTTTTTAATTGCTAATGCTTTCAAGGTTGGGAAAGCCGATCCAAATCTTTTCACTAAGACATGTGAGGTGACTTATTTGTGTGCCAAATTTATGTCGATGACATAATATTTGGTTCTACTAACCAAAAGTCTTGTGAAGAGTTTAGCAGGGTGATGACTCAAAAATTTGAGATATCGATGATGGGCGAGTTGAACTACTTCCTTGGGTTCCAAGTGAAACAACTCAAGGACGGCACTTTCATCTCCCAAACGAAGTATATGCAAGACTTGCTCAAGCGGTTTGGGATGAAGGACGCCAAGCCCGCGAAGACTCCAATGGGAACCGATGAACTTGTCGACCTCAACAAAGGAGGTAAGTCCGTTGATCAAAAAGCATACCGGTCTATGATAGGGTCTTTACTTTATTTATGTGCTAGTAGACCAGATATTATGCTTAGCATTTGCATGTGTGCTAGATTTCAATCCGATCCAAGGGAGTGTCACTTAGTGGCCGTGAAGCGAATTCTTAGATATTTAGTTGCTACGCCTTGCTTCGGGATCTGGTATCCAAAGGGATCTACCTTTGACTTAATTGGATATTCAGACTCCGATTATGCTGGATGTAAGGTCGATAGGAAGAGTACATCAGGGACGTGCCAATTCCTAGGAAGGTCCCTCGTGTCCTGGAGTTCGAAGAAACAAACCTCCATTGCCCTATCCACCGCTAAGGCCGAGTACGTTGCCGCAGGACAGTGTTGCGCGCAACTACTTTGGATGAGGCAAACCCTCTGGGACTTTGGCTACAATCTGAGCAAAGTCCCACTCCTATGTGACAATGAGAGTGCTATCCGCATGGCGGACAATCCTGTTGAACACAGCCGCACAAAGCACATAGACATCCGGCATCACTTTTTGAGAGACCACCAGCAAAAGGGAGATATCGAAGTGTTTTATGTTAGCACCGAGAACCAGCTAGCCGATATCTTTACCAAGCCTTTAGATGAGAAGACCTTTTGCAGGCTGGGTAGTGAGCTAAATGTCCTAGATTCGCGGAACTTGGATTGATTTAGCATACATGTGTTTATCCTTTTGATCATGTTCCTTTATGCATATTGTTGTTTATTTATGGTGCTCAAGTTGTACAAATGCTCCCCGGACCTCAAAAGTCCATTTGCGAGTGATGCACACATTTAGGGGGAGATGTGCTACAACTTGACCCTTTGAGACTAACCATGTGTTTGAGCTTGCTTGATTTAGCCTCAAAGGAGGATTGAAAGGGAAAAGGTGAACTTGGACCATGCAAGACTTCCACTGCTCTCCGATGAGAGGGTAACTTACTCCAAGTTCATCTCAATACCCTTATTGCCTTTTTTACTCTTATTTGAAGATTTTGGTGAGGCAATGGGGTTTAAGGGCCAAGATTGATTCCGTTTTGGTGCTTGATGCCAAAGGGGGAGAAAATAAGGCCAAAGCAAGAAATGGATCAGCTACCACTTGAGAATTTTGAAAATAGTAGAGTAGAGCTTTTTGATTTGTCAAAATACTCTTATTGTCTCTTATTGACAAAAGTTGGTCTCTTGTGGGGAGAATGGTTGATTATGGGAAAAAGGGGGAGTTTTTGAATTCTTGATCAATTTCTCTTGGAATACCTCTCTCTATGCCTTAACAAGTGACTTTGACTTAGAGATAGGAAATTGAGTTCGATTTGCAAAAACAAACCAAGTGGTGGCAAAGAATGATCCAAATATGCCAAATTTGAATCAAAACAAATTTGTGTTCTCCTTTGAATTGATGTTGCACTTCTTTTAGTTGCTTTTTGTTGTGTTGGCATAAATCACCAAAAAGGGGGAGATTGAAAAGGAAATGTGCCCTTAGGCCATTTCTAAGTATTTTGGTGATCAAAGCCAACACAAATGGTTTAAGTGTGAAACTATGCTAAATGGTGGAAGAAGTGCAAAGTCAACACAAAGGTATGATTCTAGACTTAGTACATTAGTTTTTGTGTACTAACATATTTGTCTAAGTGCTATAATAGAGAAAATTCAATTGGAAAAGACTTGGCTCGAGCAGCCAAGACTCTGCTCAGTCTGGGTGCACCGGACTGTCCGGTGGTGCACCGGACAGTGTCCGGTGCGCCAGGCTGGCGTCTAGTCAACTGGCTGCTCTCGGGTCTCGACGACGGCGTACGGCTATAAATCACCGGACTGTCCGGTGGTGCACCGGACAGTGTCCGGTGAGTCGGCTGCGGCGAAGTCGCCGCTCTCGGGAACCAAGTCAACAGCGTACGGCTATAATTCACCGGACTGTCCGGGCGCGCCAACGGTCGGCCATGCAATCCGCGCGTGACGCGTGGCCGAGCCAACAGTCGGATGGGAGCACCGGACTGTCCGGTGCGCCAACGGCTCCAAGTCTCCAACGGTCAGCTGCGCCAGAATAGGAAAGAAATCCGCACCGGATAGTGTCCGGTGGTGCACCGGACTATCCGGTGCGCCAGTCGACAGAAGGCAAGAATTGCCTTCCTGGATTGCTCTCAACGGCTCCTAGCTGCCTTGGGGCTATAAAAGGGTCCCCTAGGCGCATGAAGGAGAACAACAAGCACACTTTGAGCATCCTTGATCATTCATACTCCGTCTTTGCGCACTTGTTTGACATTCTTAGTGATTCGAGCTCCGTTCTAGTGAGAACTTTGTGATATTCATTTGAGCTCGAGTCTTGGCCGTGTGTGTGTGTATTTGCTGTGGATTTGTGTGTGTTGCTTCCCTCCCTTACTCTAGTGCTTTCACTTTGATCCTTATTGTAAGGGCGAGAGACTCCAAGTTGTGGAGATTCCTCGCAAACGGGAAAAGAGTAAAGAAAAGAAGAACACCGTGGTATTCAAGTCGATCGTTGGATCACTTGAGAGGAGTTGAGTGCAACTCTCGTCCGTTGGGACGCCACAACGTGGAGTAGGCAAGTGTTGTACTTGGCCGAACCACGGGATAAATCCTTGTGTCTCTTGTGCTTGTTCTCACTGTGTCTATTGTGCTTCACAAGAGCTCTCCTTAGCCACTTGATTTTATTGTGCTAACTCCTAACCAAGTTTTGTGGCTTTAAGTTTTAAGTTTTTACGGGATCACCTATTCACCCCCCCCTCTAGGTGCTCTCAGGTAGTCAGGGTATACGAAGCCGATGGCGTCGAAGACTCTGTTTAATCTTTTCTTTCTCCGGCCACCGAAGGCTGCGGACAAGGCATTGTCCTCAGTTTTGGAGTACGCCCCAAGTAACTCGTCGCTAGTAGTTTCAATACACTTCAGCCAATCATCATTTGGTTGATCAAACCTATCTCTAAACCTGAAGGTGTATTTAAATTGGACCAAATCACCTTCGCTAGAATCATTGATGGTTTCCTTCGGCATTTCCTAGCCTTCCGCAAGCGGCCATACCCTGAAGGCTATGTGCTCCTGAACTAAATCTCTTGTGCAAATAAAAGAGCAAACAGTGCCGAAGGCCTTACGACACGCTTCCGCAGCATCATCAATTTCAACCTTCGGCCTTCGGAGGCCGAAGCGGGACCAAATGGGACGCATAATGACCTCCTTAATATCTTCCCTTGCCTTAAAATCATTTTTCACGTAAAACCATTCCTCCATCCAAGCTCCAGGCCACCTTTTCCGGAGTGTTGGTACCGGGTGACTTGCGTTGGGGCGGGCGATAAATCCATAACAACCGAAGTTGTTGTGATACTGTTCTTTACCCATGGCCTTCGTCTCATACAAAAGTTCGTGCATGCTGCAGAAGCACTTCGCGCTTGGCTCTATCCCTTGGCTTCTTACTGCCCAGACGAAGACTCCCATCCTCAATATGGCTTCGGGGGTCATCTGATGAAGGAAGATTTGGTAAGTTTTTAGCACTTCAACTACAAACCTGCTCAGTGGGAACCGAAGCCCAACTTTGAAGAAGCTTCGGTAAATCACAACTTCGTTTTCCTCGAGGGCAGGGACATTGTTATCTCCACCAGCTCTTACAATAGACATATCCCAAAAGTACCTTCCTCTCATATTGTCAAGATGACTCTGTTTAATTGTTGATTTCCCAAAGATTGTATGACTTGGCCTCCAAGGCCGATCCTTAGAATCTTCGCCCCCGCTTTCCGCATCATAATTGTCACTATCACCAGTATCTTTAGACAGGCCTTCCAGTATCTCCTTAGTAATCTTCTATGTATTTGTTTTTGCCATTGACTCGATAAATCCAGCAATATAGGGATTCACAGCCTTCTTCTCCTCAAAAAGCTTCTCCTCTTCAGTCAGCTTCGTCTCAGCAGCAACCTTCTTGTCATGAGACATTTCTCCTTGAGAAAGAACGAAAATGCGTCTTTTTAGCCGAAGCTCAAAAAGCTTGAAAAACTAGCAAGCGTTAGTGAGCAAGTGCTGCGAAATTGAGAAAGTAAAACAAATGGCATAAGCAGCGTATCAAATATAGTTTGTGTGAGTTCTTATTTATACGCTCAGCACGCTCCAAATTGGGGGGCCCCGTTTGTCATTGACTGTTGCTATTCTAGCAAAGGGAAGGTGTTTTTTTGGACCTTCGGCTTAAGGCCTTCATCCATGTCACAGTCTGAATTCGTTATCTTAACAAATTAATACTGCAAGGGGCTACTATTGGGAGCCTTCGTCTTCCGAAGGTCCTCAAAAACATGATTTGACAATATTTCCGAAGCATAATATATGAACAGGTACCTTCGAACTTGGATCAAAACCATATACAATATGAGAAGCACGAACAATACGAAGGATGACGAAGCTTCGAAGCCACACGCAGGGAAGCTTCGGCATAGTGGCAGAAAGAGGAACCGACTTAAAGGGGAAAAGGTTGTATGGACCTCAATGGATTATCCTAAAGTAAATAGTAAATGTAAAGGGCATGAGTGTAATTTTACACAGGCTGCGTCCTGTACCTATAAATAGATGAACAGTGCCCCTGTGCTGTTCACGCTGTCTTGTACTTGCTCGTGCTTCACGTTTGCTATCAAGCCGAATGTACAAATGTAATTCAATATTGTTCTTACTCACTCATGATTATATAATAAAGATATATACATGATATCATATGATTATTCATGCTATTTCTCATGTTTCATATGCTTCATCTTTCATTGATATATGCTGTGATGATGAAGGTACTTCCTTCATGACCTTCGTTCGAAGATCGTTATATCCTTAGGGAAATAATGCTTCGAAGGACGAAGGGCATTAACCGTTAATATATCCTTTGTGTTGCCTTGTTCTTAATTCATAGCATTTGAGAACAAGTCCCCAATAGAACTGGTGGAGGGCAAGCTAGGGAGATTTGCGATGATCAGGGGAGAAGAGCCAACACAAACCTACAATAGGCTCAAGACCCTAGTCAACAAATCCAAAGCTATGGAAGCACAAGATGGATGGATCATGATGTCGTCTGACTCATGCTCAGGTCATTTACTGTTATTGACCCCCATCTTGTCAACCTTATTCATGAAAATCCTAGGTACACCAAAATGACGCCCGAGGAGATCCACGGAAAATTCGTGAGCGGGCGTATGATGGTGAAGGAGGCGTGATACATGGACGATGCGCTAAATGGTCCACTGCCCATCTACGAGCCATAGCCCGTTGCTCTCAAAGCAACTAGCAGTAAGGAGGCGCTACCAAGCAAGGTAGCACAAGTGGAGGCTGCCGGGCTCAATGAGGATGAAATGGCGCTTATCATCAAGCGTTTCAAGACCGCGCTTAAAGGACGCAAAGAGTACCCCAACAAGAATAAAACAAGGGAAAACGCTCTTGCTTCAAATGCGGTAAACTGGTCATTTTATTGCTCAATGTCCCGATAATAAAAATGACCAGGCATAAGAAAGACATGGGAAGACGGAGAAGAAGAAGAATTACAGGAAGGCGAAGGGCGAGGCGCATCTTGGAAAGGAATGGGACTCTGACTGCTCTTCATCTGACTCCGACGATGAAGGACTAGCTGCCTCGGCCTTCGACAAATCTTCGCTCTTCCCCAATGAATGCCATACATGTCTTATGGCTAAGGAAAAGAAGGTACATATTCAAGATACCCCTAAATACTCTTCTTCTAGCGACGAGGAATCTTCCGACGATGAAGTAGATTACTCTGATTTATTTAAGGGGTTAGATAGAGCTAAAGTAGAGAAAATTAATAAATTAATCGATGCTCTCAATGAAAAAGATAGACTGCTAGAAAAGCAAGAGGATATTGTATATGAGGAACATGATAAATTTGTTAGTGTTCAAAAATCCCTTGCTTTAGAAATAAAGAGAAATGAAATGCTGTCTTCTAAGTTGTCTGCTTGTCATGAAACTGTCTCTAGTTTAAAGAATTTAAATGATGAATTAAATACTAAGCTGAGAAAGTTAATGAAACTAGCTCATGTGTAAAACATGTTACTATTTGCAATAAATGTAAGGGCTTTGATGTTGATGCATGTGATGAACATCATACTTCTATTGCTAAATTAAACAATGAGGTAGCAAGTCTTAATGCTCAACTTAAAACTTCCAAAATTGATTTTGATAAATTAAAATTTGCTAGGGATGCATACACTGTTGGTAGACATCCCTCAATTAAGGATGGACTTGGTTTTTGAAAGGAAACCAAGAACTTAACAAGCCAAAGGACTTCTGATCCCAAGGGGAAAGGGAAGGCTCCTATGGCCAGTAGCTCACATGATCAAAAGAAACATGCTTATCTTTATACTCATGTTAAGGAAGTTTCTCATTATAATCAAAGCTATGATCATGATGCTTATAATGATTCACATGCTATGTTTGCATCTAGTTCTGCTCTTTTTAATGGTAGAAGTAGGCCTAGGAGAAATTATACTACTTGTTGGGGACTTGTTCTCAAGTGCTATGAATTAAGAACAAGGCAACACAAAATGTTAAGAGTTAATACCCTTCGTCTTTCGAAGCATTATTTTCCATAGGATATAATGATCTTCAGACGAAGGTGATGAAGGACATACCTTCATCATCATAGCGTATGTTAATGAAAAAAAGAAGCATATGCAATATAAAAGACAACATGAATAATCATACGACATTGTTAACATGGATAAACAGAAATAATATTGAATTACATTTATACCTTCGGCTTGACAGAAAGCAAAAGTCCAAGCATGACGCACGATCGAGTACAAGTCAGCGTGAACAGTACGGGGGTACTATTCATCTATTTATAGGCACAGGACGCAGCCTGTGTAAAATTACACTCATGCCCTTTACATTTACTATTGACTTTAGGATAATCCATTGAGGTCCATATAGCCTTTTCCCCTTTAAGTCGGTTCCTCTTTCTGCAGCTATGCAGAAGCTTCCCTCCGCATGGCTTCGAAGCTTCGTCATCCTTCGTATTATTTGTGCTTCTCATATTGTATATGGTTTTAATCCAAGTTCGAAGGTACCTGTTCATATATTACACTTATAAAATTTTTTCAAATCATGTTTTTGAGGACCTTCGGAAGACAGGCCCCCAACAGTAGCCCTTCGTAGTATTAATTTGTTAAGATAACGAATTCAGACTGCGACATGGACAAAAGCCTTAAGCCGAAGGTCCGAAAAAACACCTTCCCTTGTGCCATTTGCTTGCAGCGTGCTGAGCGTATAAATAAGAACTCATACCAGCTGCATTTTGATACACTGGTTGTGCCATTTGCTTTATTTTCTCAATTTCGCAAGAATTGCACACTAACGCTTGCTAGTTTTTCAAGCTTTCTGAGCTTCGGCTAAAAAGACGCATTTTCATCCTTCCTGAAGGAGAAATGTCTTAGGACAAGAAGGTTGCTGCTGAGATGAAGATGACTGAAGAGGAGAAGCTTTTTGAGGAGAAGAAGGTTGTGAATCCCTACATTGCTGGATTTGTCGAGTCGATGGCAAAAAACAAATACAGAGAAGATTACTAAGGAGATACTGGAAGGTCTGTCTGAAGATATTGGTGATAGTGACAGTTATGATGCGGAAAGTGGAGGCGAAGATTCTGAGGATCGGCCTTGGAGGCCAAGTCATACAATCTTTGGGAAATCAACAACTAAACAGAGTCATCTTGACAATATGATAGGAAGGTACTTTTGGGATATGTCTATTGTAAGAGCTGGTGGAGACAACAAGGTCCCCGCCGCCGAGGAAAACGAAGTTGTGATCCACCGAAGCTTCTTCAAAGCTGGGCTTCGGTTCCCACTAAGCAGGTTTGTAGTTGAACTGCTAAAAACCTACCAAATCTTCCTTCATCAGTTGACCCTCGAGGCCATATTGAGGATGGGAGTCTTCGTCTGGGCAGTAAGAAGCCAAGGGATAGAGCCCAGCGCGAAATGTTTCTGCAGCATGCATGAACTTCTGTATGAAACGAAGGCCCTGGGTAAAGAACAGTATCACAACAACTTCGGTTGTTATGGATTTATCGCCCGTGCTAACGCAAGCCACCCAGTGCCAACATTTGGGAAGAGATGGCCCAGAACTTGGATGGAGGAATGGTTTTATGTGAAGAACGACTTGACGGCGAGAGAGGACATCAAGGAGGTTATCATGCACCCCATATGGTCCTGCTTCGGCCTCTGAAAGCCGAAGGTTAAAATTGATGAAGCCACCGAAGCGTGTCAGAAGGCATTTGGTACTGTTTGCTTCTTCATTGGTACAAGAGATTTAATTCAATAGCATATAGCATTCAGAGTGTGGCCGCTTGCGGAAGGCTGGGAAATGCCGAAGCAAACCATCAATGATTCTAGCAAAGGTGATTTGGTCCGGCTGAAATACACCTTCAGATTTGGAGATAAGTTTGATGAACCAAATGATGATTGGCTGAAGTGTATTGAAGTTACAAGTGATAAACTGCTTGGAACATATTCCAAGGCAGAAGATAATGCATTATCCACAACCTTCGGAAGTCAGGGAAAGAAGAGATTAAACAGAGTTTTTGATGCTATTGGCTTCGTCTACCCTGACTACCGCTACCCGCTGCGGGGACAAGGGAAGAAGAGAAAAGCTGATACATGAGCCGCCCCAGCTGAGCCTATGCCGAAAGGCAAAAAATTGAAGGTTCTTACCCACCGACCACGTTACATTGAACCAGCCATGGTTCCTGAGTTTGGCGCAGGGACATCTTCTGCTGCGAAAGCAAAGCGCGCTGCCCCGATTATGCAGAGTACTGAAGAGCCGATTGTAGTGCCGAAGATGCCTACAGTCGGGCCAGTCGAAGCTAGAGATGTCAGGGCTGAAGAGCTACAGGTGGAAAAGGTGATGAAAACGCCAGAAATCTTGAGCCCACCGATAGAGGCAGACTTGCCAAAGATGCAAAAAATTCCTGCCACCATTCCTAAAAGGAGGAGGATGGCTAGCATATTAGACGCTGTTATAGAGACTACGAAGGCCTTGAGCCCTGCTCCTAAGAAAATAGTCGAAGCTACAATAGCTCAGCCCAAAGCCGAAGCTGGGCCTTCCGTGCCCACCGAGACGGAGCCTATCGTGCCTGAGAACAAAACAGCAGGGCAGGATGTACCAGAAAAGACCGAAGCTCCTGCTCCCGAAGCTCCGACTGAAGATGTTGACTACATTATTCGGCATGCTGCGGGAAAAAGATTGTCCGAAGAAGAAATTTTTGAAGCCAAACACTATGCCCGGGAACTAAAGTACCCGAAGGGAGCCTTTGTGTTCAATGGTATGGACGAAGATGATTTCTTGTACTGTCTCCCAAACAATAAAGAATTATCCGTCTACCTAGAGATGGCCAGAAGTATGGGCTTCCCGAAGCTCGAAGCTCGAAGCTGGCCTTTGCGCCATGATAAAGGCTGATCTCGCAGATAGTCTTGCATACAACAGTCTGAAGGTACAGAAATTGCGAATTTCGAAGCTTATGAACTCTGGAATGAAGTCTTTTACTCTCATGTTAATCCTTTTATCCTTTTTGCAGGGCTTAATACTTAGCAATGCCCTAAGGGCGTAAAAGAATGCTGAAGACGAGAGCTGCACTATAGCTCTCAACAACCTTCGAACAGAGGTTATCAGACTGAGAAACAAAGCCACAGAAAAATACAAAATTCTACTTTCATTGGTGGATAGAGTAAAAGAAGATGAAGCAGGTTTCAAGGCTCAAGCTGAAATTCAAAATAATGAGATCGAAGACCTTCGGAAACAGCTGGCCGAAGCCAAAGAAAAATGTGGGCTCGCAGAGGCCAACCGAGATATTAGTGAATATTGGAAAAACTATTTAGAAAAAAACAGTTGAAGAACTGCGCGCATCCAAAGAAAGATGCTTCGAAAAATCCCTGGGCTGCGTGGAGAAGATAAAGGCTAGCTTCGCCAAAGTGGGCGCCTATTCCAACAAAGATAACTTTATACGAGGCGACCCTTAAGGTGTTATCGAATGGATAAGAGGAGAGGCCGAAGCTTTTGAAGAAATTTTAAGTGATCGCGGGGATGTCTGCGCGTTCTCCGGTGCGAGAGGAATTTCAGCCATCCTGAAGAAGGCAGGTTGCGATCATGTCAAGACCCTGGCTCAAGCAGAAGCTGCCTTCTCCGTGGATGACACATAGGATCCTTCAGCTGAAGCAAGCTTAATGGGCGGAAAATTTTATACTGACATCTAGACAAATGGTGGTCGAGAAATAGCTCATGAAATTATGAAGAAGAGTGAAAAAGACATCCATGACACCCGAGTACAAGCTAAGCAAGCTGAAGAAGCTGCAGAGCGCGAGAGACGCATAGGTATTGTTTCGCGGCATCTAGCTTCGACATTTGTTTTCGTGACTTCGAAATAATTAATTTTTTCTACTGCAGCTGAACTATCTCCTCCACCGGAACCATTCGACCCCCTGGCTGACCCAGAATCGAAAAAAGCAATAGAGATCATCAATATGGCCGAATGCATTGTTGACGAAGTTGTTAACAAGTTGTTAAATGAAATTACGGAGAAGGTCCTAAAAGAGGACTAGTACTTATTGTAAAAACATTTTTAGATGTTCAATGTAGCTTTGCTGTATCAAGACTGTAATATTCGATGTGCATATTTTTGAATCTAATATGTAAATTATTTGTAATTCAGTTCTTTGCGATGCATGAAACTTTATATTCATACCGTTTTTGAGCCTTCGACGAAAAAACACCTTCCCTTCTTTTCATGCTTCGTGAAAATATCCATGCTTCATAATAACATCCCAGCTTTGTAAAGAAAGGATCCCATCTTTTGCAATAGAGATGATGAAGCTTTATTTCTCAGCTTACTTTGTGCCTTAGCTCATTTTCATTTTTTATAAAGCAGTCTCCGAAGGTCGACTTCGTATTCAATTCATGTCGTCGGTGCAATATGATGTATGATGTGATGCTATGCGGGATGATGTGATGATATGATGCGAAGGATGATGCTAATGCCGAAGATACGCACCACACGCCCACACTGTAACACACCATCTCTGCGTCCCCTTAGGAACGATCGGAATCTCTTTGCCGTTTATTTTTCGGCTTCACCGCTTATTTTTCGGTATAAGTTCTGCATCCCCTTAGGAACGCCTTTTGAACTTCTTCGCCTTCTATTTCGGCGGTATCACCGTTGAATTTTCGGTGTAAGTTCTGCATTCCCTTAGGAACGTCTTTTGAACTTCTTCGCCTTATATTTCGGCGGTATTTGGCTTTACATTCCCTTTGGAATGACTTTTGAGCATAAAACTTACACTATGCTCCCTTATGAACGACTTTTTGTAGCTTCATCAAAACATACACTACGCTCCTTTAGGAACGACTTTTTTGTAGCTTCGGTAATTTTCGAGCTTCGTAAATCTGTGAAGAAGATGTATTTCACTATTACAAGGAATTATAACTAGATCTACATTACTTGTTCTTTATTGAAAAATAAAACTGTCATAGAATATAAGAAATTTTTTCAGAGGTAGGATATCTCTCAATAAATGTGCTTTGATTCCGGCATAGTACTGTTGACTGTGCGAGCTTTGGATTCCTCCCTGAATTCCCGTTGCTGTTGAGAGTGCTGGTGCCCTTCTAGCTGTTGGCTTTGGGAATAGGTCGGCTGTAGTGGTGGTGGGGGTGGTAGTTATGGCCAAGAAGCCTGTGAATGGCTAGCCGAAGCAACAGAAGCTGCAGGATGATTGCCCACATACTCCGGTATGTAGGAAGAATGGCACGAAGCAGTGTGCAATACCTACTTCGGCTGATTCTGCCGAGCTTGGGCTTCTGTTATCTCCTTTTGCTTCTGAATGGTGATTTGGCACATTCTTGTAGTATGGCCCTTGTCTTCACCACAAAATAAGCAGTAGATCTTTCTAGGCTGATCCCCAAATCTTTCCCCGAAGCCCCTGGCGCCTCTGCCCCTTAGAGCTGATGGCCTGAAAGAGCTTTGTCGTTGCCCCGAAGATTGTGAGGTGTATTGTGACCTTTGAGGCTGACTCCCTTTGTCATCACTCTGAGTGGAATTATGGATTGACCTAACATGCCTCGGGTGGATTCTTCCTCCAAAGCCCCTGGTCATTTCCGAGAATCTGTAAGCTTCCTCCCTTCTTTGGCGGAAGTCGTTGTCAGCCTGGATGTACTCATCCATTTTCTGGAGCAGCTTCTCTAGAGTTTGTGGGGGCTTCCTGGTGAAGTACTGAGCCGTAGGTCCTAGTCGAAGGCCCTTAATTATGGCCTCAATGACAATTTCATTGGGCACCGTGGGCGCTTGTACCCTCAATTGCAAGAACCTTCGGACATACGCCTGGAGGTATTCCTCATGATCTTGCATGCATTGGAACAAGGCCTAAGCTATGACTGGTTTCGTCTAAAAACCTTGGAAACTGGTTACTAGCATGTCCTTAAGCTTCTGACACGATGTGATAGTCCCTGGCCGAAGAGAAGAATACCATGTTTGAGCTACATTTCGGACTGCCATGATGAAGGACTTTGCCATAACTGCAGTATTTCCCCCATACGAAGATATAGTTGCTTTGTAGCTCATCAGAAACTGCTTTGGATCTGAGTGCCCATCATACATGGGAAGCTGAGGTGGCTTGTATGACGAGGGCCATGGGGTAGCCTGCAGTTCTGCTGCCAAGGGAGAAGCATCATCAAAAGTAAAGGTATCATGATTAAAATCATCATACCATCCATCTTCGTTAAACAAGCCTTCTTGACGAAGCTCCCTGTGTTGGGGCCTTCGATCTTGT
Source organism: Zea luxurians (assembly GCA_029449295.1). Taxonomy (NCBI): domain Eukaryota; kingdom Viridiplantae; phylum Streptophyta; class Magnoliopsida; order Poales; family Poaceae; genus Zea; species Zea luxurians. The sequence continues at coordinate 614,754 of JAOPSE010000342.1, forward strand.
TCATCTTGAACAAGACAACGCACTTCTTTAGTAGCTTCGTCGATCTTCCTTTGAAGATCAGTCAGCCGCACCATCTTCTCCTTCTTTTGTACTTGCTGATGGATTATTTCCATGTCCCTAATCTCTTGGTCCAACTCCTCCTCCTGGAGTGTTGGACTGGTGGCTTTCCTCTTTTGGCTTCGAGCTTCTCAGAGAGAAAGAGTTTCCTGGTTTGGGTCCAACGGCTGCAGTGCAGCAGTCCCTGGCGCTGAAGCTTTCTTCAGCGGCATGACGAAGGTCAGTGCTTGCCGATGGTGGTCGAAAGAGTTCACCGGAGGTGGGCGCCAATGTTGGGGACTTGTTCTCAAGTGCTATGAATTAAGAACAAGGCAACACAAAATGTTAAGAGTTAATACCCTTCGTCTTTTGAAGCATTATTTCCCATAGGATATAATGATCTTCAGACAAAGGTGATGAAGGACATACCTTCATCATCATAGCGTATGTTAATGAAAGAAGAAGCATATGCAATATAAAAGACAACATGAATAATCATACGACATTGTTAATATATTCTTCATTATCATGGATAAACAAAAATAATATTGAATTACATTTATACCTTCGGCTTGACAGAAAGCAAAAGTCCAAGCGTGACGCACGATCGAGTACAAGTCAGTGTGAACAGTACGGGGACATTGTTCATCTATTTATAGGCATGTGACGCAGCCTGTGTAAAATTACACTCATGCCCTTTACATTTACTATTGACTTTAGGATAATCCATTGAGGTCCATATAGCCTTTTTCCCTTTAAGTCGGTTCCTCTTTCTACAGCTATGCCGAAGCTTCCCTGCGCATGGCTTTGGAGCTTCGTCATCCTTCATATTGTTTGTGCTTCTCATATTGTATATGGTTTTAATCCAAGTCCGAAGGTACCTGTTCATATATTACACTTGGAAAATATTGTCAAATCATGTTTTTGAGGACCTTCGGAAGACGAAGGCCCCCCAACACTACTTCTCATGCTTCTAGGTAAGTTTGTAATAGACCTACTACTGTTTATCATGCTTGCAATGCTTCTTTTGTGCTTTCATGCAAGAATGCAAAAGTAGTTGCTAGGAAGTTGGGATCCAAATGCAAGGGAGACAAAACTTTCATATGGGTTCCAAAAACTATAGTGACTAACCTTGTAGGACCCAACAAGAGTTGGGTACCTAAAACCCAAGCTTAATTTGCCTTGTAGGTTTATGCATTCAGGGGCTCAAGCTGGATTATCGACAGCGGATGCACAAACCACATGATAGGGGAGAAGATGTTCACCTCCTACATCAAGAACAAGGATTCCTAGGATACGATCATCTTTGGAGATGGGAATCAAGGCAAGGTCAAAGGCTTGGGCAAGATAGCTATCACTAACGAGCACTCAATATCAAATGTATTTTTAGTAGAGTCACTTGGGTACAATCTTCTATCTATAAGTCAATTGTGTCACATGGGTTATAATTGTATGTTTACAAATATTGATGTATCTGTCTTTAGAAGGAGTGATGGTTCATTAGCTTTTAAGGGTGTATGAGGTGGCAAGCTCTATTTAGTTGATTTTTCGAAAGAGAATGCCGATCTAGATGCATGCTTAATAACTAAGACTAATATGGTCTGGCTCTAGCATCGCCGTCTAGCACATGTTGGGATGAAGAACCTTCATAAGCTTCTAAAGGGAGATCATGTGTTAGGACTAACCGATGTCTGTTTTGAGAAAGACAGACCTTGTGCAGCATGTCAGGCAGGGAAACAAGTGGGAAGCACTCATCACAGCAAGAATGTGATGACGACATCAAGACCACTAGAGCTTCTTCACATGGATCTCTTTGGACCCATTGTGTTGGGGGCCTTCGTCCTCCGAAGGTCCTCAAAAACATAATTTTACAATATTTTCCAAGTGAATTATATGAACAGGTATCTTCGGATTCAGATCATGAACACGGAGTACGGTCAGAACGAAGCCCAAGCCAGACGAAGGGGGATTAAGATGAAGGACGGGCTGATTACCAAGCCGTACGAAGGATGGTGCACAGCCGAAGCTATGCGCAGAAAGCTTCGTCGCGATAGCAGAAAGGGGAACTGACTTAAAGATGAAAAGACTACTTAGGCCTTAATAGATTCCCATAAGTCATCAGCAAATGTAATGGACATGAATGTAATTTTGCATGGGCTACGTCCCACGCCTATAAATAGATGAACAGTACTCCCGTACTGTTCACGCTGACTTGGCATTTGCTTTCCGTCATCCTTGTACTTTTGCCTTCCTGCAATCCGAAGGTACACTTGTAATCTGAAATCATTTCTATTTTTAGATGATAATAAAATAGAAATGACGTTGTGATAATATTTAAATGTTTATATTACTTTTCATGTTGCATGTAAGTTCTTCGTCATAGTTTATTGTGCTTACGAAGATATGCTGTTTGTGACCTTCGTCCGGAACACATTATATCCCGAAGGGAAATAATGTTTCAAAGGACGAAGGACTTTATCATTTAACACTTTTTATGTTGCCTTGTTCTTAATCCGAAGCATTTGAGAACAAGTCCCCAACATTGGCGCCCACCTCCGGTGAACTCACTTCCACTCTTTGAGTTTTTGAGCGCCCTCGGCGATCATCAACCTTTGCTATGGCGCCGAAGAAAGCTTCAGCAACTGGCACTGCAGCTCTCCAACCGCTGGACCACAATCAGGAGACTGTCTCTCTTCGGGAGGCCCGAAGCCAGAAGAGGAAGGCTGTCAGCCCGACGCCTCAAGAGGATGAGCTAGACCAAGAGATCAGAGATATGGAGATGCTTCATCAACAGGTGCAGAGGAAGAAGGAAAAGATGGACAGGCTAGCTGAACTGCAAAGGCAGATAGACGAAGCTTCTGAAGAAGTTCGCCATCTTACTCACGATGAGCAGAACCGAAGGCCTCAACAAAAAGACCTTCATCAGGAGGGTTTTTCAACGAAGATGACTGGTATGACAATTTCCATCATGGAAATTTTGTTTTCGATGATACTTCTCCCCTGTCCGCTGAGCTGCAGGCTACACCTTGGCCTCCGTCCTATAAGCCGCCCCAGCTTCCCATATTCGATGGCCATTCAGACCCGAAGCAATTTTTGATGAGCTACGAAGCAACAGTATCTTCGTATGGTGGCAATGCTGCAGTCATGGCAAAGTCTTTTGTTATGGCTGTCAGGAGTGTTGCTCAAACCTGGTATTCCTCCCTTCGACCAGGAACGATCACTTCATGGCAAAAACTGAAGGACATGTTGTTAACCAGCTTCCAAGGGTTTCAGACGAAGCCGGTCACTGCTCAGGCCCTGTTTCAATGCACTCAGGATCATGAAGAATACCTTCAGGCGTATGTCAGAAGGTTCTTGCGTTTGAGGGCGCAGGCACCAACAGTGCCCAACGAAATTGTCATTGAGGCCATGATCAAGGGACTTCGGCCTGGACCTTCAGCTCAATACTTTGCTAGGAAGCCTCCTCAAACTTTGGAGAAACTGCTCCAGAAGATGGACGAGTATATTCGTGCCGACAACGATTTTCGCCAAAGAAGGGAGGAGGCTTTCAGGTTTTCTGAAATGACTAGGGGCTTCGGAGGAAGATTCTATCCGAGGCATGTCAGGTCCATCCACAACTCTACTCAAAATGATGATAAGGGGAGTCAGCAGAACAGGCCGCAGTGCTCCTCACAGGCTTCAGGGCAACAGCAATGTTTCTTCCGGCCACCAACTCCAAGAGGCAGAGGCGCCAGGGGCTTCAGCGGAAGATTTGGAGATCAACCAAGGAGAATGTTTTGCTTATTCTGTGGTGAAAACAAGGGCCATACCACCAGGATGTGCCATGTTACCATCCAGAAGCAAAAGGAGATAGCCGAAGCTGCAGCACAACAAGCTCAGCCGAAGCAGGTCATGCATACTGCTTCATACCATCCGCCTTACATCCCAGAATACATAGGCAACCACCCTGCAGTTTCTGTTGCTTCGGCGAGTCAACCTCAAGCTTCCTGGCAACAGCCTCCGCCTCCACCACCGCTGCAACAAGGCCAACAGCCAGAAGGGAGCCAATATGCTCCACACCAAAGGTATCTCAGAGAACAATCCGAAGCTCGCACAGTCAATAGCACTGTGCCAGAGTCGAAGCACATCTATTGACAAATATCCTACCAGTTTTTTCCATTCAGTTCTATTTTCTGTGTAATAAAGAACATTTTTTAGTTTTCATGTTCAAGTTTCTTTGCTTGCTACAAGGAAAATGTATTTTCTCAGGCTTAAGTTGCTGAAGCTTAAAAATTTGCGATAACAAGGAGGACCTTCGAATTATCGAAAAACCTTCGAAGCAACAAAAAGTCGTTCTAAGGAACGCAGAGTAAGTTTGCTGAAATCACAAAAAGTCGTTCCAAAGGGAACGCAGTGTAAGTTTTCTGCTCCAAAGTCGTTCCAAAGGGAATGCAGAGCTTACAGCGAAAAGTCAACGCTGATACCGCCTAAGTAAAGGGCGAAGAAGCTCCAAAGTCGTTCCTACGGGAATGCAGAGCTTACAGCGAAAAGTCAACGCTGATACCGCCTAAGTAAAAGGCGAAGAAGCTCCAAAGTCGTTCCTAAGGGAATGCAGAGCTTACAGGGAAAAGTCAGCGCTGATACAAAAATATTTTGTGTTTTACGGGGATATGTGTGTATCTTCGGAACAAATGTCATCTACATAACATAACATCATCACATCATTTTGCATAGCATAAGCATCATACATCATGTCGCATATGGCAAAAGAAGGGGACACGGTATCAACCTTCGGAAGGATACTTTGAGAAAGTGAAAATCGTGCTAAGTCACAAGGGGATACAATACTGATCTTCGGAATATAGCTTCGGAGAATATTTTCATGAAGCTTGGATATCCTTCATCAGAGCACTATGAACATTGTCGTGATGCATAAAAGTTTTTCTATCTTCACGAAGCATGAAAAGAAGGGAAGGTGTTTTTTCGCCGAAGGCTCAAAAACGGTACGTATGTAAAGTTTCATGCATCGTAAAGAATCGAATCATTAAAAGCAAATATATCACAGGGTTACAAAATGTCACACATATTTCATTTCAGAAGTCTTTACAAAAGTGCTTAATCTTCTCTCAAAACAGCTTCGGCAGCTTCGTTCAGGAGTCGGTTAACAACTTCATCCATGATAGCTTCAGCCATCTTTTTAATTTCGTCGTCTCCTTTCGGGTGAGGGCCCGGAGACGCTTTAGTAGGATCTGAAGGAGGACATGATACGGCCATATTGCTATTACAAATTGCGAACGAAGTTTAAAATCAAAAATTACAACACAATAAAAACCATTAGCTAATACCTATTTGCCCTTCAGGCTCTGAGATTTTGTCAGCGGCCTTAGCTACTTCTCTAGCGTCGTGAATGCCCTTCTCACTTTTCTGAATAATTTCTCGGGCCATTTCTCGGCCACCATTGTCCCAGACGTCGGTGAAAAATTTTCCACCAGCCTGGCTAGCTTCGGCCGAGGGGTCTTTAATATCTTCAGGAGATAAGCTGGCTTCGGTTTGTGCAAGAACTTTAACATGATCGCAGCCTTTTTTCTCCAGTATAGTAGCAATCCCCCTGGCACCCGAGAAGGCGCAAATGTCTCCACGACTGTTTAGAATTTCTTCGAAGGCTTCAGCTTCGTGGCAGATCCATTCGATCGGTCCTTCTGGGTTACCTCTCACAAAATCTTCTTCACCCGAAAATGCGCCAACACTGGCGAAGCTGGTTTTTATTTTCTTTACACATTCCATGGATTTTTCGTAGCACCTTTTCTTAGAAGACCGAAGCTCTTCAACGGTTCCTTCCAAATGATCAGCCCATTGGTCGCTACATTCCCGCCTCGTCTCTTCAAGTATGCGTTCTTCTTTCGCTCGGGCCAATTGCTTTCGAAGATCGTCAATCTCGTGCTTTTGAGCTGTAATTTGTGCTTTGGACGCAGCTTCGTTCTCCTTTACTTTATCCACTAATGTAACTAGAATTTTGTCCTTTTCCAGGGCTTCGTTCCTTAGTTTGATAACCTCTGTTCGAAGGTTGTTGAAGGCAATTTCATAGCTTTCGTCTTCGGCATTCTTTTGTGCTCTCAGCGCGTTGCTTAGTATTAAACCCTATACGTAAAAAGTTAGTATAAGAATAAAACAATAGATTTCGAATCATAAAGTTTCCAAAATGCGCAATTCTCGCACCTTCAGACTATTATATGCAAGGCTATCCGCAAGATCCTCCTTCGTCATAGCGCATAGTCCAGCTTCAAGCTTCGGAAACCCCATACTCCTAGCCATCTCCCGGCAGACAGATAATTCTTTGTTGTCAGGGAGGCAGTATAGGAAGTCATCTTCGTTTGTCCCATTGAACACTAGTGCCCCCTTCGGATATTTTAATTCTCTGGCATAGTGATTGGCTTCATAAATCTCTTCTTCAGATAATTTCTTCCCCGAAGCATGTCGCACAATGTAATAGCGTATGATGGAAGGTGCTTCGGGGGCCGCAGTGTCAATTTCTTCAACCAAAATTGGCTCTGGCATTTTTATTTTTTCTTCGGCTTCCAAAGGTTGTTCCTTGGTGGGCTCTGAAGGCCCAGCTTCAGCTTCAAGTTGTTGCTTCGAAGCTTCAGCAACTAAAGCTTCAGTAGACACTTCAGAAAGTTCAACAGTCTTCTTTGGAGTTATGCTTGAAGACTTAATTGTCTCCAAAACATCTAGCACGTTCACCATTCTTTTTCTTTTCGGGGTCACCGATGGGCCCTTTTGATTTTTTATTGTCTCAACACTTGCTGAAGGACTTAAGATTTCCAATATTTTTGGTCCTTCAATTCTCGGTTTTTCTGCTGAAGGTGCTTCAGTTTTTTCTTCGATCTTCGGCACTGGAGCTGGCTCTGTAGTTTCAGTGGCCAAAGAGACTTCACCAATAAATTCAGGCACTGTGGCCGGCTCAATAAAACGCGCCCGGTGGGTGAGCACCTTCATCTTTTTTCTTTGCGGCGCTGGCTCACCAGAAGCACCTGAGGCAACTTCTTTTGCAGGAGAAGTATTTTTTCTTTTGCGGCCTGGCACCGGATAATGGTAGTCAGGGTAGACAAACCCGATTGCATCAAATACCCGGTTGAGCCTCTTCTTCTTTCGGCCTCCGAAGGCTGCTGATAATGCAGTATTCTCGGCCTTCGAGTATACCCCAAGCAGTTCGTCACTTAAGGTTTCAATGCTTTTTAACCAGTCGTCGTCCGGTTCAACGAACTTATCTCCGTATTTGAATGTGTATTTTAGTCTGACCAGTCCACCTTCATTAGACTCTTTGATGGTCTCCTTCGGCATTTCCCACTTTCCTGCAAGTGGCCAAACTCTGAAGGCAATATGCTCTTGGACCAGATCCCTTGTCCCAATAAAAGAGCAGATTACGCCGAAGGCTCTTTGGCATTCTTCGGCCGCTTCATCCATTTCAACCTTCGGCTTTCGGAGTCCGAAGCGTTGCCAGATAGGGCGCATAATGATACTCTTAACATCTTCCTGCGTTGTCAAGTCATTCTTTACATAGAACCATTCTGTCATCCAGGCGCCGGGCCACCTCTTCCGAAAGGTTGGCACGGGGCAGCTCGACCCGGAGCGGGCACCGAAGCTATAACAACCAAAGTTGTTGTGATATTGTTCTTTCCCCCAGGGCTTCGTCTCATATACCAACTCATGAATTTTGCAAAAACTTTTAGCATTTGGTTCTAAACCTTGGCTTCTCACCGCCCAGACAAAGATTCCCATTCTTATGATAGCTTCGGGAGTAATTTGATGAAGGTAGATTTGAAATGTCTTCAGGACTTCGACAACAAAGCTGCTTAGGGGGAACCGAAGCCCAGCCTTGAGAAAGCTTCGGAAGATCACGACCTCATCTTCTTCGGGGGTAGGAGAAGTTTTTTCTCCAGCGTCAGCCCTCACAATAGATATATCTCGAAAATATCTCCCCCTCATATTGTCAATATGACTCTGCTTAATAGTGGTTTTCCCGAAAATAGAGTGACTTGGCCGCCATGGTCGATCTTCGGACTCTCCCCCGCCGCTTTCTACATCATAACTGTCGCTGTCACCAGTATCTTCAGATAAACCTTCTAAAATCTCTTTGGTGATCTTTTCTGTATTAGTCTTCGACATTGCTTCAAGAAACCCCAGGTTTTTCTCTTCAGAGAGACTTAGCTTCATTTCGGCAGCAGCCTTCTTCTCCTCAGACATCCCTTCGGAAATCTTGCTTCTCGCTTCCGAAGCTCAAAACTAGGAAAGAAAACAAATAATTTTTGGGCAGAAAGCTTTATAAGCAGGCAAAACAGATGGCAAAGGGAGCGTGCCAAATCAAATGTGGCGGGCTCCTATTTATACACTCGATATGACGGAAACTGTGTGGTCCCAGGTGTCAGTGACTTTTGCTATTCTAGCAAAGGGAAGGTGTTTTTTCGGACCTTCGGCTTAAGGCCTTCGTCCATATCACAATCTGAATTTATCACTAACAAATTAATATTGCGAGGGGCTACTGTTGGGGGCCTTCGTCCTCCGAAGGTCCTCAAAAACATAATTTGACAATATTTTCCAAGTGAATTATATGAACAGGTATCTTCGGATTCAGATCATGAACACGGAGTACGGTCAGAACGAAGCCCAAGCCAGACGAAGGGGGATTAAGATGAAGGACGGGCTGATTACCAAGCCGTACGAAGGATGGTGCACAGCCGAAGCTATGCGCAGAAAGCTTCGTCGCGATAGCAGAAAGGGGAACCGACTTAAAGATGAAAAGACTACTTAGGCCTTAATAGATTCCCATAAGTCATCAGCAAATGTAATGGACATGAATGTAATTTTGCATGGGCTACGTCCCACGCCTATAAATAGATGAACAGTACTCCCGTACTGTTCACGCTGACTTGGCATTTGCTTTCCGTCATCCTTGTACTTTTGCCTTCCTGCAATCCGAAGGTACACTTGTAATCTGAAATCATTTCTATTTTTAGATGATAATAAAATAGAAATGACGTTGTGATAATATTTAAATGTTTATATTACTTTTCATGTTGCATGTAAGTTCTTCGTCATAGTTTATTGTGCTTACGAAGATATGCTGTTTGTGACCTTCGTCCGGAACACATTATATCCCGAAGGGAAATAATGTTTCAAAGGACGAAGGACTTTATCATTTAACACTTTTTATGTTGCCTTGTTCTTAATCCGAAGCATTTGAGAACAAGTCCCCAACACATTGCCTACCTCAGCATCGGGGGAAGTAAGTATGGTCTTGTAATTGTTGATGATTTTTCCTGCTTCACTTGGGTATTCTTTTTGCAGGATAAGTTAGAAACCCAAGGGACCATAAAGCGCTTCTTAAGGAGAGCTCAAAATGAATTTGAGCTAAAGGTGAAGAAGATAAGAAGCGACAATGGGTCCGAGTTCAAGAATTTACAAGTTGAAGAGTATCTTGAGGAGGAAGGCATCAAGCAAGAGTTCTCCGCTCCCTACACACCACAGCAAAATGGTGTGGTAGAGAGGAAGAACAGGATGCTAATCGACATGGCGAGAACGATGCTTGGAGAGTACAAGACGCCTAAGCGATTTTGGCCGGAAGCTGTGAACACAGCTTGCCATGCCATTAATCGGCTCTACCTGCACCATCTCCTCAAGAAGACCTCCTACGAACTCCTTACCGGTAACAAACCCAATGTCTCTTACTTTCGTGTATTTGGGAGCAAATGCTACATTCTGGTGAAGAAAGGTAGAAATTCCAAATTTGCTCCCAAGGCAGTAGAAGGGTTTTTACTAGGATATGACTCAAATACAAAGGCGTATAGCGTTTTCAACAAATCATTAGGATTAGTTGAAGTCTCTAGCGACATTGTATTTGATGAAACTAATGGCTCTCCAAGAGAGCAAGTTGATCTTGATGATATAGATGAAGAAGAAGTTCCAACGGTCGCAATGCGCACAATGACGATAGGTGATGTGCGACCACAGGAACTACAGGAGCAAGATCAACCATCTTCCTCGACAATGGTAAATCCCCCAACTCAAGACGGTGAATAGGTACCTCAAGAAGAGGGGAAGGATCAAGGGGGAGCACAAGAAGAACAGGTTATGGAGGAAGAAGCACCACGGGTCCCTCCAACTCAAGTCCGAATGACGATCCAAAGACATCACCCCGTCGATCAGATTCTGGATGACATCAACAAGGGAGTAACTACTCGCTCACGATTAGCTAATTTTTGTGAGCATTACTTGTTTGTCTCTTCTATTGAGCCTTTCAAGGTAGAAGAGGCCTTGTAGGATCCGGACTAGGTGTTGGCCATGCAGGAAGAGCTCAACAACTTCAAACGAAATGAAGTCTGGAGCCTGGTGCCACATCCAAAGCAAAACGTTGTGGGAACCAAGTGGGTGTTCCGCAACAAGCAAGACGAGCACAGAGTGGTGACAAGAAACAAGGCTCGACTTGTGGCAAAAGGTTATGCCCAAGTCGCAGGTTTGGATTTTGAGGAGACTTTTGCTCCTGTTGCTAGGCTAGAGTCAATTCAGATATTATTAGCCTATGCTGCTCACCACTCTTTTAGGCTGTTCCAAATGGACGTGAAGAGCGCTTTCCTTAATGGGCCAATTAAGGAGGAGGTATACATGGAACAACCCCCTGGCTTTGAGGATGACAGGTATCCCGACCATGTATATAAGCTCTCTAAGGCGCTCTATGGACTTAAGCAAGCCCCAAGAGCATGGTATGAATGTCTTAGAGATTTCTTAATTGCTAATGCTTTCAGGGTCGGGAAAGCTGATCCCACTCTTTTTACAAAGACTTGTGATGGTGATCTTTTTGTTTGCCAAATTTATGTCGATGACATAATATTTGGTTCTACTAACCAAAAGTCTTGTGAGGAGTTTAGTAGGGTGATGATGCAAAAGTTTGAGATGTCGATGATGGGCGAGTTGACTTACTTCCTTGGATTCCAAGTGAAGCAACTCAAGAACGACACCTTCATCTCCCAAACGAAGTACACCCAAGATCTTCGCAAGAGGTTTGGAATGAAGGATGCTAAGCCCGCGAAGACACTGTTGGGGACTGACGGACATATTGACCTCAACAAAGGAGGTAAGTCCGTTGATCAAAAGGCATACCGGTCAATGATAGGTTCATTACTATATCTTTGTGCTAGTAGACCGGACATTATGCTTAGTGTATGCATGTGTGCTTGATTTCAATCCGACCCTAAGGAATGTCAACTTGTGGCCGTTAAGCGAATTCTTAGGTATTTAGTTTCTATGCCTTGCTTTGGAATTTGGTATCCAAAGGGGTCTACCTTTGACTTGATTGGATACTCAAACTCCGACTATGCCGGGTGCAAGGTTGATAGGAAGAGCACATCGGGGACGTGCCAATTTCTAGGAAGATCCCTGGTGTCCTGGAGTTCCAAGAAACAAACCTCCGTTGCCCTATCCACCGCTGAGGCCGAGTATGTTGCCGTAGGACAGTGTTGCACGCAACTGCTTTGGATGAGGCAAACCCTTCGGGACTTTGGCTACAATCTGAGCAAAGTCCCACTCCTATGTGACAATGAGAGTGCAATCCGCTTGGCGGATAATCCTGTTGAACACAGCCGCACTAAGCATATAGACATCCGGCATCACTTCCTGAGAGACCACCAGCAAAAGGGAGATATCGATGTGTATCACATTAGCATCGAGAACCAGCTAGCCGATATCTTCACTAAGCCTTTAGATGAGAAAAGGTTTTGCAGGTTGCGTAGTGAGCTTAATGTCTTAGATTCACATAACTTGGATTGATCTAGAGCATACATGTGTTTCATGCCTTTGATCATGTTACTTTGTGCATTTAATTCAGTTATTGTTTATTTGTGGTGCCCAAGTTGTACAAGTCATCCCTGGACCTCACAAGTCCATATGCAAATGATGCATATATTTAGGGGGAGATGTGCTACAATTTGATCCCTTTGAGACTAACGTGTTTGTTTGAGTATACTTGAAGTAGTCTTGAAGGAACATTGAAAGGGAATATGAACTTGGACAACGACAGGACTTCCACTGCACTCCGGTATTAGTGTATTTAATTCCAAGTTCATACTTATGCTCTCATTGCCTTTTTGCTCTTATTTGACATTTTGGTGAGGCAATGGGGTTGAAGGGCTAAAAGTTATCCCGTTTTGGTGCTTAATGCCAAAGGGGGAGAAATTAAGGCCAAAGCAAATGGATCTGTCAACCACTTATGAATTTTGAAAATAGTAGAATTAGAATTTGTGTTTTGTCCAAAATCCTCTTATTGCAAAACTTGGTCTCTTATGGGGAAGAATTTTTATGGGAAAAGGGGGAGTTTTGACACTTGATCAATTTCATTCTTGGAATATGTCTATATTTGCACAAGCAAGCGTGTTTGACTTAGAGATAGGGAAAAGAATTTGATTTGCAAAAATAAACCAAGTGGTGGCAAAGAATGATCCAAATATGCCAAATCCTATGTAAAAAAGAATTTGGTCTTCATTTACATCGATGTTGCACTTCTCCTGTTGCTTTTTAATGTGTTGGCATAAATCACCAAAAAGGGGTAGATTGAAAGAGAAATGTGCCCTTGGGCCATTTCTATAAGTATTTTGGTGATTAGATGTCCAACACATATTGATTAAGTTCTTATGAGCTAAAGGAGTGAGAAGTACGAATCAAAGAACAAGGTATGTTTCTAGACATAGTGAATTGTTTTTGAGTACTAACATGTTTATCTAAGTGCTAGAAACAGCGCCAAGTAAAGAAGAAAGTCATTGGAAAAGAGTTGGTTGTGTACAGTTAACACCTACTCGGGCCTGGCACACCGGACTGTCCGGTGGCGCACCGGATAGTGACACTAGTTAGTCGACGGTGAACTGGCTGCTCTCAGGAAACGACGAAGTGACACGGCTATAAATCACCGGACTGTCCGATGGTGCACTGGACTGTCCGGTGAGTCATCAGCGACAAACTCGTCGCTCTCGAGAAAAGAAAAAGGAGATGTGGCTATAATTCACCGGACTGTCCGGTGGTATACAGGACTGTCCGGTGAGTCAACGATGCCTCCGACCAACGGTCATCCGCGCGATCAACATGAGACACGTGGCCCGCTCCAACAGTCGGTTGGGCACACCGGATTGTCCAGTGTGCACTGGACAGTGTCCGGTGCGCTAACTGACCCGGAGGACCAATGGTCAGCTGCGCCCGATATGGAAGGAGATCACGCACCGAACTGCTACAGTGGCTGTTCGGTGGCGCACCGGACTGTCCGGTGCGCCACTCGACAGAAGAAAGGAATTGCCTTCCATGTTGATCTCCAACGGCTCCTAGCTGCCTTGGGGCTATAAAAGGGACCCCTAGGTGCATGGAGCAAGACACCAACCTTACAAGAAACATCCTAAGACACCAAGACTCTGCATTCACGCAATTGGATCATTGTTCTTGAGATTTGAGCACTGTTCGAGTTGTAAACTCCTTGCGCTGTGTTTGTGTGCTCACTTCTTCACTTGTGTGTGTGATTGTGCTACGGATTTGAGTCTTGCGTTTGTTGCTCTCCCATCCTTACTCTGTGTTTTCTTTGTGATCAATATTGTAAGGGCGAGAGGCACCAACTTGTGAAGATTCCTCGCAAACGGGAAGGATACTCTGAAAGGAGAAGACCATGGTATTCAAGTTGATGATTGGATCACTTGAAAGGGGTTGAGTGCAACCCTCGTCCATTGGGATGCCACAACATGGAAGTAGGCAAGTGTTGAAATAGAAATGTGCCCTTGGGCCATTTCTAAAGTGTTTTGGTGATTAAGTGCCCAACACATATTCTCTAAGTAATAATTTGTGCCAAGGATTGAAGAAGTGCAAATCATGTAACAAGGCATGTTTCTAGACTTAGTACATTGATTTGGGTACTAATGTTTTGTGTCTAAGTGCTAGAAACATGAGAAAATAGATTGGAAAAGAGTTGGCTGTGTACAGCCAACTGCTGCTTGGTCAGGGTGCACCGGACTGTCCGGTGGTGCACCGGACAGTGTCCGGTGCTCCAGACGAGTCCAAGGTGAACCAGCCGCTCTCAGGACTCGACGACGGCATACGACTATAATTCACCGGACTGTCCGGTGGTGCACCGGACTGTCCGGTGAGTCGTCCACGGCGAAGTTGTCGCTCTCGGGAAAAGTTCAACGGCGTACGGCTAAAATTCACCGGACTGTCCGGTGGTGCACCGGACTGTCCGGTAAGGCAACGGTCGACTGTGCAACGGTCGGACGCGCAATCCGTGGGCGACGCGTGGCCCGCTCCAACGGTTGGCAGGGGGCACTGGACTGTCGGTGTGCACCGGACAGTGTCCGGTGCGCCAACTGCCACGTCGCTGCAATGGTCGACTGCGCCAAAATAGGAAGGAGATCCGCACCGGACTGTCTACAGTGACTGTCCGGTGGCGGTGCGCCACCTGACAGAAAGCAAGAATGGCGTTCCTTGTTGATCTCCAACGGCTCCTAGCTGCCTTAGGGCTATAAAAGGGACCCCTAGGCGCATGGAGGAGTCACCTAAGCTTACAAGAAAGATCCTAAGACTCCAAGACTCCATTCTCACGCATTCGATTCTTTGAGATAGTGACTTGAGCTCCATTTGAGTTGAGGACTCCTTGCGTTGTGTTTTGAGCTCGAGTTGTGACTTGTGTGCGTGATTGTGCTCTCGTTTTGAGTCTTGTGTGTGTTGCTCTCCCCTCCCTTACTTCCGTGCTTCTTTGTTATCATCAATTGTATGGGCGAGAGGCTCCAAGTTGTGGAGATTCCTCGCAAACGGGAGAAAGTCTAAGAAAGAAGAACACCATGGTATTCAAGTTGATCATTGGATCACTTGAAAGGGGTTGAGTGCAACCCTCGTCCATTGGGACGCCACAATGTGGAAGTAGGCAAGTGTTATTTGGCCGAACCATGGGATAAACTCGCATGTCTCTTGTGATTGCTTTTCTGTGATTACTTGTGTGTTCGCAAGAGCTCGCTACTTAGCCGTACTAACACTTAACCAAGTTTTGTGGTTATTAGTTTTTGAATTATTTAGGATCACCTATTCACCCCCCTCTAGGTGCTCTCAATTGGTATCGGAGCCGTTCTCTTCACATAAGGGACTAATCGCCCAAAGAGATGGATCCTAAGGGAAAGGGGATGGTGGTCAACGATAAGGAGAAGGAGTCCATCTTCAACGAGCCAAGGGACGACAAGCCCACTGACTCTGGCTCGAGTCACAAGAAGAAGGATGGGAAGAAGAAGAGACGTATCAAGAAGATTGTCTACTACAACAGCGACGAATCTTCCTCTTCTCCAAGAGACGACGACGACGAGAAAAAGAAACCAGTTAATTCAAATTTTATTCATTTGATTATTCTCGTATTCCTTTTAATTCAAATGCTCATTTGCTTTCAATTCCTCTTGGTAAACCTCCACACTTTGATGGAGAGGACTACGTTTTTTGGAGTCACAAAATGCGTAGTCACCTTTTCTCTCTTCATCCTAGTATTTGGGAGATAGTTGAAAATGGAATGCAATTCGATAGTTCGGATAACCCTGTATTTATTAATGAGCAAATTCATAAGAATGTGCAAGCTACCACTGTTTTGCTAGCATCCTTGTGTAGGGGCGAATACAACAAGGTGAGCGGCTTGGACAACGCCAAGCAAATTTGGGATACCCTCAAAATATCACATGAGGGAAACGACGCCACCATGATCACCAAAATGGAGTTGGTGGAAGGCGAGCTGGGGAGGTTTGCAATGATCAAGGGAGAGGAGCCAACACAAATGTACAACAGGCTCAAGGCCCTGGTCAACAAGATCAGGAGCTATGGAAGCATGAGATGGACGGATCACGATGTCGTCCGACTTATGCTCAGGTCTTTCACTGTTATTGACCCTCATCTTGTGAACCTTATCTGTAAAAATCCCAGGTACACAAAGATGATGCCCGAGAGGATACTCGGAAAGTTTGTGAGCGGGAGTATGATGGTCAAGAAAGCAAGATATGTTGATGATTCCCCAGCCCGTTGCACTCAAGGCAACAAGCAGCAGCAGGGAGGCGCTACCTAGCAAGGTGGCACAAGTTGAGGCTGCCGGGCTAAACGAAGATGAGATGGCCTTAATCATAAAGCGCTTCAAGACCGCATTAAAAGGACGCAAGGAGCACCCTAACAAGACCAAGGCAAAGTTAAAGGACTAGGAAAGATAGCCATTTCATCCGAGCATTCCATATCCAATGTGTTCTTAGTTGAATCGCTCGGGTACAAGTTATTGTCTGTCAGTCAACTATGTAATATGAGTTATAATTGTCTATTTACCAATGTAGATGTGTCTGTCTTTAGAAGGAGTGATGGTTCATTAGCTTTTAAGGGTGTACTAGGCGGCAAACTCTACTTAGTTGATTTTTCGAAAGAGGAGGCCGATCTAGATGCATGCTTAATTGCTAAGACTAGCATGGGCTGGCTGTGGCATTGCCGTCTAGCACATGTTGGGATGAAGAACCTTCATAAACTTCTAAAGGGAGAACATGTGTTAGGACTAACCAATGTATGTTTCGAAAAAGATAGACCTTGTGCAGCTTGTCAAGCAGGTAAACAGGTGGGAAGCACTCATCACAGCAAGAATGTGATGACCACATCAAGACCTCTGGAGCTACTTCATATGGACCTCTTTAGACCCGTCGCCTACCTCAGCATCGGGGGAAGTAAGTATGGTCTTGTTATTGTTGATGATTTTTCCCGCTTCACTTGGGTATTCTTTTTACAGGATAAATCAGAAACCCAAGGGACCCTAAAGTGCTTTCTAAGGAGAGCTCAAAACGAATTTGAGTTCAAGGTGAAAAAGATAAGAAGCGACAACGGGTCCGAGTTCAAGAACTTACAAGTGGAGGAGTACCTTGAGGAGGAAGGAATCAAGCATGAGTTCTCCGCTCCCTACACACCACAGCAAAACGGTGTGGTAGAGAGGAAGAACAGGACGCTTATCGACATGGCAAGGACGATGCTTGGAGAATTCAAGACACCCGAGCGGTTTTGGTCGGAGGCTGTGAATACAGCTTGCCACGCCATAAACTGGGTCTACCTTCATCGCCTCCTCAAGAAGACCTTGTATGAACTTCTAACCGGTAACAAACCCAATGTTTCATACTTTCGTGTATTTGGGAGTAAATGTTACATTCTAGTAAAGAAAGGTAGAAATTCCAAATTTGCTCCCAAAGTTGTAGAAGGGTTTTTGCTAGGTTATGACTCAAATACAAAGGCGTATAGAGTCTTCAACAAATCATCGGGTTTGGTTGAAGTCTCTAGCGACGTTGTATTTGATGAAACTAATGGCTCTCCAAGAGAGCAAGTTGATCTTGATGATATAGATGAAGATGATGTTCCAACGACCGTAATACGCACGATGTCGATAGGTGATGTGCAACCACAGGAACAACAAGAGCAAGATCAGCCTTCTTCCTCAACAACAGTGCACCCCCCAACTCAAGATGATGAACAGGTTCCTCAAAAGGAGGCGTGTGATCAAGGGGGAGCACAAGAAGAACAAGTTTTGGAGGAAGAAGTACCACGGGCCCCTCCAACTCAAGTCTGAGAGACGATTCAAAGGAATCATCCCGTCGACCAGATTCTGGGTAATATAAGCAAGGGAGTAACTACTCGCTCAAGATTAGCTAACTTTTGTGAGCATTACTCGTTTGTCTCTTCTATTGAGCCTTTCAGGGTAGAAGAGGCCTTGCAAGATCCAGACTGGGTGTTGGCCATGCAGGAAGAGCTCAACTAGAGATGGTAATGGGTAAATACCCACCAGGTATTACTACCCTATACCCATACCCCACGACACAAAATTAATCCCATCGGGTCACCTATATACACTGGCGGGTACGGATTTACCCCCATACCCATACCCATGTGGGTATGGGTCACCCATCGGGTCACCCATACCCACAAAAATTAAACAACTATCAAAATATTATACTATACAAATGTCAAGTGTATCCATATAAATACCATTACAAAATTTTCTAGCATCATTTAACCATCCATTCAACACACCAAAGATAATTGGATAAAGTAGTAACACTATGATAGTACTACATAGCACATTACATGTTCCATTACATGGTCATTAAATTATTGTTAAATAGTAAAAAAGTCGGATCACTAAAGTCCAACTTCATGCTTCGGATAAGTTTATATTGGATATTTTATACCCACGGGTTAACGGGTATGGGTGAAGGCGAAACATTCTAATACCTGTTTACCCATTGGGTGAAGATTTTTGCCCAATAACAGACCCACAGGTAAAATATTTAGCCCACATACATACCCTAATAGAGTAAATACCCATCGGGTATCGGGTCGTGGGTACCCATTGCCATCTCTAAGCTCAACAACTTCAAGAGGAATGAAGTTTGGAGCCTGGTGCCATGTCCAAAGCAAAACATTGTGGGAACCAAGTGGGTGTTCCGCAACAAGCAAGACGAGCATGGGGTGGTGACACGAAACAAGGCTCGACTTGTGGCAAAAGCTTATGCCCAAGTCGCAGGTTTGGATTTCGAGGAGACTTTTGCTCCTATGGCTAGGCTAGAGTCTATTCGCATTCTATTAGCCTATGCTGCTCACCACTCTTTCAGGTTGTTCCAAATGGATGTGAAGAGCGCTTTCCTCAATGGGCCAATCAAGGAGGAGGTGTATGTGGAGCAACCCCCTGCCTTTGAGGATGAACGGTACCCCGACCATGTGTGTAAGCTCTCTAAGGCGCTCTATGGACTTAAGCAAGCCCCAAGAGCATGGTATGAATGCCTTAGAGATTTCTTAATTGCTAATGCTTTCAAGGTTGGGAAAGTCGATCCCACTCTTTTCACTAAGACTTGTGACGGTGATCTTTTTGTGTGCCAAATTTATGTCGATGACATAATATTTGGTTCTACTAACCAAAAGTCTTGTGAGGAGTTTAGCAGGGTGATGACACAGAAATTTGAGATGTCAATGATGGGCGAGTTGAACTACTTCCTTGGGTTCCAAGTGAAGCAACTCAAGGACGGCACCTTCATATCACAAACGAAGTACACGCAAGACCTTCTCAAGCGGTTTGGGATGAAGGATGCCATGCCCGCAAAGACACCAATGGGAACCGACGGACATGTCGACCTCAACAAAGGAGGTAAGTCCATTGATCAAAAGGCATACCGGTCTATGATAGGTTCCTTGCTTTATTTATGTGCTAGTAGACCGGATATTATGCTTAGTGTATGCATGTGTGCTAGATATCAATCTGACCGAAGGGAATGTCACCTTGTGGCTGTTAAGCAGATTCTTAGATATTTAGTTGCTACGCCTTGCTTCGAGATCTGGTATCCAAATGGGTCTACCTTTGACTTGATTGGATATTCAGACTCCGATTATGCTAGATGCAAGGTTGATAGGAAGAGTACATCAGAGACGTGCCAATTCCTAGGAAGGTCCCTGGTGTCGTGGAGCTCAAAGAAACAAACTTCCGTTGCCCTATCCACCGCTGAGGCCGAGTATGTTGCCGTAGGACAGTGTTGCGCGCAACTACTTTGGATGAGGCAAACCCTCAGGGACTTTGGCTACAATCTGAGCAAAGTCCCACTCCTATGTGACAATGAGAGTGCAATCCGCATGGCGGATAATCCTGTTGAACACAGCCGCACTAAGCACATAGACATCCGGCATCACTTCCTGAGAGACCACCAACAAAAGGGGGATATCGAGGTGTACCATATTAACACCGAGAACCAGCTAGCCGATATCTTCACCAAGCCTTTAGATGAGAAAAGGTTTTGCAGGTTGCGTATTGATCTAAATGTCTTAGATTCGCGTAACTTGGATTGATCTATAGCATACATGTGTTTTATGCTTTTGATCATGTTAATTTATGCATTTCAATCTATCTTTGTTCATTTGCGGTGCTCAAGTTGTACACATGATCCCTGGACCTCACAAGTCCATTTGCACTTATTTAGGGGGAGGCATGCTACAACTTGACCCTTTGAGACTAACCTTTGTGTTTACGTGATTTAGTCTCAAAAGTGAATTGAAAGGGAAATGTGAACTTGGACCATGCAAAGACTTCCACTGCACTCCGGTATTAACTCCAAGTTCATATCTATGCTCTTATTGCATGTTTGCTCTTAATTGACAATTTTGGTGAGGCAATAGGGTTAAAGGGCCAAGAATGATCCTATTTTGGTGCTTAATGCCAAAGGGGGAGAAATTAAGGCCAAAGCAAATGGATCAGCTACCACTTGTGAAATTTCAAAAAGAGTAGAGTTAGAACTTTTTGATTTGTCCAAAACACTCTTATTGCAAAATTTGGTCTCTTATGGGGAGAATTTATGGCTATGGGAAAAGGGGGGAGTTTTTGGCTCTTAATCAATTTTACTCTTGGATTATCTCTCTTTGTGCCCAAATAAGTGAGTTTGTTGTAGAGATAGGAAAATGAATTTGATTTGCAAAAACAAACCAAGTGGTGGCAAAGTATGATCCAAATATGCCAAATTAGCGTCAAAAACAATTTGGTTCCCTTTTGCTCTTCTTTTATTTGCTTTTTGATGTGTTGGCATAAATCACCAAAAAGGGGGAGATTGAAAGAGAAATGTGCCCTTGGGCCATTTCTAAAGTGTTTTGATGATTAAGTGCCCAACACATATTCTCTAAGTAATAATTTGTGCCAAAGATTGAAGAAGTGCAAATCACGTAACAAGGTACGTTTCTAGACTTAGTACATTGATTTGGGTACTAATGTATTGTGTCTAAGTGCTAGAAACAGGAGAAAACAGATTGGAAAAGAGTTGGCTGTGTACAGCCAACTGCTGCTTGGTCTAGGTGCACCGGACAGTGTTCGGTGCGCCAGATGAGACCAAGGTGAACCAGCCGCTCTCGGGACTCGACGGTGGTGTACGGCTATAATTCACCGAACTGTCTGGTGGTGCACCGGATTGTCCGGTGAGTCATCCGCGGTGAAGTTGTCACTCTCAGGAAAAGTTCAACGGCATACGACTAAAATTCATCGGACTGTCCGGTGGTGCACCGGACTATCCGGTGAGCCAACAGTCGACTGCGTAACGGTCAGCCGTGCAATCCGCGGGCGACGTGTGGCCCGCTCCAACGGTCGGCAGGGGGCACCGGACTGTCCGGTGTGCACCGGACAGTGTCCGGTGCGCCAACTGCCACGTCGCTGCAACAGTCGACTGTGCCAAAATAGGAAGGAGATCTGCACCGGACTGTCTACAGTGACTGTCCGGTGCGCCACCCGACAGAAGGCAAGAATGGCCTTCCTTGTTGATCTCCAACGGCTCCTAGCTGCCTTAGGGCTATAAAAGGGACCTCTAGGCGCATGGAGGAGTCACCTAAGCTTACAAGAAAGATCCTAAGACTCCAAGACTCCATTCTCACGCATTCGATTCTTTGAGATAGTGATTTGAGCTCCATTTGAGTTGAGAACTCCTTGCGTTGTGGTTTGAGCTCGAGTTGTGACTTGTGTGCATGATTGTGCTCTCGTTTTGAGTCTTGTGTGTGTTGCTCTCCCCTCCCTTACTTCTGTGCTTCTTTGTGATCATCAATTGTAAGGGCGAGAGGCTCCAAGTTGTGGAGATTCCTCGCAAACGGGAGAAAGTCTAAGAAAGAAGAACACCGTGATATTCAAGTTGATCATTAGATCACTTGAAAGGGGTTGAGTGCAACCCTCGTCCATTAGGACGCTACAACGTGAAAGTAGGCAAGTGTTACTTGGCCGAACCACGGGATAAACTCGCGTGTCTCTTGTGATTGCTTTTCTATGATTACTTGTGTGTTCGCAAGAGCTCGCTACTTAGCCGTACTAACACTTAACCAAGTTTTGTGGCTATTAGTTTTTGAATTATTCAGGATCACCTATTCACCCCCCCCCCCCTCTAGGTGCTATCAAGTGTTACTTGGCCGAACCAAGGGATAAAAATCGCGTGTCTCTTGTGTTGCTTTTCTGTGATTGTTTTATTCACAAGAACTCGCTTCATAGCTACTTAGTCGCACTAACACTTTAATAATCAAGTTTGTGGCTATTTAGTGTTTGATTTTACAGGATCACCTATTCACCCCCCTCTCTAGGTGCTCTTAGTGATCGATGAACCAATAAAGCCACATGATGACATGAAGTGGATCATATCATTTAATAAAATCAAGCCTAGTGTTGATTTGTCTTGATGATCAAGTGTCTTGATGAAGAATGATGGAAGAACGTCATGCTATGTTCAATGATGAAAGGTAGTGTGGTTAGCTACACTTTTGGACGATCATTATTCATCATTTCATGAAGATGGAGGTTGATGCTTGTGTCGCATCATTGATAAAGGGGATGGAATGGAACATGCAAGGGAAAGATATATTTGTAGGGCATTTTATTTTATTGATAAAAGGTTGTGTAGAGAAATTTTTGACCAGGTTTAGGATAGATGTCATTACTATCAAGAGGGGAAAACTTGTTTGCATTTTGGTTATCTAGTGCCACTTAAGCGATCTAACTTTGTACACAATTATAGGATCAAGTAACATGGTAAAAAGAATGAAAAAAATCCTTTGAAAAATGTTTGTGATAGGCTAACCCAAGTGTACAAATTATTGGAACACTTGAGGAGTTAACATATTTGAAAAGGGGTTTTAAATAGAGCTCAGGAGTGCTAGATTGATGCACTACACGTGAGCTCCAGGGTCTAGTGCATTGGCTAAAAATTGAGCCAAATTGGTGGTGCACATCAGCATTTGGTGTGCATCGGATATGCATGATGCGGACAAGTCCAATGTGGCTAGGTTGAGCATGGGAAGTTCAAACACACCCACCGAACATGTCTAGTGCTCGCACAAAATGCTGCACCGGACTAGGGTTCCAGAGAGCATGGTTTGGTGAAGTCGAAGGTGTTGAACTCACCGACATGTTAGTAACAACTAGCTTTGGGAGCCATTTGCAAATTTGTCATTGGGGCATCCGATGCACCAGAGGATAGGTCCGATGCACCCATGACTGGTAGCTTTTGGGGAACATGTAGTTAGTCCTTGGGGCTATGAATAGTAGTGGCTAGTCCTGGCTAGTTGATGAGCACATTGGGGACTTAGTTTCCATGCTTGAGTTTGCTTAGGAGCCCTTTAACTCAATTGTGCTTGTGAAGATAACATTCAATAGTGAGTGCGTGATCACCAGTGCATTACATTGAGAGACTACAAGGTGTGGCACTAGGTGATCGAGTTGTAAGCTGGTGGTGCTTGTTACTCTTCAAGGTTGCTACCTCTTAGATGGCTTGACGGTTATCGTCTCCATTGTGAAGCCTATGTGAAGTTGAGTATGGTTCTAGAGATGGCTTTGTGAGAAGTACCATGATCACCCCATGGGAGACGTGAAGAGCAATACTAGTAGAGTGCGGTGTCAAGATCGTCAAGTGGTTCGGTGGGATCAAATGCTAGAGCTATTGTGTGAGCACTCCATACAGAAGAGTGTGACTTGTGTGTCACCACTAGCTAGAGGATCCACAATAACCTTAGATTCGCCTCAACAGTGATTAAATAGTTGGCAAACCACCAAACCCTAGGATAAAAATTATCGTGTCATCACCTTTCCGTTGGTTTGTAATCTCGGACAATCGGACGTGAAAAAATCCTCTCGTAAATCTCACACCAAACCACAGGTCTAAGATCCGGCTCCGGTTGCAGTCGTTCTTACATGGACTATGATGCCATCTTACCACAAACAACATTTCGATATTTAAGGTTTTTATATTTTCCATATTTGATAAAATTTACAAAATGCTATATAAAAAATCTAATGAGAGCACTATTTGTACAAGAGGTAAGAACCACTTTGAAGGCGACAATTCGATTTTCAAACTTGTCGTCGCCTGAATTGTTGTAGGTTGTGCTCTGCTACGATCCAACAACGCGAACTGACCCAACTGGCTTTGGTGGGCCTAGAATAGCACCTCCATGCTCCTTTCGAGCCTGATATTCCCGCACACTTGTAAAGCCTTTTTTTAAAAAAGAAAAGAAATCTTAGGCCTATTCATATTGAGGGGTTGAGATGGACGCATATGGTCCGAGGTTTAAGCCCAATTAGGTCTAGTAGGATGGTTTGTTGGTCCTGTTGCTACCAAAGTTCAAGGTGCTTGTTATTGAACCTAAGTCCGGAGTCTAGTATGTGTATTTTTTCCCTATTCTATCCATACAGAGTAGCCGTACGCGTAGCGTTTCCGCTTCTTATATATATGAGCCTGCAAATAGCAAATGAGATGCATGCTGACGTGGAAGAGAGATGAGATTAGTGATACAAAAATAGGTTATAATCCATCCGTTATTTTTTATTTATCGTGTTTCAGTTTAAAAAATAAACTAGCATACGACAAATATTTGAGAACGGATGTAGGAAGTTTATGTCTGCTTTAAACATAAGAACTAGGAAAAACTTTGTATTTATGTGTATACGTGGTCTCGGCATCCACTGTTGTCTGGTGGCCATAAAAAAATGATCTATCATTGTCACCTTTGTGATTAATATCCGGGGAACCGAAACAAGGTATGAAATGAAATCAACAACGACACGTCAAAAAGTGCTAGAAAAAGGCACTTTTTGACGCCGACCAGCGACCACGCCCGCCGCCCGCGACCACCTTCTAAATTCTTGATCCATATTCTATAGATAGATGTTACGCTTGGATCGAAGATATGCCATGGCGGGTTGAACTCGACACGACCCGTTCTACAGAATTTAGTGTCTCTCTATATTGTAAAGGTTCACCAATATATAATTAATAAAGATCGTTCAATTATTTTAGGAACGAAGCTAAGTGTTCGTATGTTACGGTATCATCGGTACATTTAAGGTGAACCTTACTCAAATGGAATTAATGTTACGTGACTACGTCTCGTGTGAATAGGAGCGGGCGCGATATCAGAGGAGAGAGCATGTGCAGTTGGATGGCATGGGGTGATAGAATGGACGATGCAGATGTATGGACGACAGAACGGTGAGTTCATTTCAAAATTTGTAAGGGACTTTTTTGTACAAAAATAATGAACTGCTGAAACTGAAGTTTTAATATAGTTGAGATCGTCGGTTATTACCGAAAAATCTTCGCGCGCATATATATATATATATATATATATATATACTATATCATAATAAGCACTTGTATAAATTATTAGAGTTTATTGTTTAATTTTTTAATAATATTTTTTATCGTCGACTTCAATAATATTATGAATTGATCTGTGATCAGACTGGACGAGTTCATTCAAGATAGATTTAATAAGTAAAATACACTATCAATCTCTAAACTAGTAAACTTGTGAAGTCTTGAAGTGCGTATTCAGATCCATAAACTTGTGAAGTCTCATCCCAAACCCTAAACCCTTAATATGCCCATTTTGGTTCATATACTTCTATGGCTGTGTCATCTGGGTCTATAAACTTGTTTTTGGTGTCATCATAGGTCCAAAAACTTTGGATTTCGATGACACTGAAAACAAGTTTAACAACTCATATGACACAACCATACAAGTATAAGGACCAAGATAAGCACTTTGAAAGATATAATTTTACAAGTTGACAGATCTGGATGTACATTTTGGGAGTTTAGAGATCAGGATGATACAACACTATAAGTTTAGGGACCGACAGTAATGTATTTTACAATAGATTTAATCTACAACATGAATATATTTTTTATTTGTACGTATGGTTTATGTATGGTTTATCCATTGTTTATCACTACTGGAATCAATCGCTTTGCCGAGTGCCTGAAGCACTCGGCGAAGCCTTAAAAACACTCGACAAAGGCTTTGCCGAGTGTGACACTCGGCAAAGAAGGCTCGGCAAACAGTGCATCGACAAAGCCTTCTTTGCCGAGTACTTTTTCTCGGGCACTCGGCAAAGAGGTTTGCCGAGTGCCAGAGAGCACTCGGCAAAGAAAAGCAGCCATTATGGCGTCGGGTGACGGAGACAACGGCTTTGCCGAGTGTGCCCAGTGACACTCGACAAAGGAGTTATCTTTGCCGAGTGCTGCCGGGCAGACACTCGGCAAAGATAACTCCTTTGCCGAGTGCCACTTGGGACACTCGGCAAAGAGCCCGCCAGGGAGGGTCCCCATGTCAGGCTCTTTGCCGAGTGCTCTGTGCGGCACTCGGCAAAGCCTGCCTCTTTGCCGAGTGCCAGCGACATAACACTCGGCAAAGAACCTAAACCGGTGCCCAGGTCTGTGCTCTTTGCCGAGTGTTACACTCGGTAAAGTGACCAGTATATACCTTTTTTATTTGTTTTTTGTATTCCATCCACACAAACAGAAGATATCACATATATATCACATATATACATCACAGATATCATCACAGACATAAATAGCCAACACAAACATAAAACCGTCACCACAAACATAAATATCCATCACAAACATAAGTGTTCAACACAAGTATCAAACACAAACATAAGTCTCTAACGTCGCAAGCTCTCACATAAGTATCAAACACAGACATAAGTATTATACACAAGTACGGAAGTCTAAAACAATGAAAACACAACACTCATGGAGGTGGGCGGCTTGACCGGGGCTGCGTTGGGCTGAACCCTTCCGGAGGGTTATTGGATGCCGCCCCAGATTGGCCCTGCACAGAGAAGAGATTGCATGTGTTATACCAGATGCATTACAAACATCTAACTACAATTTTGATACTCATAGGAGTGTGGAAGAGAGCAGGTCAACTGGAGGGAACAATGGAGGTGGTGGAGCGATGCCCTGTGCGGCGCCAAGGCTCTGTATGTACTAGAACATCTCCGCCATCCTCTGATGATCTGCCCGGCGCTCCGCCTCCCGCTCCGCCATCATCCTTGCCTCCATCTCGCGACATTCCCTCCTCTCTTCTTCTAGTTGGGTCTGTAATATTACAAGCCAACGTTATAGTAACTCAAAGAGTAGGTATATAACTCAAGGAAGGACGAGTTACAAAAGCACTAACCTCGAGTTGCTGTATGCGATGCTGTGAGCTGTCGTGCCGAGGTCGTATGGCTGGACTCGAGCCCGTGCTCCTTGCTCTCACCTGAGACAGAGTGGGAGTGGAGGACGAGTCGATTGCCCCGTCGGCAATCCAGTACCGCCCATGTCTCTTGCCTCCTCCGACCCTCATGAGCACATCGGGGTCGATCGGCTCAGTGCTCGGATCATAGTCTGGGCCATGGACCTCCTGCGCCATGGCGGTGTAGTCATGGAGGCGACTGTAGACAGCGGGGTTGGTGTAGGCCTCGGGCCCGTCATCCAAGTTGTAGGTGACATCGGACGTCGCCTTACCCTTATGGGCCATAGCATAGGCCGAGAAGGTGGAGCAAGGCCTGCCACCATGTGACGCCGACTGCAACGAAAACCAATGAGATAGTTAGAAATAATATCTAACTCAGTGTTATATATCTAAATAAAAAAGGTGGCGTACCCATGCTTCGGCATATTGGCCCAGGCTCCGGCTGCCTTGGTGGTGGGAGGGGCCTTGCATCATCAAACGCCGTTCCCGGCTAGCTGTGTGCGCCTCGTCCCACTCAGCCGAACACCACCTATCCACCATCTGCTCCCAGCACAGAGGATGTGCGGCGCGCCAATGTGGAATCATCTACAAAGTAAACACGTAAAGTGCATATCAGAAGATAAAATAAAATTCATGCATGGAGTACTGGTACCAAACATGCATGACTTTACCTGCAGGTACTGCTCCCTGGTCAACGACATGGTTCGGGCTTGAGGTTTGGTCACCCTCTCCCCAAGGACGGAGCCGTGGTAGGTGATGATGGCCTGGATGCGGGCCTCATAGTGCATGTCCACGACGAGCTTCTTCAGCTCGTGGTGGCCACCACATCCGCCCTAGCCTCGTATCCAGCATCGCATCTGAAGAAATCCTGCATACAAAAATGATGTATCCATACATTATTTCAAGAATTTGCAACGAATGCGACATATTTTACATTATACTAAGACTTACCCACAGCTCTTGCTTCACCCGCTCCGCCTTGTTATTGAATTCTCTGCCGTCCCGGTCTACTGCATCGGGGGTGACGGCGTAGTGGTCGAAGGTGAAGGCTGGGCCCGTCACTCCGGCGTACTCCACAAGTCCAGGGAAGTGTTCCCTGCACAGCAGGCCGAGGATGCCATTGGGGGGGCGACGATGACCCCCAGCATAATCCAAAACCATCCAAGACCTATCCAAGTGATAAATAAAAAGTATTAGTTTATATTATGATTTTGAACACATAATATGAACAAGAATGAAGAACATAAAGTTACATACCTCTCCCCTTTCGGCCGAATCAGCGGCCGTCTGTCCCGAAGTATGGGACGCTGAGGGAGACTCGCGGGGCCTCGCAGGTAGACGCTCCACGAACTAGAGCCGCCTGAACCTGAGGCATCCTGCTGCTGGTCGTTGTCGTCCTGCTGCTGGTCGTCGTCGTCCTGAGGCGCCGCCTACTGCTGTGCTGCCTGCTCTGCCTCGTCCTGCTGCGCTGCCTGCTCTGCCTCGTCTGCCGTCCTACTCCTCCTCCCCCTCCTCCTCCTCTGGAAACCGCCCACCATATTTGTCCAACAACCTGCAATTAAGAGTAAACAAATAAGCACATATAAAAAGATGTATTTAAAAATAGGTGCGAAATAAAAAGTCATATAGCATTACATCGATTAAAAATAATCTTCATATGTGTTGGTGACTTGTTCTCAAATGCTTCGGATTAAGAACAAGGCAACATAAAAAGTGTTAAGTGATAAGTTCCTTCGTCCTCTGAAACATCATTTCCTTTCGGGATATAATGTGCTCCGGACGAAGGTCATAAATAATATATCTTCGTAAGTTATGACGAAGGATTTATACGCAACATAAAAGGTAATATAAACATTTAAATTTTATCACAATGTCATTTCTATTTTATTATCATATAACAATAGAAATGACTTCAAATTACAAGTGTACCTTCGGATTGCAGGAAGACAAAAGTACAAGGATGACGCAAAAGCGAATGCCAAGTCAGCGTGAACAGTACGGGAGTACTGTTCATCTATTTATAGGCGTGGGACGCAGCCCATGTAAAATTACATTCATGCCCATTACATTTGTTAATGACTTATGGGAATCTGTCAAGGCCTAAGTAGTCTTTCCATCTTTAAGTCGGTTCCTCTTCCTGCTATCGTGACGAAGCTTTCCTGCGCACAGCTTCGGCTGTGCACCATCCTTCGTACAGCTTGGTAATCAGCCCGTCCTTCATCTCAATCCCCCTTCGTCTGGCTTAGGCTTCGTCCTGACCGTACTCCATGTTCATAATTCTGAGTCCGAAGATACCTGTTCATATAATCCACTTGGGAAACATTGTCAAATCATGTTTTTGAGGACCTTCGGAGGACGAAGGTCCCCAACAGTAGCCCCTCGCAATATTAATTTGTTAATGATAAATTCAGATTGCGATATGGACGAAGGCCTTAAGCCGAAGGTCCGAAAAAACACCTTCCCTTTGCTAGAATAGCAACATTCACTGACAAGCGGGGTCTTTCAATTTTCAACGCACTGGGCGTATAAATAAGATCGTACCGCAAACTCATTTTGGTACTCTCACTTGCCATCTGCTTCCGCCCACTAAATTTTTAGCTCTTGCGCACTAAGATTTGCTGATCTTTTGGTTTTGAAGCTTCGGCCTTGAAAACAGTTTTTTAGTGTTTCCGAAGATGTCTGAAGATAAGAAGGTCCCTGCTGAGATGAAGCTGAGTCTCGACGAAGAGAAGAACTTGGGGTTCCTTATAGCGATGGCGGAGACCAATACGGAAAAAATCACCAAGGAGATTCTGGAAGGTTTGTCTGAAGATACTGGTGACAGCGACAGTTATGATGCAGAAAGCTGTGGGGGAGAGTCCGAAGATCGACCATGGCGGCCAAGTCACACGGTTTTCGGGAAAACCACTGTTAAGCAGAGCCATATTGACAATATGAGGGGGAGATATTTTCGAGATATATCTATTGTGAGGGCTGATGCTGGAGAAAAAACTTCTCCCACCCCCAAAGAAGATGAAGTCGTAATCTTCCGAAGCTTTCTCAAGGCTGGGCTGCGATTCCCCCTAAGCAGCTTTGTTGTCGAAGTCCTGAAGACATTTCAAATCTACCTTCATCAAATTACTCCCGAAGCTATCATTAGAATGGGGATCTTTGTCTGGGCTGTAAGAAGCCAAGGTTTGGAACCAAATGCTAAAAGCTTTTGCAACATTCATGAGTTGTTATATGAGACGAAGCCCTGGGGGAAAGAACAATATCACAACAACTTTGGTTGCTACAGCTTCGGTGCCCGCACCGGGTCAAGCTACCCCGTGCCAACCTTTCGGAAGAGGTGGCCTGGTGCCTGGATGACAGAATGGTTTTATGTAAAGAATGACTTGACAGCGCAGGAAGATATTAAAAGTATCATTATGCGCCCCATCTGGCAACGCTTCGGACTTCGAAGGCCGAAGGTTGAAATGGATGAAGCAGCCGAAGAATGCCAAAGAGCCTTCGGCGTAATCTGCTCTTTTATTGGGACAAGGGACTTAGTCCAAGAGCATATTGCCTTCAGGGTGTGGCCACTTGCAGGAAAGTGGGAAATGCCGAAGGAGACCATCAAAGAGTCCGACGAAGGCGGACTGGTCAGACTGAAATACACATTCAAATACGGGGATAAGTTTGTTGAACCTGATGACGACTGGTTGAAAAGCATTGAAACATTAAGTGACGAACTGCTTGGGGTGTATTCGAAGGCCGAGAACACTGCATTATCGGCAGCCTTCGGAGGCCGAAAGAAGAAAAGGCTCAACCGGGTATTTGATGCAATCGGGTTTGTCTACCCTGACTACCATTATCCGGTGCCGGGCCGCAAAAGAAAAAATACTTCTCCTGCAACAGAAGTTGCCACAAGTGCTTCTAGTGAGCCAGCGCCGCAAAGAAAAAAGATGAAGGTGCTCACCCACCGAGCACGTTTTATTGAGCCAGCCACAGTGCCTGAATTTATTGGTGAAGTCTCTTTGGCCACTGAAACTACAGAACCAGCTCCAGTGCCGAAGGTAGAAGAAAAAACTGAAGCGCCTTCAGCAGAGAAGGCAGAAAAACCGAAGATTGAAGGACAAAAAATATTGGAAATCTTAAGTCCTTCAGCAAATGTTGAAACAATAAAAAATCAAAAGGGCCCATCGGTGACCCCAAAAAGAAAAAGAATGGTGAACGTGCTAGATGTCTTGGAGACAATTAAGTCTTCAAGCACAACTCCAAAGAAGACTGTTGAACTTGTTGAAGCGTCTACTGAAGCTTCGAAGCAACAACTTGAAGCTGAAGCTGGGCCTTCAGAGCCCACCAAGGAACAATCTTTGGAAACCGAAAAAATAAAAATATCAGAACCAGTTTTGGTTGAAGAAATTGACACTGCCGCCCCCGAAGCTCCTTCCAACATATGCGATTACATCGTGCGACATGCTTCGGGGAAGAAATTATCTGAAGAAGAGACTTATGAAGCCAATCACTATGCTAGAGAGTTAAAATATCCGAAGGGGGCACTAGTGTTTAATGGGACAAACGAAGATGACTTCCTATACTGCCTCCCTGACAACAAAGAATTATCTGTCTGCCGGGAGATGGCTAGAAGTATGGGGTTTCCAAAGCTCGAAGCTGGATTATGTGCTATGACGAAGGAGGATCTCGCGGACAGTCTTGCGTGCAATAGCCTAAAGGTATGGGAATTAGGCGCTTGAAAAAAAATTTTAATTCGTAACTCATTCTTTTATTCTTATACCAACTTTTTTACATATAGGGTTTAATCCTAAGCAACGCATTAAGAGCACAAAAGAGTGCCGAAGATGAGAGCTATGAAATTGCGTTCAACAACCTACGGTCAGAAGTTATTAAACTGAGAAACGAAGCTCTAGAAAAGGATAAAATTCTGCTTACATTGGTAGACAAGGTAAAAAAAATGAAGCTGCTTCAAAGGTCCAGGCCGAAGCCCAAAAACGTGAGATTAAAGACCTTCAGAAACAGCTAGCTAGAGCTAAAGAGGAACGTGTGCTTGAAGAAACAAAACGAGAGCTTAGTGATCAGTTGGTCAATCATTTAGAGTTAAGTGTAAAGGAGCTTCGTGCATCCCAGAGGAAATGCTATGTTAAATCTATAGAATGCGTCAAAAAGATAAAGTCCAGCTTCGCCAGCGTTGGCGCATTTTCTAGTGAAGAGAATTTCTCAAGAGGCAATCCCGAAGGTCCACTGGATTGGATCAGTCACGAAGCAGAGGCCTTCGAGGAAATCCTGAGTAGCCGCGGTGACATCTGTGCTTTTTCGGGCGCCAGAGGAGTTGCTACTGTTTTGGAGAAGAAAGGTTGTGAGCATGTAAAATCCTTAGCTCAGTCCGAAGCTGCCTTGTCCTCCGAAGACATCAAAGACCCCTCGACCGAAGCAAGCATGGTTGGCGGTAAATTCTTTACTGATATCTGGGACAACGGCGGCCGAGAAATGGCGCAAGAAATTATTCAAAGGAGTGAAAAAGGCATCCATGATGCTAGGAAAGTGACAGAAGTTGCCGAAAAAAGTACAGAGCCCGAAGAGCGAATAGGTATTAATTAGTCGTTCTTATTGTGTTGTAATTTTTTATTTCAAACTTTGTTCGCGGTTTGTGATAGTAATGTAGACATATTCCCTTCCCTCAGAACCTACTGGATCGTCTGCTGACCCTCACACAAAAGGGGATGACGAAATTAAACAAATGGCCGAAGCTATCATGGATAAAGTTGTTGAACAACTTCTAAATGAGGCTGCCGAAGTAGTACTAAGAGAAGACTAGATGTTATTAGAAAAAACATTTGAAATGTGATCTATGTAATATTTTGTACATTTGAATGTAATATACAAGTTTCTTTTCATTATTCAATTCTTTACGATGCATGAAACTTTACATACGTACCGTTTTTAAGCCTTCGGCGAAAAAACACCTTCCCTTCTTTTCATGCTTCGTGAAGATAGAAAAACTTTTATGCATCACAAAATCCATAGCGCTCTGATGAAAAATATCCAAACTTCGTGAAAACATTCTCCGAAGCTATATTCCGAGGATTTTTACTTTCTCAAAGCATTCTTCCGAAGGTTGATACTGTCCTCCCTTCTTTTGCCATATGCAATATGATGTATGATGCTTATGCTATGCAAAATGATGTGATGATGTTATGTTATGTAGATGAGATTGATTCCGAAGATACACACATATCCCCGTGAAACACACAATCTTTTTATATCAGTGCTGACTTTTCGCTATAAGCTCTGCATTCCCTTAGGAACGTCTTTGGAGCTTCTTCGCCTTTTACTTAGGCGGTATCAGCGTTGACTTTTCGCTGTAAGCTCTGCATTCCCTTAGGAACGTCTTTGGAGCTTCTTCGCCTTTTACTTAGGCGGTATCAGCGTTGACTTTTCGCTGTAAGCTCTGCATTCCCTTTGGAACGACTTTTGAGTAGAAAACTTACACTGCGCTCCCTTTGGAACGGCTTTTTGTGACTTCAGCAACTTACTCTGCGTTCCTTAGAACGACTTTCTGTTGCTTCGAAGGATTTTTAATAATTCGAAGGTCCTCCTTGTTATCGCAAATTTTTAAGCTTCAGCAACTTAAGCCTGTGGAGAAAATAGGTTTTCCTCGTGGGAAACAACGAAATTATTACATGAAAACTAACAATGTTCTTTGTTACACAGAAAATAGAACTGAATAGAAAAGACTGCTATCAAAGGTAGGATATGTGTCAATAAATGTGCTTCGACTCTGGCACAGTGCTATTGACTGTGCGAGCTTCGGATTGTTCTCTGAAGTCCCTTTGGTGTGGAGCATATTGGCTCCCTTCTGGCTGTTGGCCTTGTTGCAGTGGAGGTGGAGGCGGAGGCTGTTGCCAGGAAGCTTGAGGTTGACTTGCCGAAGCTACAGAAACTGCAGGGTGGTTGTCTATGTATTGTGGGATGTAAGGCGGATGGTACGAAGCAGTATGCATGACCTGCTTCGGCTGAGCTTGTTGCGCTGCAGCTTCGGCTATTTCCTTTTGCTTCTGGATTGTAACATGGCACATCCTGGTGGTATGGCCCTTGTTTTCTCCACAGAACAAGCAAAACATTTTCCTTGGTTGATCTCCAAATCTTCCGCCGAAGCCCCTGGCGCTTCTGCCTCTTGGAGCTGGTGGCCGGAAGAAACTTTGCTGTTGCCCCAAAGCCTGTGAGGAGCACTGCGGCCTGTTCTGCTGACTCCCCTTATCATCATTTTGAGTAGAGTTGTGGATGGACCTGACATGCCTCGGATAGAATCTTCCTCTGAAGCCCCTGGTCATTTCAGAAAATCTGAAAGCCTCCTCCCTTCTTTGGCAAAAATCATTGTCGGCGCGAATGTACTCGTCCATCTTCTGGAGTAGCTTCTCCAAAGTCTGAGGTGGCTTCCTAGCGAAGTATTGAGCTGAAGGTCCAGGTCGAAGCCCCTTGATCATGGCTTCGATGACAATTTCATTGGGAACCGTTGGTGCCTGCGCCCTCAAACGTAAGAACCTTCTGACATACGCCTGAAGGTATTCTTCATGATCCTGAGTGCACTGGAACAAGGCTTGAGCAGTAACCGGCTTCGTCTGAAACCCTTGAAAGCTGGTTAACAACATGTCCTTCAGCTTTTGCCATGAAGTAATCGTTCCTGGTCGAAGGGAGGAATACCAGGTCTGAGCAACATTCCTAACAGCCATAACAAAAGACTTTGCCATGACTGCAGCATTGCCACCATACGAAGACACTGTTGCTTCGTAGCTCATCAAAAACTGCTTCGGGTCTGAATGGCCATCGAACATGGGAAGCTGGGGTGGCTTGTAGGACGGAGGCCAAGGTGTAGCCTGCAGCTCAGCGGACAGGGGAGAAGCATCATCGAAAACAAAATTTCCATGATGGAAATTGTCATACCAGTCATCTTCGTTGAAGAAGCCCTCCTGATGAAGGTCTTTTTGTTGAGGCCTTCTGTTCTGCTCATCGTGAGTGAGATGGCGAACTTCTTCAGAAGCTTCGTCTATCTGCCTCTGCAGCTCAGCTAGCCTGGCCATCTTTTCCTTCTTCCTCTGCACCTGTTGATGAAGCATCTCCATATCCCTGATCTCTTGGTCTAGTTCATCCTCCTGAAGCGTCGGGCTGACGGCCTTCCTCTTCTGGCTTCGGGCCTCCCGAAGAGAGACAGTCGGGGTCCAGCGGCTGCAGTGCTGCAGCCCCAGTCGCTGAAGCTTTCTTCGGCGCCATAGCGAGGGTCTATGGCTTCCGAAGATGTTCAAAAAACTCAAAGTGGAAGTGAGTTCACCCATGGTGGGCGCCAATGTTGGTGACTTGTTCTCAAATGCTTCGGATTAAGAACAAGGCAACATAAAAAGTGTTAAGTGATAAGTTCCTTCGTCCTCTGAAACATCATTTCCTTTCGGGATATAATGTGCTCCGGACGAAGGTCATAAATAATATATCTTCGTAAGTTATGACGAAGGATTTATACGCAACATAAAAGGTAATATAAACATTTAAATTTTATCACAATGTCATTTCTATTTTATTATCATATAACAATAGAAATGACTTCAAATTACAAGTGTACCTTCGGATTGCAGGAAGACAAAAGTACAAGGATGACGCAAAAGCGAATGCCAAGTCAGCGTGAACAGTACGGGAGTACTGTTCATCTATTTATAGGCGTGGGACGCAGCCCATGTAAAATTACATTCATGCCCATTACATTTGTCAATGACTTATGGGAATCTGTCAAGGCCTAAGTAGTCTTTCCATCTTTAAGTCGGTTCCTCTTCCTGCTATCGTGACGAAGCTTTCCTGCGCACAGCTTCGGCTGTGCACCATCCTTCGTACAGCTTGGTAATCAGCCCGTCCTTCATCTCAATCCCCCTTCGTCTGGCTTAGGCTTCGTCCTGACCGTACTCCATGTTCATAATTCTGAGTCCGAAGATACCTGTTCATATAATCCACTTGGGAAACATTGTCAAATCATGTTTTTGAGGACCTTCGGAGGACGAAGGTCCCCAACAATATGTGTCGGGGTTAGCCGGATCATAACTCTCATCATCACTATCAAGCATTTCAATCTCAACACCATCGGAAGACGCATCCTCGTCATTAATGTCATTGCCTTCAAGGATTACTAAGTCATTATCATTTTGCACCTCATCATCCTCCTCATCAACAACCATTTCAATATCTACGTCCATTCCGATAGCTTCAGTTAAGTCTATCTCAAATCGCCCTTCTAGCCCATCTTCTTGGAAGAACTCTCCATCATATGTGTCCGGGTCTAAGTTGTAATCTTCATCGTTAGGAACAGGTAACCTCCCGTGCGGCGATACCTTATACACAACATCCCAACCCTTAAGATGTTCTTTCGTTTGACACGCATATGGGAGATAATACACTTGTGTGGCCTGTTGGGCCACGATATAGACATCGTCTCCTGCTAAGGTGGAATCTTGTCGAATTTTGACTATCCCAAGATTAGAATGTGTCAGTCTCGTCACTTGAGGGTCAAACCAATGACATTTGAATATCACTGGAGTAAGAGGTTTGGAACCATAAAAATTGAGCTCATATATTTCTTCGATTCGTCCAAAATAATCGACATTGTCAAGGCCCGGCGTAAAGACTCTAGAACACGTTGTTTTCCGATTGGGCCGACTTTTGTCGTAGTGTGTTGTGCGAAAACGGTATCCATTGACGTCATACCCAGAATATTTCTTGACCCTATAAGCAAAGCCGTTGGCTACTTGTCTCAACTCGGCACTCATAGATGGATCTCTTTGGCCCTGCAAGTATTCGCAAGTTAAAAGACGCTAAATTGAGTTCAAAGACGTATCTCTTTTACAAACTAAGCACGTACCTTACGTTTGAACCAGGAAATGAAATCGGGCAACCCATTTCTCGCACCCATTCTAAGAAGAGCGTCATATTCCTGTGGAGTGGGGTCCCTTGATCGACACCAGAATTCATGAAGAAATTGTTCCATGTATGGCGTCACCTCTTCAAGGTTGGTCAATACGTATAGCATGATATGCCGCCACTCTTCATGTGTCAGGGTCTTGGTGGTCGAGCCACTTGCGCTTCCGAGTTGGCCTCAAAATATGCTAAGGTTCGATTCATTGTCGCCATCATTGTAACGAGGGGGTGGATTATGCACGCTCGGCAGTTTGTCACCATAATAAGTTGTTGTGAAGTTTGAGACCTCCTCTAGAATGTATGCCTCTGCAATGGAAGCCTCGATTTTGCATTTATTTCTACATTTCTTTCGAATAGTCTTTAGACATCTCTCGATTGGATAGCACCAACATCCCTGCATGGGCCCCCCATTCGTGCCTCATAGGGGAGATGAAGAATCAAATGCTGCATTGGATTGAAGAAGCCGGGTGGAAATATCTTCTCAAGCTTACACAGTAACACGGGGGGCCAATCTTTCCAAGTCTGCAACCACGGTCCGAGATAACTCTTTTGCACAAAGCTGATGGAAGAAATAGCTCAACTCTGAAAGCGCTAGCCAGATATGCTCAGGGACATAGCCTCGAACCATCGCAGGAAGAATCCGTTCAATCCATATGTGGAAGTCATGACTCTTCATCCCTAAGACTCGCATAGTAGATAAGTTCACCCCCCCTACTCAGGTTAGCTACATACCCATCAGGGAACATCAACATCTTGATCCACTGAAGTACTTCCTTCCTCTAGGCCCTGCTTAGGACGAAATCGGCCTTAGGCCTTCTCCACGTCTTTCCGCCACTTGGCGGCTTCATCTCTAGTTTTGGTCTATCACATAACGCTGCCAGATCCACTCTTGCCTTCACATTATCCTTTGACTTATCAGGAATGTCCATAATTGTTGCCCACAGTGCCTCGGCAACATTCTTTTCACTGTGCATCACGTCAATGTTGTGTGGAAGGAGCAGGTCGTCATAATAGGGGAGCCGAGTCAAGCCAGACTTATGTGTCCACATATGCTGCTCACCATATCCCACAAAACCACCTTCTGTATTGGCCACGAGCCCATCAATCTGTTGACGAATTTCAGCACCAGTCATCGTTGCAGGTGGGCGGTCTGTCACTACGACACCTTTCGTAAAGTTCTTGATGTTTAGGCGGAATGGATGGTCAACAGGAAGAAATTGTCGATGTTTATCGAAGGACGAATATTTGTCACCCTTTTTCAACCAAATGAACCTGAGAGCTTCCTTACAAACTGGGCATGGGAACTTACCGTGAACACACCAGGCACAGAATAGCCCATACGCCGGTAAGTCATGCATGGAGTACTGGTACCAAACATGCATTCTGAAGTTTGTCTTCGTAGCTCGGTCATACGTCCATACCCTTCCTCCCAGGCACGTACCAATTCATCGATCAAAGGCTCCATGTACACGGCCATTTTGTTCCCCGGGTGTCCGGGAATTATCAACGACACGAATATATTCTGCCTTTGAAAGCACACACCAGGGGGAGATTGATTGGGATAACAAACACGGGCCAACATGTGTACGGGGCAGCGCTCATTCCATAGGGATTGAACCCATCTGTGGCCAACGCAACACGTACATTACGAGCCTCTTCGGCTTTCTCACGGTGAATGTCATCAAAGTGTTTCCATGGTTCACCATCTGATGCGTGCACCATCTTGTCAGGATTGTATCGTTTTCCAATTTTGTGCCATATCATCTGTTTCGCGGATTCCTCTATCATGTAAAGACGCTGGATACTCGGTATGAACGGAAGGTGTCGTAGGATTGTCAAGGGGATGTCGAGCTGCCTCTTCTGTCCATCACCAGAGTCTACCTCCATAAACCTAGACGAATTACACTTGGGACAGTACTTTGCCTCCGCGTATTCTTTCCTAAATAGCACGCAGCCCTTCGGACAAGCATGAATCTGCTCATACGTCATCTTGAGTGCACGAAGTAGTTTCTGTGCCTCGTACATGCTCTTTGGCAGAACGTGATCATCCGGAAGCAGACTCCCAATAACTGTCAACAAGCCATCGAATGCGTCTCTACTCATGTTGTACTGCGACTTGAATGCCATTACACGCCCAATGGCATCCAGTTGAGAAACCTTTGTCTGGCCGTGAAGGGGCTTCTGTGCCGCGTCGAACATGTCGTAGAACACCTTTGCAGTCGGCTCTGGCTCATCATCCATACATCCTCCCGTGTACTGTGCCTCCTGGTAGTCGTTCAACATATCCGCTACCCCCGCATCCGCGTCATAATCCTCGACACGTTGTCTCAACACCTTCTCTCTCGTACGATGCGCTTCACCATGAAATATCCACCGAGTATAGCCCGGCGTAAATCCATTCTTCCAAATATGTTCTACCATGGCCTTCTTTGGTTTTCTTTTCTGGTTGTCACATTTGCTGCACGGGCATGGGACTAGACTCGCTCCTTTAGCAGCTTCGCCATATGCCTGTTCCACGAAATCATCGATCTTTCTAATCCATTCAGTGGTGACATCATTACGTCGAACGCGGCCCGTGTACATCCACTCACGGTCCTCCATCCTCTAACATATATAACCGAGTATAGTTTAATATAGACATGTAATGCATGTACACTACGTTCCTACCTTCTAATAGGTGAGGATAGGTCCTAATCCCACCCGCGGTTGTGTAGATGGAGTTAGTTTCCATGCTCTACTCCGATCCGAGATAGAATTTCAGTAGCACCTCCCCGCTGTTCTCCGGATACACGTCCTGGCAGGGAGAGTGTACTGTCCGAAGAACAACAGGGAGGTGACGCCGAAACTCTGTCTCGGACCAGAGTAGAGCATGGAAACTAACACCATCTACACAACCGCGGGCTGTCCAAAAAATGTGGACAATTCGAAACTGATACATTTGTAGATATGCAAAGATCTGCATATCTACACCGTATCTCTTTTGAACGGGAGACGCCTAACTGTGTTACGTGATCTACGACCATGATGCGGAAATTAAGGTTATACCTAGGGTGGCGGTGGAGTTAGGCTAGTGGGGCTGTGGCGGGTCGGTGCAGTTGCGACGCGACGCGGTGCAGGCAGACCCGCAGCGGCTAGGAAGACAAGTATCTTCTCTATAAAAAAGAAACACTAGTGATTAGACGGGGCTAAACACAATAATAGATCGGTGTAAGGGGAGGAAACTAGTATGGACCCTTTGTTCCGTAGTAAGGTAAAGTTGCCTGGGAGGTCAACGAGGAGTGAAGAACCAAATTATTACTTTTACTACTCAACAAAGGACTATTCACGGTTAGCCAACTCTTTATAAGCATAAAGAAAGAACGTGCATCGAGCGAAATTCTACGTGCCAAAGGGTTTCTATAGAATAAAGATGAAACAACTAAATTAACCAACTATCACATATGGGCCTACTACATGACAAGGTCGGGATACACAGGCCACACTCCTGCTGTTACCAAGAGGGGCTACCAACCATAGCTGCGTAGATAGAATGGCACGTTATAATAGTGATTAAGCGAAGATTGATTGTTGAAGTTACGCCTAGATTAGAGGTTAAGAACTAGTCAACCTAGCGACAAAGGCTAGTAGTGGATTATAACACCAACAAGCTAGATAAGACTTGATAAACAAATACTAACACAATCCTAAGATTTGAATTAGATTGTTACTTGACTATCACAACAATAATCAAGAAGAAAAAATAAAGTAAAGTATACTTGAGTGTAATAACAAAGTAAAACAGAGATAGAACTCATACAAGTATACTTGAGTGAAATTCCCGAGAGCTGCGGCGGTGAGGGCGCGGCCGGCGAGGGCGCGGTGCGGCGTGGGCGCGGCCGAGCACGCGCGGCGTGGGTGGGCGCGAGCGGGTGCGGCGGGGAGGCAGCGGCGCGGGGAGGCGGTGGCGCAGGGAGGCGGTGGCGTAGGGAGGCGGCGGCGCGGCGGCTGAGACAGAGAGAGTGAGAGGAGAGAAAGAAGGAGGAAGAAGATCGGGCGAAGTTTATTTGCCTTCTTTGCCGAGTGCCCGTGATCTGGCACTCGGCAAAGATTTTTTTTTATTTTTAAAATAAGCTTTGCCGAGTGCCAAATCCGGGACACTCGGCAAAGGCTCCTTTGCCGAGTGTTGACGAGGTGACACTCGGCAAAGACTAACTAACACTTCTTTGCCGAGTGTCGCCCAGGGGGCACTCGGCAAAGAATACTTTACTGAGTGTCAACCAGCTGACACTCGGCAAAGTACATTTGTATTTTTTTTGTTTTGGACACCAAACTTTTTGTGGTATGTTCCTACACTATGTAAACCTACATGTATCATTTGTGGACAATTATAACAGAGTTTTCAATATCTAGTAGATTTAGTTCGTTTATTTGAATATCTTCGGAAAATTCAGATTTGAACTGCAGGTCACTCGAAACTTGAAAAACCGTGCATGCAAAAATGATATTCATGTTACTTAGCATAAGTTACGACCGATTCCAGGAGAGGACCAGAAACTTCGAGCAACATGCTCACTAAACATGACCGTGAACTTGCCATCCACATGTTTAAAAATTGTATAAAACACAAACAAAGTCAGAAAATCATGAAACTTGTCCACGTGTCATGATATCATATGTATAGGCTGTGATAAAAAATTTAGAATGTTTGAAGAAAGTTGTGAGACACTATATGTAGAAACCTAAGAGAACTACACATGAAATCATAGAGTTTCAATGTAGATCTCTTAGGTTTCTACATATTGTGTCTCACAACTTTCTCCAAACATTCTACAATTATTATCATAGCCTGTACATATGATATCATGACACGTGGACAAGTTTCATGATTTTCTGACTTTGTTTGTGTTTTATACAATTTTTAAACATGTGGA
This sequence comes from Zea luxurians, assembly GCA_029449295.1. Classification (NCBI taxonomy): domain Eukaryota; kingdom Viridiplantae; phylum Streptophyta; class Magnoliopsida; order Poales; family Poaceae; genus Zea; species Zea luxurians. The sequence continues at coordinate 656,699 of JAOPSE010000342.1, forward strand.
TGACAAGTTCACGGCCATGTTTAGTGAGCATGTTGCCTGAAGTTTTCGGTACGCTCCTGGAATCGGTCGTAACTTATGGTAAATAACATGAATATCATTTTTGCATGCACGGTTTTCTAAGTTTCGAGTGACCTACAGTTCAAATATGATTTTTCCGAAGAAATTCAAATAAACGAACTAAATCTACTAGATATTGCAAACACAGTTATAATTGTCCACAAATGATACATGTAGGTCTACATAGTGTAGAAACATACCACAAAAAGTTTGGGAGACAAAATAAAAAAATACAAATGTACTTTGCCGAGTGTCAGTTGGTGACACTCGGCAAAGTATACTTTGCCGAGTGTCAGTTGGTGACACTCGGCAAAGTATACTTTGCCGAGTACCGCCCAGGTAGGCACTCGGCAAAGAAGACTCTTTGTCGAGTGTCAACCCATGGCTCTCGGCAAAACTGACAGCCGTCAGCTCTGGGACGGTCGCTGATGGCCCTTTGCCGAGCGCTCCCTTTGCCGAGTGTTTAACACTCGGCAAATGTATCTTTGCCGAGTGGGGTCTTGTGCCGAGTGTCCAGCACTCGGTAAAGAGGCTCGTTGCCGAGAGCTTAACTTTACCGAGAGCGGCGCTCGGCAAAGCTGTCTTTGCCGAGTGCCCGAGAAAAGACACTCGGCAAATAGGCCGACACTCGACAAAGCCTCGGATTCCGGTAGTGTATGTGTGTATGTAATGATTGCTTTATAAATCAATTTAAGCTTAAAAGTGTATACTTCTAAGCTAAACCCTCGCAACACGTTATTTTTTATGTCTGCTTTACATATTCAAGCATGAGGACATGCATGTACAAGATACCGCGACATAGATCTCCAAGTATAAAATACATGTAAGACAGTTTAATATAAAGGGTGTATCTAAAGCCTTGTATCTTAATTAATGCTTGATATTTTTGTATAAAGGATGATTGATTTATTGTACGTATGTACTACGCATATATATATATATATATTGCATACTTGACAAATTTAGCAATATAAAATATACATATATGATTGGAGAACCGTGTATGCAGACTCAACTATACACTAGATGTATGCAGATTGTGCTTCATAAACTAATTTCTAAAATTCTAGTAATAATCAGATTTTGGTAACACCATTCATTCATCTAATTGCTAACAATAGTTAACACCATTCTTTCATGGACGAAACACGAGCACTCCGTCCTACCTCGCTCTGTCCAAACTCCGGTCCAACGTTTAGTCTGTTTGTTTCAGTTTTTTCAGCTTCTGGCCACAAGAAGTCGTTGTAGACTATTAAATACCTAGCTTTTCAACCCGTTTCTATGAGAATTATTTTAGTCAAAACCATCTTAAATGAACTTGAACAGAGAACCATTGAGATATTAGGAAATCGTCACTTTCTACATCCTGAACCGTTTGAACTCTTTTATTTTCCTCCATATATATACTCTCCATAATAATCAGATTCTCTCCATAGCTATATTTTTAATAAATTATTTAGTTTATTAAATATGATTAAGTTTATTCTTTATTTTGTAAAAAATGATTAAGATACAATGATAATTATTTTTAATAAATAACTTGGCTAATAATTCATGAAACATTTTGTTAGTGCTTAATACGAGAAGACTTAAAATACGTAGATATAATTTAAATATTGTTGGTACTTAATTGCTTATAGTTGGATTATTGTTTAAAAATGCACACGGTGTAAAAATCCGTGGGTGACCCGAAGGTACTTTTAGTTCTAGTCCTATATATAATATAAGACGTGCTCTCTAGACATACGTACATCGATACGGTAGTACTAGTGTTGATAAAAAAGAATTAAATATATTTTTGTCTTTAAATAGAAATGGTTATGTCGTTGTTCGTTTCGGATTAAAGTCGATTGTGCTGCAGGCTGTAATATAGGATAAAAATACTATAGAAACAGAAGAAGACGATACGAATTAAAGCCAATTGATCATGAGACTGTTATATATTTAGGGGGTGTTTGGTTGCCCCTGCTAAAGTTTAGCCCGGGTCACATCAAGCGTTTGACTTTCAAATAGGAGTATGAAATATAGACCCAACCAACTGGACTAGATTCGTCTCGTCTTTTAATCTTCGGCTGACAAATTAGTTTTATAATCCGACTACATTTAATACCCGGAACGGAGGTTCAAACATTCGATGTGATAGGGGCTAAAATTTAGTTTGGGGTAACCAAACACCCCCTTAGAGTGGAGGGAATATATATGCTGGCCCGTAACCGGAGTAAGATGTAGCGTGACGTTATTTAGGCTGACGTGATGGCCTAATAGCCTGACGTGACATGATCCATTGACGGGTCTAGATGATGTGTGGTGTCGTGCCGTGACCGGATCTGTGCCGGCGCCGCCAGGAGACCAGCATAGTTTCTTGGAATCCGACCCCACGTCCAACTGATCCAACAAAATATTCGAGGCAAGATCAGCTAGCAGCAAATCTACGGTTGATGTCTCAGCATGAAGTCTCCGTGGGACGACAGAAAACCAGTGTCATGATTCTGGTTCTCTTAGACTTTAGTGTTCGCAGAACAAACAAAAACATGTGTCATATGTCATATTCAGCTGGACGCTTATTATAAGCATAATTACATTTTTAATCTGCAAAGTTACATTTAGGCAGTTCTCACTAATATGCTCTTGCATTGTAGTGAGTAGGGACAGTGCATGGATTTCAAGGTACAAGGCAGTATCTATCTGGTCTGCCCATTTATCATTTTATTTTTTAAAAAAAAATTAGTGATCTCGCTTTAATTAAAGCATCAAATTTTACTTAGATAGATATAAACTTAACACGGACAAATGATGGGTCCATCCTCCCTTTAATTTCTTTCCCTCACCACCCTAGCTTGCCAACAACCACCACACATTATTGTCGTTTTCGCTATGAAACAGGCACAGTTCATTTTACTTGTGTTGCCAAGATCGACCCATGTGAACTAAGGTCTCTGTTATTGATCTTGTTCGCCTATGTCAACCAGTCCTTTCGAATCAAGAATTGAACCTCTTTTCAAACCCACTTTATTCAAACTTGCAATTTCGTATTACCTTCGTCTTGTTCTTGCTTGTGTTCTCGATTTGCCTGCAAAAAAGTCTTCTCGACCAGATCAATCGTGTTATGTGTGTTTGATAACCAACAAGTAGATGTGTAACGGTTATGTGGGTCTAATCAATCAACGTTGAGTTCTTTACCAATCAAAGTTATCATACCTATCAGAAGATTAGGCTGCATTTACATCAAGTAGTACTACAGACCGAGTTTCCTATTAGGTATGTCTCTGTTTTCCTTTCTAGATTGGATCTATTTTTGCACTTTCTAAAGTCCACAAAAAACCCCCAAAAATATATTGGCCGCCACATACCTCATGTCTTGTATCCCCATTGGGCGTTGCAATTTTGTTTCTATTTTGCTTTGTTGAATTTGTGTCCTAACTCAAGTTATGATCGCTGGTTTTAGATCATTTTTTAGTCATGTTTGTATCTTCTCCTTTGTTTTCCCCATATCCTCGTCAACACCATCGAGTTTTGTGTGCTTCCTTGGTTTCCATCACACCATAGTCCATGACATCTAGTTCGAGAGATTTTCATGTTGTTTTCGTGAACCCATAGCCACTATAGCATTTTTCGTGCATATTGTTCTAAAGAAGAAGATAATTTAGGTGTCCAAGATCCGAGTTACTAACCTTGGAGGACCAAAGAAAGTTTGGGTACTTAAAAGAAATTGATTTTCTTTGTAGGTAAATTACAAGGCTAGAGGAAGGCATTGGATGCTTGATAGTGGATGCACTTAACACATGACTAAAGATCAAAGGATGTTCAATCCAATAGATATAAGTGGCAAAGGTGAATTTATGAGTATCACATTCAGTGCTAATGGAAAAGGCAAATACATGGGCTTGGTAAGATAGCAATATCAAATGACATGAGGATATCAAATGTGTTGCTAATAGAATGTCTCAACTTCAACTTGATGTGAGTGGCTCAGTTGTGTGATTTGAGATCTCAATTCCATATTTGGTGTTTGATAATGTGGAGATACCAATTTTTGGTGTATCAAATCTCATATCCAAGGGGTTTTTTATAGGAGAACTTATATTTGGTAAATTTTGATTTAAGAGAAGCTCAATTATCAACATTTCTATTTTCCAAATCAAGTTTGGGTTGTCTTTGTCATAGAAGGTTGGCACATGTCAACATGAAATAATTGGATATACTCATCAAACATGATCTAGGCAAGGGTTTGAAAGATATCGACTTGAGAAGGATATATTGTTTAGCTATTATCAAGATGGAAAACAAGTTGGAAATACTCATCATAACAAGAGAGCATGCTGAGAGCTAGTAGGCCATTGGAATTGTTACACATGGACTTACATGGACCAACTACTTATACAAGTATTGGTGACAAAAAATGGATTTGTCATAGTAGATGATTTCTCAAGATATATGTGGGTTTTCTATCTAAATGACAAAAGTGAAGTCTTCAATATATTCAAATCATTTGTCAAAAAGCAAAAAGTGAGTTTTAATAAAAACAAAGAATGTGAGAAGTGAAATTATATCCAAAGTTATTCCCAGTCTATTGTATATTGTCACAATATCCAAAGTTGTCTTGTCATTTGAAATTATATAAGATACAACTATCCCAATGCATGGTATCATAGATTGTTTTTATCCACTATATAAAATTAAATTCTCTCATATATGAGAGTATGAGATGTGAGCCTTTTAAATGGTTCAAGGTTCAATGTCTATGATCTTGTGCCCATGTAATATCTCCCTCAACATATAACTTTATTCTCTTTCTTCTTAACTCTCTTGCCACATCATAAAAATGCTTATGTGGCATAATGTTGTCGTCGTGGGAAACCACAGACCATCGTCCAGGCAACTGGCACATGTGGAGCCAAGAGATACGCTGTTGCTATGATCGTCTCTCTTGAATGCAACTCCAACGACCTCTAAGGGCTAGAGGCAGTCAGGGTTCTAGGTATGCTACCTAGCTTGACCTATTAACCAGGAAGGTGTGTGGTGGCCGATGAATCACATTGTAGATACATAACAATAAATTAAATGTTAAATTTCACCCAGATCGTGTGGATTGGCACATGTTGGTTACACTGGTTGGCTCCCTTGAGTTGATTGTCATGTTTTCGAAGTCGATAGAGGATAAGTAAATAAATGTAAAAGAAAGTGACCGAAAAGGAAATAAGCATGCATAAAGCATGACTTAGAATATTGTTTGTCCTAGAGCGATGCATGCCACATGTACAACCAACGACACAGAAACGGACCATAAATCAATCAGGACTACCCACAATGTAAACCAAAACTAGGGCCAGATAAAACATTAAGCCATTTATAGGAACATCACATATCCGCTCTCCATCACATATCGTGCCAACAACCCTAGGAACATATGTGACCACGAGCCGATGATCACCACATACGAACATGGAATTGGACCTCCAAAGAAGTCTATCCAAAACAAATAACATGACTAAAACATGTAAGGCAGGGTGCCAGATGTGTATCAGACTCTCGAGTTGTTTTATTCACATGTTGTAGCCGCATGCTATGGAATGTAGCAATCGTGCAAATGATACACATCTAGTTGTGTAAGATCAATTTAATAACATGAAGCACGAACAGGGATGATGCTACATAGAACAACTATTAGATCTTGCTAACAACAATACTTAATATAAGATCTACCAGGAGTAATATGATATACCCTACTACCTTGATGCAATCTACTAGAGACCGTCCTAATGCAATCTACTAGAGACCATGTCAAGGGTAGCATGACGCTTAACTTGGGGAACTCTTAGAAAAGGGGTGGCGATGCGGCGAAGATATGAGAAGCACACGATATTTGGTGAACGTCTGTTGTATGCTTATTGATATTACGAAATGTATATTTTATAATCCACATACCTGAACTGATAAGCACTCTCTAACTTATCATATCATACTAAGTCTATCTACATATACACGATCTATAGGCCCATCTAAGCTCATAGACCGATTAACTTTCTCATACCGAACACATCGACCAACTACTGCTACACCAAATTGGTTAGAATTTGGCTGCAACACATGCACTGAATGAGGGAATAACCTAATTGCCTTGGAATTTATTGAGTTATATTTAAAATTTTGAAGTTTGTGACTCTGTGCTAGTTGAGCACGCCGCCAAAGTGCGCGTGTTCTAGACTGTGCAGTCAATATATTCAGCGCAAAAGATCCAATCGATTGTTTATCTATCCAAACTTTTGCATGCACATGGTGCACATGGGAATTTGGTTCACATATGATTTTAGTGCACATAGCAACAAGAGACGTTAGATATAAGATTGATGATGATAAATTAATATGTGCATTAGATATGTTCTCATATTTAATATGTTCGCAACTACAGATGTCCCATATAGATCAAACCAAATTGTATTTATTGGCTTATAGTGAGCACACGTTCAAGTACTAAATTGTACTCAGTATAAAAATGCAGCATATGTGACTTCACCAACATTTGAGAGGATGGACACAACATGTTGGGTCACAACAAGAAAAAGAAAAGTGGAATACTAGAAAAACTAGATGCCTTGGATAAGCATGCAGAGAATACACCTTTATCACCATATGAAATCGATTTAAAAATAGGTCTTAGTGCTTATTTGGCAAATATGTTGAGAGAAGAAGAGATCAAGTGGTATCAAAGGTCAAAGGCGAGAGCTTTATTACAAGGCGATGCCAATACCCATACTTTCATCTTCTAGCGAACAGGAGACATAGGAAAACAAGAATTTTCTAGTAGGAGGATGGGGAGAGAACTATTCGAAATGAAAATGTTTTGAGGGAGCATATTACATCATTTTATAAAACCATTTTCAGTCCTACGGAGGACTCGGTTGTATAGTTGGATGGGACTCGCAGGGAAGACATACCGTTAGTCACATCCTTAGAAAACCAATTGTTAACAGAGGAGTTCTCGGAGGAAGAGGATAAAAAAGCGATCTGCCAAATGTCTCATAATAAGGCCCTAGGTCCTGACGGGTTTCCAGCTGAGTTTTACCAAGTCTTTTGGGTGGTCTTAAAAAAGGATTTAATGGCGATATTCACATACTTTCACAGTGGCAAATTTCAACTTTTTAGCCTAAATTTTAGTACAATTATTTTGTTACCAAAATGTAAAGAGACAATAAAAATACAACAGTTCAGGCCAATCTGTCTGTTAACATTAGTTTTAAAATCTCTAAAAAGGTCCTTACGAATAGGCTAACCTCGGTTGTTGAAAAAGTGATAAGTTTATCGCAGACCGCATTTTTACCAGGGAGGAACATCATGGAGGGCATAGTCGTTTTACACAAAACCTTACATGAGTTGCATAGGAAGAAACGTGATGGGGTGATTTTTAAGATAGATTTCGAAAAAGCATATGACAAAGTCAAATAGTCATTCTTGAGGCAGACGTTACAAATGAAAGGGTTTAGTGAAAAGTGGTGCAATTGTATTTAAGTGTTAACCCAGAAAGGGCAAGTAGGGATTAAGGTGAATGATTGCATCGGTAATAACTTTCAAAGTTTTAAAGGGTTGAGACAAGGTGGCCCTTAATCGCCGGTCATGTTTAACATAGTAGTAGACATGTTAGCTATACTAGTTAACAGAGCCAAGCGAACTGGTATGATTGCAGGGGTAGTTCCTCACATAGTTGATGATGGGTTATCTATCTTGCAATATGCGGATGATACGATCTTGTTTATGGACCATGACTTAGAGAAAGCTCATAATCTAAAAACAATCCTATGTCCTTTCGAACAAGTCTCGGGTTTAGAAATAAAATTTCACAAGAGCGATATCTTCTGTTTTAGAAGTGCCAAGGAGTCAAAACAACAATATGCGGAACTCTTTGGATGTAAACCAGGATCATTTCTGTTTAAATACCTAGGGATACCAATGCACCATAGAAAATTATCAAACTACGATTGGCAGCTAGTGGAGGACCGTTTCAAAAAGAAGTTGAGTAGCTCGAAAAGTAAACATTTGTCTGTAGGGGGAGGCTGGTTCTGATTGAGTCTGTTCTTACTAGCATAGCAATGTTCATGCTGTCCTTTTTCGAGGTGCCATGTGGAGTGCTTGAAAAGCTGGATTATTATAGATCAAGTTTCATTTGGTAGGAAGATAATAATAAAAAGAAATATAGACTAGGGTGGTTTGGGCATTAAAAATTTAGACATCCAAAACAATGTCTCTTGAGCAAGTGGTTGTTCAAACTAATAAACGAGGATGGGATGTGTCAACGCTTATTGAGGAGGAAATATGTCAAAGATAAGACGATCAGATAGATAGTTAAAAAACCGAGCGACTCTCAATTTTGGTCAGGTCTTATGAAACCGAAGGAGAAATTCTTAAAACTAGAGACCTTCGTCGCTAAAAATGGGGACAATGTCAAGTTTTGGGAGGATAGGTGGTTGGGTAACTTCACTTTGTAGAATAGATTTCCATATCTATATTGCATAGTCCGTCGTAAGAACGATTCTGTAGCCTCGGTAATGAGTTCTGTACGACTTGATGTTTCCTTCAGGAAGGGGCTGGAGGGTCGTAACCTAGTTGTGTGGCATAATCTGGTAGCTTTATTGACAAATGTTACTTTGGATGAGGCTAGAGATATTTTTACGTGGGATCAACATCAGAACAAAAAAATCTCGGTCCATTCAATGTATAATACGCTAATAAGCAATGGGGCTATCATTAGGGAAAAGACCAGCTGAAGCAGTATGATTCCGGTTAGAATCAAAGTTTTTATGTGGTACCTAAGAAAAGGGGTGGTGCTAACGAAGGACAACTTGGGGCGTAGGAATTGGCAGGGAGATAAGAGATGTGTTTTTTGTTCATGCAATGAAACGATTCAACATTTATTCTTTGACTATCATTTTGCTAAGTTCGTTTGGAGAGCGGTTCATGCTACCTTTGGTGTGCTAGCCCTAACGAGTATAATCATATGTACTATAATTGGCTACATGGATTTGATACCAAAGCCAAATCATTGTTTATGGTAGGGGTTGTTGTGTTATGCTGTACGTTATTGCTTAGTAGAAATGATAGTCTTTGAAAATTGTCCGCCTAAAACATATATGTCGGTGCTTTACAGGGGGACGCACTTGTGATTTATATCCAGGTCCCGATGGATGGTGATATCCTAGCCCAAGGCTTAATAGAATTAATATAGTACTCATACCAACAATGTGCATCTTTTTTTGGAAGCATGTCTCAAAAGAACATCGGGGTTAAGCGTGCTTGGCTCAGATCATCTTGGGATGGGTGACTAACCGAGAAGTCTTCTTGGGTGCGCATGAGTGAGGACAAAGTGCGCACAAATGACTCGTATTGGTCTGTGGGATGGTCTATGATCCTAGTGGGCTGCCAAAAGTAAGTATCGCTGGTCCGGGAGTGGATGAGGTGTTACAAATGGTATCAGAGCCGACCCTTGCGGTTTCACGGATGTGTGTGGACTAGGGGTTCGGGCATATGGCACATGGTGCATGTGGGCCCATTTTGGTCACATGGCATGTCATATAACGACACTAAACACGCAGATGTGGTCAAGAGGGAATGTTCCTAGCTTGAGGTTGACCGACGAGGACATCGATCTTCTATGTGGTGGATTGTGATGTCCTAGTCCCGGTGGATGGTGATATCTTGGCCCAAGGCTTAATAGAATTAATACACTACTCATACCAACAAGGTATATCTTTTTTCGGAAGCCTGTCTCGAAAGAACCTCGGGGTTAAGCATGCTTGGCCCAAATCAATATTGGATGGGTGACTGACCGGTAAGTCTTTTCGAGTGCGCATGAGTGAGGACAAAGTGTGTACAAAAGACTCGTGTTGGTGAGAGCACCTAGAGGGGGCGTGAATAGGTGATCCTATAAAAATTTGAAACTTAAAGCCACAAAACTTGATTAGGAGTTAGCACAATGAAGTCAATTGGCTAAGGAGAGCTCTTGTGAAGCACAATAGACACAGTGAGAACAAGCACAAGAGACACGAGGAATTATCCCGTGGTTCGGCCAAGTACAACACTTGCCTACTCCACGTTGTGGCGTCCCAATGGACGAGAGTTGCACTCAACTCCTCTCAAGTGATCCAATGATCAACTTGAATACCATGGTGTTCTTCTTTTCTTTACTCTTTCCCGTTTGCGAGGAATCTCCATAACCTGGAGTCTCTCGCCCTTACAATAAGGATCAAAGTGAAAGCACTAGAGTAAGGGAGGGAAGCAACACACACAAATCCACAGCAATACGCACACACACGGCCAAGACTGGAGCTCAAATGAATATCACAAGGTTCTCACTAGAACGGAGCTCAAATCACTAAGAATGTCAAACGAGTGCGCAAAGACGAAGTGTGAATGATCAAGAATGCTCAAAGTATGCTTGGTGTACTCCTCCATGCGCCTAGGGGTCCCTTTTATAGCCCCAAGGCAGCTAGGAGCCGTTGAGAGCAATCCAGGAAGGCAATTCTTTCCTTCTGTCGGTTGGTGCACCGGAGAGTTTGGTGCACCACCGGACACTGTCCGGTGCTGATTTCTTTCCTATTTTGGCGCAGCCGACCGTTGAAGATTTGGAGCCGTTGGTGCATCGGACACTATCCGGTGCGCACCGGACAGTCTGGTGCCCCCATCTGACTGTTGGCTCGACCACGCATCACGCGCGGATTGCGCGGCCGACCGTTGGCCCGGCCGACCGTTGGCTCACCGGACAGTCCGGTGAATTATAGTCGTACGCTGTTGACTTGGTTCCCGAGAGCGGCGACTTCGCCGCAGCCGACTCACCGGACAGTCCGGTGCACCACCGGACAGTCCGATGATTTATAGCCGTACGCCGCCGTTGAGACCCGAGAGCAGCCAGTTGACCAGACGCTAGCCTGGAGCACCGGACACTGTCCGGTGCACCACCGGACACTGTCTGGTGCACCATCGGACAATCCGGTGTACCCAGACTGAGTAGAGTCTTGGCTGCTCGAGCCAAGTCTTTTCCACTTGTATTTTCTCTGATTCTAGCACTTAGACAAATATGTTAGTACACAAAAACCAATGTACTAAGTCTATAATCATACCTTTGTGTTGATTTTCACTTCATCCACCATTTGGCATAGTTTCACACTTAAACCATTTGTGTTGGCACTTGATCACCAAAATACTTAGAAATGGCCCAAGGGCACATTTCCCTTTCAATCTCCCCCTTTTTGGTGATTTATGCCAACACAACAAAAAGCAACCAAAGGAAGTGCAACATCAATGCAAATGAGAACACAAATTTGTTTTGATTCAAATCTGGCATATTTGGATCATTCTTTGCCACCACTTGGTTTGTTTTTGCAAATCAAACTCAATTTCCTATTTCTAAGTCAAACACACTTGTTGAGGCATAGAGAGAGGTATTCCAAGAGAAATTGATAAAGAATTCAAAAACTCCCCCTTTTTCCCATAATCAAACATTCTCCCAACAAGAGACCAACTTTTGACAATAAGAGACAATAAGAGTATTTTGACAAACCAAAAGCTCTAATTCTATTATTTTCAAAATTCTCAAGTGGTAGCTGATCCATTTCTTGCTTTGGCCTTATTTTCTCCCCCTTTGGCATCAAGCACCAAAACGGGATCAATCTTGGCCCTTGAACCCCATTGCCTCACCAAAATCTTCAAATAAGAGTGAAAAGGCAATAAGAATATGGAGATGAACTTGGAGTAAGTTACCCTCACATCGGAGTGCAGTGGAAGTCTTGCATGGTCCAAGTTCACCTTTTCCCTTTCAAACCTCCTTTGAGACTAATTAAGAACACTCAAGCACACAGTTAGTCTCAAAGGGTCAAGTTGTAGCATTTCTCCCCCTAAGTATGTGCATTATTCACATATGGACTTGTGAGGTCCGGGGATCCCTTGCACAACTTGAGCACCATAAGTAAGCAATAAAATGCATAATGGAACATGATCAAAGGCATAAAACACATGTATGCTCTATATCAATCCAAGTTACGCGAATCTAAGACATTTAGCTCACTATGCAGCCTGCAAAAGGTCTTCTCATCTAAAGGCTTGGTAAAGATATCGGCTAGCTGGTTCTCGGTGCTAACATAAAACACTTCGATATCTCCCTTTTGCTGGTGGTCTCTCAGAAAGTGATGCTAGATGTCTATGTGCTTTGTGCGGCTGTGTTCAACAGGATTGTCCGCCATGCGGATAGCACTCTCATTGTCACATAGGAGTGGGACTTTGCTCAGATTGTAGCCAAAGTCCCTGAGGGTTTGCCTCATCCAAAGTAGTTGCGCGCAACACTGTCCTGCGGCAACGTACTCGGCCTCAGCGGTGGATAGGGCAACGGAAGTTTGTTTCTTAGAACTCCACGACACCAGGGACCTTCCTAGGAATTGGCACGTCCCTGATGTACTCTTCCTATCGACCTTACATCCAGCATAGTCGGAGTCTGAATATCCAATTAAGTCAAAGGTAGACCCCTTTTGTTGGGGACTTGTTCTCAAATGCTTCGGATTAAGAACAAGGCACATTAAAAGTGTTAAATGCGAAAGTCCTTCGTCCTACGAAACATTATTTCCCTTCGGGATATAATGAGTTCCGGACGAAGATTATGAAAAGACTTACCTTCGTAAGTATAGAAAATAACGATGCATGATTTATATAATGCATGAATCTTAATATCAACATTGTTATAGGATCATTTCTATTTTATTATCATGGAAAAATAGAAATGATATTCAATTACAAATGTACCTTCGGCTTGAGAGAAGGTAGAAAGTACAAGCATGACGCCAGAGCCAAATGTCCAGTCAACGTCCGTAGTACGGGAATACTGTTCATCTATTTATAGGCATGGGACGCAGCCTATGTAGAATTACATTCATGCCCTTTACATTTGTTAATGATTCTATAGTAACCCGCTGGGGTCTGAATAGCCTTTTCATCCTTAAGTCGGTTTCCTTTTCCGCCACCTTGCCGAAGCTCTTCTACGCACAGCTTCGGCTTCACGCTATTCTTCGTACTCCTTACGCTTCTTCACACTGTAGCTTCAATTCATGTCCGAAGGTACCTGTTTATGCATTATACTTCCAAAAACGTTGTTAAACCATGTTTTTGAGGACCTTCAGAAGCCGAAGGTCCCCAACAGTAGCCCCTCGCAATATTAATTTGTCAGAATGATAAGTTTAGATTGCGACAAGGACGAAGGCCCAAAGCCGAAGATCCGAAAAAACACCTTCCCTTTGCTAGAATAGCAACAATCATTGACAAGCGGGCCCTACAGCATATAACGCACCAGGCGCATAAATAAGAGCGCACCACGAGCTTAACTGGTATACTTTCTTGCCATCTGCTCTTGCTTACTCAATTTTTAGCCTGTGCAACAAAATTTGCGTAAATTTTAAGCTTCGGTGTTGAGAACACTTTTTCGCTGCTGATCCGAAGCTGAGTCTTTCTGAAGAAATGAATCTTGGTTTTCTTGAGTCAATGGCGAGGACCAATACAGAGAAGATTACTAAAGAAACTTTGGAAGGTTTGTCTGAAGATACTGGTGACAGCGACAGTTATGATGTCTAGTGGCGGAGAAGAGTCCGAAGACCGACCATGGCGACCAAGCCACACGGTTTTCGGGAAATCAAGTATCAAACAGAGTCATCTTGACAATATGAGGGGGAGATATTTCCGAGATGTGTCTATTGTGAGGGCTGATGACAGAGAGAAAACTTCTCCTACCCCCGAAGAAAATGAGGTCGTGATCTTCCGAAGCTTTCTCAAGGCCGGACTTCGGTTCCCCCTGAGCAGCTTTGTTATTGAAGTTCTGAAGACATTTCAAATCTACCTTCACCAAATTACTCCCGAAGCTATTGTGAGAATGGGAATCTTTGTCTGGGCTGTGAAAAGCCAAGGTTTGGAACCAAATGCTAAAAGCTTTTGCAATATTCATGAGTTAGTATATGAGATGAAGCCTTGGGGGAAAGAACAATACCACAACAACTTTGGTTGCTACAGCTTCGGCGCCCGCTCCGGGTCAAGCTGCCCTGTGCCAACCTTTCGGAAAAGGTGGCCTGGTGCCTGGATGACAGAATGGTTTTATGTGGGGAATGACTTGTTAGCACAAGAGGATGTTAAGGGTATCATCATGCGCCCTATCTGGCAACGCTTCGGACTCCGGAAGCCGAAAGTGGAAATGGATGAAGCAGCTGAAGAATGTCAGAGAGCCTTCGGCGTGATCTGCTCTTTTATTGGGACAAGGGATCTGGTCCAAGAGCATATTGCCTTCAGAGTTTGGCCACTTGCAGGAAAGTGGGAAATGCCGAAGGAGACCATCAAAGATTCTGACGAAGGTGGGCTAGTTAGGTTAAAATATACATTCAAATACGGAGATAAGTTTGTTGAACCAGATGATGACTGGTTGAAAAGTATTGAGAACGTAAGTGACGAATTGCTTGGAGTATATTCGAAGGCCGAAGATACTGCACTATCAGCGGCCTTCGGAGGCCGAAAGAAGAAAAGGCTTAACCGGGTATTTGATGCGATTGGGTTTGTCTACCCTGACTACCATTACCCGGTGCTAGGCCAGAAAAGAAAAAATACTTCTCCTGCAAAGGAAGTTGCCTCGAGCGATCCCAGCGAGCTGGCACCGCAAAGAAAAAAGGTAAAGGTACTCACACACCGGGCACGTTTCATTGAACCGGCCACAGTGCCTGCATTTATTGGTGAGGTCTCTTCAGCCACCGAAACCAAAGAAACATCTCCAGCGCCGAAGATCGAAGAAAGAACCGAAGCACCTTCAACAAAGAAAGCAGACGAGCCAATAACTGAAGGAACAAAAATATTGGAAATTTTAAGCCCTTCAACAAAAATTGAAACAACAAAAGCCAGAAGGGCCCAGCGGTAACCCCAAAAAGGAAAAGAATGGCCAATGTGCTAGATGTCTTGGAGACAATTAAGTCTTCAAGCACAACCCCGAAAAAGATTACTGAAACTTCCGAGGTGGAAACTAAAGTCTTTGTTGCTGAAGCTTCACAGCAACAATCCGAGACCAAAGCTGGGCCTTCAGAGTCTACTAAGGAAAAATCCCTGGAGGCCGAAGAAACGAAAATAACAAAGCCAACTTTAGCTGAAGAAATCAGTACTGCTGCCCCCAAAGCATCCTCCAAAACCCTCGATTATATTATTCGACATGCTTCAGGGAAAAAACTATCTGAAGAAGAAACTTTTGAAGCCAATCACTATGCACAAGAACTAGGGTATCCAAAAGGGGCCCTAATTTTCAATGGCACGGACGAAAATGACTTCTTATATTGCCTTCTAGATAACAAAGAATTGCCCGTCTGCCGGGAAATGGCCCGAAGCATGGGGTTTCCGAAGCTGGAAGCCGGCCTCTGCGCGATGACGAAGGACAATCTCGTGGATAGCCTCGCCTACAATAGTCTGAAGGTACAAAAAATTGTGAAATTCTGAAACTTATGAATTTTTTAAATTAGCCTTTTATTCTTATATAAATCCATGCATTCTTTCGAACAGGGCTTAATACTCAGCAATGCCTTAAGGGCACAAAAGAATGCTGAAGACGAGAGCTGCACCATTGCTCTCAATAACCTTCGAACAGAGGTTATCAAGCTGAGGAACGAAGCCTTGGAAAAAGACCAGATTCTAGTTACGTTGATGAACAAGATAAAAGAAAACGAAGCTGCCTTTACAGCACAGACCGAAGCTCAAAAACACGAGATTGACAACCTTCGGAAGCAATTGGCCCGCGCTAAAGAAGAACACATACTTGAAGAAACGAAGCGAGAACTTAGCGACCAATGGGCCAATCATCTGGAAGGAACCGTTGAAGAGCTTCGGTCTTCCAAGAAAAGGTGCTACGAAAAATCCATTGAATGTGTAAAGAAGATAAAAACCAGCTTCGCCAGCGTTGGCGCATTTTCAAGTGAAGAGGACTTTGTAAGAGGTAACCCAAAAGGCCCTATCGAATGGATCAGCCACGAAGCTGAAGCCTTCAAAGAAATTCTGAACAGTCGCAGAGACATTTGCGCCTTCTCGGGTGCCAGGGGGATTGCTACTATGCTGGAGAAAAAAGGCTGCGATCATGTTAAGCTTCTTGCGCAATCCGAAGCCACTTTATCCGCTGAAGATATTAAAGACCCCTCGTCCGAAGCTAGCCAAGTTGGTGGAAAATTTTTCACCGACGTCTGGGACAATGGTGGCCGAGAAATAGCCCAGGAAATTATTCGAAGAAGCGAGCAAGGTATCCATGATGCTAGGGAAGTAACCAAGACCGCTGAAAAAAGCGCAGAGCCCAAAAGCCAAATAGGTACCAACTAGTGGTTTTGGGTCTGTTGTAATTTTTGATTTCGAACTTGCTTATGGTTTGTAATAGTAACATAGACATATATTCTCTTCCCTCAGAACCTGCTGGATCGTCTGCTGACCCCCGTACGAAGGGGGATGACAAAATTAAACAAATGGCCGAAGCTATCATGGATAAAGTTGTTGAACAACTTCTAAATGAGGCTGCCGAAGTAGTACTGAGAGAAGACTAGATGTTATTAGAAAAAACATTTGAAATGTGATCTATGTAATATTTTGTAACTTTGAATGTAATATACAAGTTTCTTTTCATGATTCAATTCTTTACGATGCATGAAATTTCACATACATACCATTTTTTGAGCCTTCGGCGAAAAAACACCTTCCCTTCTTTTCATGCTTCGTGAAGAAGACATTCTCCTTCCATACTACACTGATGAAGTATATCTATGCTTCACGAAAACATTCTCCGAAGCTGGACAATTTCGAAGATCAACGTTGTGCTCCCTTCTTATGCCTTAACACGATTTTCATTTTTTGAAAGCAAACTTCGAAGGTCGATACTGTATCCTCTTCTTGCACCATATGCAGCATGATATATGATGCTTATGTTATGCAAAATGATGTGATGATGTTATGTTATGCAAAATGATATTTGTGCCGAAGACACACATTCCTGCAATAAAAATACATAATCTTTTTGAATCAGCGCTGACTTTTCGCTGTAAGCCTCCCTTAGGAGCTTCTTCGCCTTTTACTTCAGCGGTATTCGCGTTGACTTTTCACGCTTCGCCTTTTACTTAGGCGGTATCAGCGTTTATTTTTCGCTGTAAGCTCTGCATTCCCTTTAGAACGACTTTTGAGCAGAAAACTTACACTGTGCTCCCTAAGGAACGGCTTTTTGTAGCTTCGGCAAACTTACACTGCGTTCTTTAGAACGACTTTTTGCTATTTCGAAGAATGCACACTGTGTGCTTTTTAAAATAAATTTTTGATAATTCGAAGGTCCTCCCTGTTGTCACAACTTTTTTAAGCTTCGGCAATTTAAGCCTGTGGAGAAGATATTTTTCTTGTGGCAAACAGGAAAACTATTACAAGAAACTTAAATCGACAAAAAGCACTCTATCCTCTCATAAGTGTTCCTTGTTAAAAAGAAAGTAATACTAAATGCAATAGACCGACATCAAAGTAGGATATTTGTCAATAAATATGCTTCGACTCTGGCACAGTGCTGTTGACTGTGCGAGCTTCGGACTCTTCTCTGAAGTCCCTTTGCTGACTCCCTTCTGGCTGCTGGCCTCGTTGCAATGGTGGCGGAGGCGAAAGCTGCTGCCAAGATGCCTGGGGTTGACTTGCCGAAGCAACAGAAGCTGCAGGGTGATTGTCTACATATTCTGGAACGTAGGGCGAATGATATGAAGAAGTATGCATGACTTGCTTCGGTTGACTCTGTTGTGCTGCAGCTTCGGCAATCTCCTTTTGCTTCTGGATGGTGACATGGCACATTCTGGTGGTATGGCCCTTGTCCTCACCACAGAACAGGCAATAAATTTTTCTTGGCTGGTCCCCGAATCTTCCTCCGAAGCCCCTAGCGCCTCTGCCCCTTGGAGCTGGCGGCCGGAAGGAGCTTTGCTGCTGACCCGAAGCCTGCTGTTGCTGTCCCGAAGCCTGCGAAGAGTGTTGTGGCCTTTGCTGTTGACTCCCTCTATCATCAGGCTGAGTAGAGTTGTGAATTGATCTGACATGCCTCGGATGAAATCTTCCTCCGAAGCCCCTGGTCATCTCAGAGAACCTGTATGCTTCTTCCCTTCTTTGGTGAAAGTCATTGTCAGCTCAAATATACTCGTCCATCTTTTGGAGTAGCTTCTCCAAAGTTTGAGGAGGCTTCCTGGCGAAGTATTGAGCGGTAGGTCCCGGCCGAAGTCCCTTGATCATGGCCTCAATGACAATTTCATTGGGCACTGTTGGTGCCTGTGCCCTTAGACGTAGAAACCTTCGGACATACGCCTGAAGGTATTCTTCGTGATCCTGGGTGCACTGGAATAGAGCTTGAGCAGTGACCGGCTTGGTCTGAAACCCTTGAAAACTGGTTAATAACATGTCCTTCAGCTTCTGCCATGAGGTAATTGTTGCTGGCCGAAGGGAGGAGTACCATGTTTGGGCAACACTCCTGACAGCCATGACAAAAGACTTTGCCATAACTGCAGTATTGCCACCATACGAAGATATTGTTGCCTCGTAGCTCATCAAAAATTGCTTTGGATCTGAATGGCCGTCGTACATGGGAAGCTGCGGTGGCTTGTAGGATGGAGGCCAAGGTGTAGCCTGCAGCTCAGCTGAGAGAGGAGAAGCATCATCAAAAGCAAAATTTCCATGATGCAAATTCTCATACCAGTCATCTTCGTTGAAGAGGCCCTCCTGATGAAGCTCTCTGTGCTGGGGCCTTCGATTCTGCTCATCTTGAGTAAGATGGCGAACTTCTTCAGAGGCTTCGTCTATTTGCCTTTGTAATTCAGCTAGCCTGGCCATCTTCTCCTTCTTCCTTTGCACCTGCTGATGAAGCATCTGCATGTTTCTGATTTCTTGATCCAACTCATCCTCCTGAGGCGTTGGACTGACGGCCTTTCTCTTCTGGCTTCGGGCCTCCCGAAGAGAGAGAGTCTCCTGATTAGGATCCAGCGGTTGTAGAGCTGCAGCCCCTGTTGCTGAAACCTTCTTCGGCGCCATAACGAAGGTCTATGGTTGCCGAAGGTGTCCAAAACTCAAAGAGTGGAAGTGAATTCACCGGAGGTGGGCGCCAATGTTGGGGACTTGTTCTCAAATGCTTCGGATTAAGAACAAGGCAATATAAAAGTGTTAAATGCGAAAGTCCTTCGTCCTACGAAACATTATTTCCCTTTGGGATATAATGAGTTCCAGACGAAGATTATGAAAAGACTTACCTTCGTAAGTATAGAAAATAACGATGCATGATTTATATAATGCATGAATCTTAATATCAACATTGTTATAGGATCATTTCTATTTTATTATCATGGAAAAATAGAAATGATATTCAATTACAAATGTACCTTCGGCTTGAGAGAAGGTAGAAAGTACAAGCGTGACGCCAGAGCCAAATGTCCAGTCAACGTCCGTAGTACGGGAATACTGTTCATCTATTTATAGGCATGGGACGCAGCCCATGTAGAATTACATTCATGCCCTTTACATTTGTTAATGATTCTATAGTAACCCGCTGGGGTCTGAATAGCCTTTTCATCCTTAAGTCGGTTTCCTTTTCCGCCACCTTGCCGAAGCTCTTCTACGCACAGCTTCGGCTTCACGCTATTCTTCGTACTCCTTACGCTTCTTCACACTGTAGCTTCAATTCATGTCCGAAGGTACCTGTTTATGCATTATACTTCTAGAAACGTTGTTAAACCATGTTTTTGAGGACCTTCGGAAGCCGAAGGTCCCCAACACCTTTGGATACCAGATCCCGAAGCAAGGCGTAGCAACTAAATATCTAAGAATTCGCTTAACGGCCACAAGGTGACACTCCCTTGGATCGGATTGAAATCTAGCACACATGCATACACTAAGCATAATATCCGGTCTACTAGCACATAAATAAAGTAGAGACCCTATCATAGACCGATGTGCCTTTTGATCAACGGACTTACCTCCTTTGTTGAGGTCGACATGTCCGTCGGTTCCCATTAGAGTCTTTGCGGGCTTGGCGTCCTTCATCCCAAACCGCTTGAGCAAGTCTTGCGTATACTTCGTTTGAGAGATGAAGGTGTCGTCTTTGAGTTGCTTCACTTGGAATCCAAGGAAGTAGTTCAACTCGCCCATCATCGACATCTCGAATTTCTGCGTCATCACTCTGCTAAACTCTTCACAAGACTTTTGGTTAGTAGAACCAAATATTATGTCATCGACATAAATTTGGCACACAAATAAGTCACCATCACATGTCTTAGTGAAAAGAGTTGGATCGGCTTTCCCAACCTTGAAAGCATTAGCAATTAAAAAGTCTCTAAGGCATTCATACCATGCTCTTGGGGCTTGCTTAAGTCCATAGAGCGCCTTAGAGAGCTTACACACGTGGTCGGGGTACCGTTCATCCTCGAAGCCAGGGGGTTGCTCCACGTACACCTCCTCCTTGATTGGCCCATTGAGGAAAGCGCTCTTCACATCCATTTGGAACAACCTGAAAGAATGGTGAGCGGCATAGGCTAACAAAATACGAATCGACTCTAGCCTAGCCACAGGAGCAAAAGTCTCCTCAAAGTCCAAACCTGCGACTTGGGCATAACCTTTTGCCACAAGTCGAGCCTTGTTCCTTGTCACCACCCCGTGCTCGTCCTGTTTGTTGCAGAACACCCACTTGGTTCCCACAACGTTTTGCTTGCGATGCGGCACCAGTGTCCAAACTTCATTTCGCTTGAAGTTGTTGAGCTCTTCCTACATGGCCAACACCCAGTCCGGATCTAGCAAGGCCTCTTCTACCCTGAAAGGCTCAATAGAAGAGACAAAAGAGTAATGCTCACAGAAATTAGCTAATCTAGAGCGAGTGGTTACTCCCTTGCTAATGTCACCCAAAATCTGGTCGACAGGATGGTTCCTTTGAATCATCGCTCGAACTTGAGTTGGAGAGGCCTGTGGTGCTTCTTCCTCTTCAACTTGGACATCCTGTGCTCCCCCTTGATCACACTCCTCCTCTTGAGGTACCTGTTCATCATCTTGAGTTGGGGGTGCACCGTCGTTGAGGAAGAAGGTTGATCTTGCTCCTCGTGTTCCTGTGGTCGCACATCTCCAATAGCCATGGTACGAATTGTGTCCGTTGGAACTAATAGTCGCCTAGAGGGGGGGTGAATAGGGCGAAACTGAAATTTACAAATAAAATCACAACTACAAGCCAGGTTAGTGTTAGAAATATAATCGAGTCCGTGAGAGAGGGCGTAAAACAAATCGCAAGCGAATAAGAGATGTGACACACGGATTTGTTTTACCGAGGTTCGGTTCTCGCAAACCTACTCCCCATTGAGGAGGCCACAAAGGCCAGGTCTCTTTCAACCCTTTCCCTCTCTCAAACGATCCACCGATCGAGTGAGCTTCTCTTCTCAAATCAAAGCCGGGAACAAAACTTCCCCGCAAGGGCCACCACACAATTGGTGCCTCTTGCCTTGATTACAATGGAGTCTTGATCACAAGAACAAGTGAAAAAGAAAAGAAGCAATCCAAGCGCAAGAGCTCAAAAGAACACGGCAAATCTCTCTCGCTAATCACTAAAGCCTTGAGTGGAATTGGAGTGGATTTGATCTCTTTGGTGTGTCTAGAATTCAATGCCTAGCTCTTGTAAGTGGTTGAGAAGTGGAAAACTTGGATGCAATGAATGGTGGGTGGTTGGGGGTATTTATAGCCCCAACCACCAAACTAGCCGTTTGGTGGGGCTGTCTGTCGCATGGTGCACCGGACAGTCCGGTGCACACCGGACATGTCCGGTGCGCCAGCCACGTCACCAAAGCCGTTGGGTTCCGACCGTTGGAGCGCTGTCATCTGGGCCCGCCTGGATGTCCGGTGGCGCACCGGACATGCACTGTAGAGTGTCCGGTGCGCCAGTATGGGCACGCCTGACTTCTGCGCGCGCTGGCGCGCAATAAATGTGCTGCAGGTAGCCGTTGGCGCCGAAATAGCCGTTGCCCCGCAGTTACACCGGGCAGTCCGGTGTACACCGGACATGTCCGGTGAATTATAGCGGAGCAGCTGTCGTGAATTCCCGAGGCTGCCAAGTTCCGGAGCCGCGTCCTCTTGGAGCACCGGACAATGTCCGGTGTACACCGGACATGTCCGGTGAATTATAGCGCGCCGGCTCCGAAGAATTCCCGAAGGCGACGAGTTTGAGCTGGAGTCCTCTGGTGCACCGGACACTGTCCGGTGGCACACCGGACAGTCCGGTGCGCCAGACCAGAGGTGCCTTCGGTTGCCCCTTTGCTCTTTTTGTCGAACCCTTTGCTAGGTCTTTTTATTGGCTAAGTGTGAACCTTTTGCACCTGTAGATCTTATACACTAGAGCAAACTAGTTAGTCCAATTATTTGTGTTGGGCAATTCAACCACCAAAATCAATTTGGAAAATAGGTGTAAGCCTAATTCCCTTTCAATCTCCCCCTTTTTGGTGATTGATGCCAACACAAACCAAAGCAAATATAAAAGTACATGATTGAACTAGTTTGCATAATGTAAGTGCAAAGGTTACTTGGAGTTGAGCCAATATAAATACTTAGGATGCGCATGGATGGTTTCTTTCTTATTTAACATTTTGGACCACGCTTGCACCACATGTTTTGTTTTTGCAAATTCTTTTGTAAAACTTTTTCAAAGTTCTTTTGCGAATAGTCAAAGGTAAAGAAATAAGATTTTGCAAAGCATTTTCAAGACTTGAAATTTTATCCCCTTATTTCAAATGCTTTTCCTTTGACTAAAACAAAACTCCCCCTAAATGAGGTCCTCCCCTTAGAGTTCAAGAGGGTTTTGATATATCAATTTTGAAAATACTACTTTCTCCCCCTTTTGAACACAAAAAGATACCAATTTGAATTTTACCAATTGAAAATCTCCAATTTTTGAATTAGGTGGTGGTGCGGTCCTTTTGCTTTGGGCTCTATACTTTCTCCCCCTTTGGCATGAATCGCCAAAAACGGATACTTAGAGTGAAATATAAGCCCTTGTTTAACTACTTGCTCCCCTTTGGCAAATAAAATGTATAAGTGAAGATTATACCAAAGCCGGAGTCCTTTTGCTTTGTGCCTTCTCCCCCATGGATGAGGAGTGGCTTGGAGCGACGGCGAGGGTTTAGTTACGGAGTGGAAGCCTTTGTATTCGCCGAAGACTCCAAATCCCTTTCAATATACCTATTACTTGGTTTGAAATACACTTGAAAACACATTAGTCATAGCATATATAAAAGAGACATGATCAAAGGTATATTCATGAGCGATGTGTGCAAGTTAACAAAAGAAGTTCCTGGAATCAAGAATATTGAGCTCATGCCTAAGTTTGGTAAAAGTTTGTTCATCAAGAGGCTTGGTAAAGATATCGGCTAATTGATCTTTAGTATTAATATACGCAATCTCGATATCCCCCTTTTGTTGGTGATCCCTAAGAAAATGATACCGAATGGCTATGTGTTTAGTGCGGCTATGCTCGACGGGATTATCCGCCATCTTGATTGCACTCTCATTATCACATAGCAAAGGAACTTTGGTTAATTTGTAACTGTAGTCCCGCAGGGTTTGCCTCATCCAAAGCAATTGTGCGCAACAATGGCCTGCGGCAATATACTCGGCTTCGGCGGTAGAAAGAGCGACCGAATTTTGCTTCTTTGAAGCCCAAGACACCAAGGATCTTCCCAAGAACTGGTAAGTCCCCGATGTGCTCTTTCTATTGATTTTACACCCCGCCCAGTCGGCATTCGAATAACCAATTAAGTCGAAAGTGGATCCCCGAGGGTACCAAAGCCCAAACTTAGGAGTATAAGCTAGATATCTCAAGATTCGTTTTACGGCCGTAAGGTGTGATTCCTTAGGGTCGGATTGGAATCTTGCACACATGCATACAGAAAGCATAATATCCGGTCGAGATGCAGATAGATAGAGTAATGAACCTATCATCGACCGGTATACCTTTTGATCCACGGACTTACCTCCCGTGTCGAGGTCGAGATGCCCATTGGTTCCCATGGGTGTCTTGATGGGCTTGGCGTCCTTCATTCCAAACTTGGTTAGAATGTCTTGAGTATATTTTGTTTGGCTAATGAAGGGCCCTCTTGGAGTTACTTGACTTGGAATCCTAAGAAATACTTCAACTCCCCCATCATCGACATCTCGAATTTTTGTGTCATGATCCTACTAAATTCTTCACATGTAGATTCGTTAGTAGACCCAAATATGATATCATCAACATAAGTTTGGCATACGAACAAATCATTTGCAAGAGTTTTAGTAAATAAAGTAGGATCGGCCTTGCCGACTTTGAAGCCATTTGCAATAAGGAAATCCCTAAGGCATTCATACCATGCTCTTGGGGCTTGTTTGAGCCCATAAAGCGCCTTAGAGAGCCTATAGACATGATGAGGATACTCACTGTCTTTAAAGCCGGGAGGTTGCTCAACATAGACCTCTTCCTTGATTGGTCCGTTGAGGAAGGCACTCTTCATGTCCATTTGATAAAGCTTGAAGCCATGGTAAGTAGCATAGGCCAATAATATACGAATTGACTCAAGCCTAGCTACGGGTGCATAGGTTTCACCAAAATCCAAACCTTCGACTTGTGAATACCCCTTGGCCACGAGTCGAGCTTTGTTCCTAGTCACCACACCATGCTCGTCTTGCTTGTTGCGGAAGACCCACTTGGTTCCTACAACATTTTGATTAGGACGTGGAACTAAATGCCATACCTCATTTCTAGTGAAATTGTTGAGCTCCTCTTGCATCGCCACCACCCAATCCGAATCTTGAAGTGCTTCCTCTACCCTGGTTGGCTCAATAGAGGAAACAAAAGAGTAATGTTCACAGAAATGTGCAACCCGAGATCTAGTAGTTACCCCCTTATGAATATCGCCGAGGATGGTGTCGACGGGGTGATCTCGTTGGATTGCTTGGTGGACTCTTGGGTGTGGCTGTCTTAGAACTTCCTCATCCTCCTTGTCTTGATCAATTGCATCTCCCCCTTGATCGTTGCCGTCATCTTGAGGTGGCTCATCATTTTGATTCTCTTCTTCATCATCTTGAGCCTTGTCCTCATCTTGAGTAGGTGGAGATGCTTGCGTGGAGGAGGAAGGCTGATCTTGTGCATTTGGAGGTTCTTCGGATTCCTTAGGACACACATCCCCAATGGACATGTTTCTTAGTGCTATGCACGGAGCCTCTTCATTACCTATTTCATCAAGATCAACTTGCTCTACTTGAGAGCCATTAGTCTCATCAAACACAACGTCACAAGAAACTTCAACAAGTTCTGAGGACTTGTTAAAGACTCTATATGCCCTTGTGTTTGAGTCATATCCTAGTAAAAAGCCTTCTACAGTCTTAGGAGAAAATTTAGATTTTCTACCTCTTTTGACAAGAATAAAGCATTTGCTACCAAAGACTCTAAAATATGAAATATTGGGCTTTTTACCGGTTAGGAGTTTGTATGATGTCTTCTTGAGGATTCGGTGTAGATATAACCGGTTGAAGGCGTAGCACGCGGTGTTAACCGCCTCGGCCCAAAACCGATCCGGTGTCTTGTACTCATCAAGCATGGTTCTTGCCATGTTCAATAGAGTTCGATTCTTCCTCTCCACTACACCATTTTGTTGTGGGGTGTAGGGAGAAGAGAACTCATGCTTGATGCCCTCCTCCTCAAGGAAGCCTTCAATTTGAGAGTTCTTGAACTCTGTCCCGTTGTCGCTTCTTATTTTCTTGATCCTTAAGCCAAACTCATTTTGAGCCCGTCTCAAGAATCCCTTTAAGGTCTCTTGGGTTTGAGATTTTTCCTGCAAAAAGAATACCCAAGTGAAGCGAGAATAATCATCCACTATTACAAGACAATACTTACTCCCGCCGATGCTTATGTAAGCAATTGGGCCGAATAGATCCATGTGGAGTAGCTCAAGCGGCCTGTCGGTCGTCATGATGTTCTTGTGTGGATGATGGGCACCAATTTGCTTTCCTGCTTGGCATGCGCTACAAACCCTATCTTTCTCAAAATGAACATTGGTTAGTCCTAAAATGTGCTCTCCCTTTAGAAGCTTATGAAGATTCTTCATCCCAACATGGGCTAGTCGGCGGTGCCAGAGCCAACCCATGTTAGCCTTAGCAATCAAGCAAGTATCGAGTTCAGCTCTTTTGAAATCAACTAAGTATAGCTGACCCTCTAATACTCCCTTAAAAGCTACTGAATCATCACTTCTTCTAAAGACAGTGACACCTACATCAGTAAACAGACAGTTGTAGCCCATTTGACATAATTGGGATACAGAAAGCAAATTGTAATCTAAGGAATCAACAAGAAAAACATTGGAAATAGAATGGTCAGGAGATATAGCAATTTTACCCAAACCTTTGACCAAACCTTGGTTTCCATCCCCGAATGTGATCGCTCGTTGGGGATCTTGGTTTTTCTCATATGAGGAGAACATTTTCTTCTCCCCTGTCATGTGGTTTGTGCACCCGCTATCAATGATCCAACTTGTGCCCCCGGATGCATAAACCTACAAAACAAGTTTAGTTCTTTGTTTTAGGTACCCAAACGATTTTGGGTCCTTTGGCATTAGAAACAAGAACTTTGGGTACCCAAACACAAGTTTTGGAGCCCTTATGTTTGCCCCCAACAAACTTGGCAACTACCTTGCCGGATTTGTTAGTAAGCACATAAGATGCATCAAAAGTTTTAAATGAAATTGTATGGTCATTTGATGCAGTAGGAGTTTTCTTTTTAGGCAACTTAGCATGGATTGGTTGCCTAGATCTAGATGTCTCACCCTTATACATAAAAGCATGATTGGGGCCAGAGTGAGACTTCCTAGAATGAATCCTCCTAATTTTGTGCTCGGGATAACCGGCAGGGTACAAAATGTAACCCTCGTTATCCTGAGCCATGGGAGCCTTGCCCTTAACAAAGTTAGACAGTTTCTTAGGAGGGGCATTAATTTTGACATTGTCTCCCCTTTGGAAGCCAATGCCATCCTTAATGTCAGGGCGTCTCCCATTATAGAGCATACTTCTAGCAAATTTAAATTTTTCATTTTCTAAGTTATGCTCGGCAATTTTAGCATCTAATATTGCTATATGATCATTTTGTTGTTTAATTAAAGCCATGTGATCATGTATAGCATTAATATCAATATCTCTACATCTAGTACAAATAGAAACATGCTCAAGAGATGTAGAAGGTTTGCAAGAATTAAGTTCAACAATCTTAGCACGCAAAATATCATTGTTATCTCTAAGATTGGAAATTGTAATATTGCAAACATCTAATTCTTTAGCCTTAGCAATTAATTTTTCATTTTCAACCCTAAGGCTAGCAAGAGAAGTGTTCAATTCTTCAATCTTAGCAAGCAATTCATCATTATCATTTCTAAGATTGGGAATTGAAACATTACAAACATGTGAATCAACCTTAGCATTTAAACTAACATTTTCACTTCTAAGGTTGTTAATAATCTCATGGCAAGTACTTAGCTCACTAGATAATTTTTCACATTTTTCAACCTCTAGAGCATAAGCATTTTTTACTTTAACATGCTTCTTGTTTTCCTTAATAAGGAAGTCCTCTTGGGAATCCAAGAGATCATCCTTCTCATGGATAGCACTAATTAATTCATTTAATTTCTCCTTTTGTTGCATGTTTAAGTTGGCAAAAAGAGTGCGCAAATTTTTCTCCTCATCACTAGCATTATCATCACTAGAGGACTCATATTTAGTGGAGGATTTGGATTTAACCTTCTTCTTTTTGCCGTCCTTTGCCATGAGGCACTTGTGGCCGACGTTGGGGAAGAGGAGGCCTTTGGTGACGGCGATGTTGGCGGCGTCCTCGTCGGAGGAGGAGTCAGTGGAGCTCTCGTCGGAGTCCCACTCGTGGCACACGTGGGCATCGCCGCCCTTCTTCTTGTAATGTCTCTTCTTCTCCTTTCTTCTCCCCTTCTTGTCGTCGCCCCTGTCACTATCACTAGATAATGGACATTTAGCAATAAAATGACCGGGCTTACCACATTTGTAGCATACTTTCTTGGAGCGGGGTTTGTAGTCTTTCCCCCTCCTTTGCTTGAGGATTTGGCGAAAGCTCTTAATGATGAGCGCCATTTCCTCGTTGTCGAGCTTGGAGGCGTCGATGGGTGTTCGACTTGGAGTAGCCTCCTCCTTCTTTTCTTCCGTTGCCTTGAATGCGACGGGTTGTGCTTCGGGTGTGGAGGAGGTGCCTTGCTCGATGATTTTCTTTGAGCCCTTAATCATTAGCTCAAAGCTCACAAATTTTCCTATAACTTCCTCGGGAGACATTAGCTTATATCTAGGATCACCTCGAATTAATTGAACTTGTGTAGGGTTAAGAAATACGAGGGATCTAAGAATAACCTTGACCATCTCATGGTCATCCCATTTTTCGCTCCCAAGGTTGCGCACTTGGTTCACCAAGGTCTTCAAGCGGTTGTACATGGCTTGTGGATCCTCCCCTTGGTGAAGCATGAAGCTACCGAGCTCCCCCTCGATCGTTTCCCGCTTGGTGATCTTTGTCACCTCGTCTCCTTCGTGTGCGGTCTTGAGTACGTCCCAAATCTCCTTCGCACTTTTTAACCCTTGCACCTTGTTATACTCCTCTCGACTTAGAGAGGCGAGGAGTATAGTGGTTGCTTGGGAGTTAAAGTGGTGGATTTGGGCCACTTCGTCCGAGTCGTAGTCTTCATCCCCTACGGATGGCACCTATACACCAAACTCAACAACATTCCATATGCTTGTGTGGAGTGAGGTTAGATGATGACTCATTTTATCACTCCATATATTATAATCTTCACCGTCAAAAACCGGTGGTTTGCCTAATGGAACGGAGAGTAAAGGAGTACGTTTTGAAATATGGGGATAGCGTAGAGGAATCTTACTATACTTCTTGCGCTCTTGGCGCTTAGAAGTAACGGACGGTGCATCGGAGTCGGAGGTTGATGGTGATGAAGACTCGGTCTCGTAGTAGACCACTTTCCTCATCCTCTTGTGCTTATCGCCTCTCCGATCCGACTTGTGGGAAGAGGATTTCTTCTCTTTCCCTTTTCCTTTGTTGGAGGAGTTCTTCTTCTCCTTCCTCTTGTTGCGGGACTCTTCCGATGAAGTCGACCCGTGGCTTGTAGAGGGCTTGTCGCCGGTCTCCATCTCCCTCTTGGCGTGATCTCCCGACATCACTTCGAGCGGTTGAGCTCTAATGAAGCACCGGGTTCTGATACCAACTGATAGTCGCCTAGAGGGGGGTGAATAGGGCGAAACTGAAATTTACAAATAAAATCACAACTACAAGCCGGGTTAGTGTTAGAAATATAATCGAGTCCGCGAGAGAGGGCGCAAAACAAATCGCAAGCGAATAAGAGATGTGACACACGGATTTGTTTTACCGAGGTTCGGTTCTCGCAAACCAACTCCCCGTTGAGGAGGCCACAAAGGTCGGGTCTCTTTCAACCCTTTCCCTCTCTCAAATGATCCACCGATCGAGTGAGCTTCTCTTCTCAAATCAAAGCCGGGAACAAAACTTCCCCGCAAGGGCCACCACACAATTGGTGCCTCTTGCCTTGATTACAATGGAGTCTTGATCACAAGAACAAGTGAAAAAGAAAAGAAGCAATCCAAGCGCAAGAGCTCAAAAGAACACGGCAAATCTCTCTCGCTAATCACTAAAGCCTTAAGTGGAATTGGAGAGGATTTGATCTCTTTGGTGTGTCTAGAATTCAATGCCTAGCTCTTGTAAGTGGTTGAGAAGTGGAAAACTTGGATGCAATGAATGGTGGGTGGTTGGGGGTATTTATAGCCCCAACCACCAAACTAGCCGTTTGGTGGGGCTGTCTGTCGCATGGTGCACCGGACAGTCCGGTGCACACCGGACATGTCCGGTGCGCCAGCCACGTCACCAAAGCCGTTGGGTTCCGACCATTGGAGCGCTGTCATCTGGGCCCGCCTGGATGTCCGGTGGCGCATCGGACATGCACTGTAGAGTGTCCGGTGCACCAGTATGGGCACGCCTGACTTCTGCGCGCGCTGGCGCGGAATAAATGTGCTGCAGGTAGCCGTTGGCGCCGAAATAGCCGTTGCCCCGCAGTTACACCGGACAGTCCGATGTACACCGGACATGTCCGGTGAATTATAGCGGAGCAGCTGTCGTGAATTCCCGAGGCTGCCAAGTTCCGGAGCCGTGTCCTCTTGGAGCACCGGACACTGTCCGGTGTACACCGGACATGTCCGGTGAATTATAGCGCGCCGGCTCCGAAGAATTCCCGAAGGCGACGAGTTTGAGCTGGAGTCCTCTGGTGCACCGGACATGTCCGGTGGTGCACAGGACACTGTCCGGTGGCACACCAGACAGTCCGGTGCGCCAGACCAGAGGTGCCTTCGGTTGCCCCTTTGCTCTTTTTATTGAACCCTTTGCTAGGTCTTTTTATTGGCTAAGTGTGAACCTTTTGCACCTGTAGATCTTATACACTAGAGCAAACTAGTTAGTCCAATTATTTGTGTTGGGCAATTCAACCACCAAAATCAATTTAGAAAATAGGTGTAAGCCTAATTCCCTTTCAGGAACATCATCCTCATCTACATCATCAAGATCAACTTGCTCTCTCGGAGAGCCATTAGTCTCATCAAATACAACGTCGCTAGAGACTTCAACCAAACCCGATGATTTGTTGAAGACTCTATACGCCTTTGTATTTGAGTCATAACCTAACAAAAACCCTTCTACAGCTTTGGGAGCAAATTTTGAATTTCTACCTTTCTTCACCAGAATGTAGCATTTACTCCCAAAAACTCGAAAATAAGAAACATTGGGTTTATTACCGGTTAGAAGCTCGTATGACGTCTTCTTGAGGAGGCGATGAAGGTAGACTCGGTTTATGGCGTGGCAAGCCGTGTTCACAGCTTCCGACGAAAACCGCTCGGGCGTCTTGAATTCTCCAAGCATCGTCCTCGCCATGTCTATGAGCGTCCTGTTCTTCCTCTCTACCACACCATTTTGCTGTGGTGTGTAGGGAGCGGAGAACTCGTGCTTGATTCCTTTCTGCTCAAGGTACTCCTCCACTTGCAGGTTCTTGAACTCGGACCCATTGTCGCTCCTTATCTTCTTCACCTTGAGCTCAAATTCATTTTGAGCTCTCCTTAGGAAGCGCTTGAGGGTCCCTTGGGTTTCAGATTTATCCTGCAAAAAGAATACCCAAGTGAAGCGGGAAAATCATCAACGATAACGAGACCATACTTACTTCCCCCGATGCTGAGGTAGGCGACGGGTCCGAAGAGGTCCATATGCAATAGCTCCAGAGGTCTTGATGTAGTCATCACGTTCTTGATGTGATGAGCACTTCCCACTTGTTTACCTGCTTGACAAGCTGTACAAGGTCTATCTTTTTCGAAAGTTACATTTGTTAGACCTAACACATGTTCTCCCTTTAGAAGCTTGTGATGGTTCTTCATCCCCACATGTGCTAGACGGCGATGCCACAGCCAACCTATGCTAGTCTTAGTGATTAAGCATGCATCTAGATCGGCCTCCTCCTTCGAAAAATCAACTAAATAGAGTTTGTCGTCTAGTGCACCCTTAAAAGCTAATGAACCATCACTCCTTCTAAAGACAGACACATCTACATTTGTGAATAAGCAATTGTATCTGAAAGTCGCCTAGAGGGGGTGAATAGGGCGAATCTGAAATTTACAAACTTAATCACAACTACAAGCCGGGTTAGTGTTAGAAATAGAGACGAGTCCGAGAGAGGGCGTAAAAACAAATCGCGAGTGAATGAAGAAATGAGACGCAAGGATTTGTTTTACCGAGGTTCGGTTCTCGCAAACCTACTTCCCGTTGAGGAGGCCACAAAGGTCGGGTCTATTTCAACCCTCTCCCTCTCTCAAACGGTCCCTCAGACCGAGTGAGCTTCTTCTTCTCAATCAAACGGGAACAAACTTCCCCGCAAGGACCACCACACAATTGGTGTCTCTTGCCTTGGTTACAATTGAGATGTTCGCAAGAAAGAATGAAAGAAAGAAGTAATCCAAGCACAAGAGCTCAAGAGAACACAACAAATCTCTCTCACTAATCACTAAAGCCTTGTGTGGAATTGGGAGAGGATTTGATCACTTTGGTGTGTCTTGTATTGAATGCTTAGCTCTTGTAAGTAGTTGGAAGGTGGAAAACTTGGATGACTTGAATGTGGGGTGGTTGGGGGTATTTATAACCCCAACCACCAAACTAGCCGTTTGGTGAAGGCTGCTGTCGACGGGTCCGGTGCGCCACCGGACAGTGTCCGGTGCGCCAGCCACGTCACCCGGCCGTTAGGGTTCGACCGTTGGAGCTCTGACTGGTGGGGTCGCCTGCCTGTCCGGTGGTGCACCGGACAGGTACTGTAGGCTGTCCGGTGCGCCGTCTCGCGCGTGCCTGACTTCTGCGCGCTCTGGCGCGCATTAAATGCTGCTGCAGGTGACCGTTGGCGCGAAGTAGCCATTGCTCCGCTGGCTCACCGGACAGTCCAGTGTGCACCGGACATGTACGGTGAATTATAGCGGAGCGGATTCCCGAAGCTGGCGAGTTCAGAGTTGCTCTTCCTTAGGGCACCGGACACTGTCCGGTGGTACATCAGACAGTCTGGTGAATTATAGCGGAGCCCTCTGAAAATTCCCGAAGGTGAAGAGTTCAGCTTGGAGTACCCTGGTGCACCGGACATTGTCCGGTGGTGCACCGGACACAGTCCGGTGCTCCAGACCAGGGCTGCCTTCGGTTATCCCTTGCTCTTTTTGTTGAACCCTTTTCTTGGTCTTTTGATTGGCTTTTTGTGAACCTTTGGCACCTGTATAACTTATAGACTAGAGCAAACTAGTTAGTCCAATTATTTGTGTTGGGCAATTCAACCACCAAAATCACTTAGGAAAATAGGTGTAAGCCTAATTCCCTTTCAGTATCCCATATTACATAATTGACTAACCGATAGAAGATTATAACCTAGCGACTCTACTAAAAATACATTGGAGATAGAGTGCTCATTTGAGATGGCTATCTTGCCTAAGCCTTTAACCTTGCCTTGATTCCTGTCACCGAATATGATTGAATCTTAGGAATCTTTATTCTTGACGTAAGAGGTGAACATCTTCTTCTCCCCCGTCATATGGTTTGTGCATCCGCTGTCGATAATCCAGCTTGATCCCCCGGATGCATAAACCTGCAAGGCAAATTAGGCTTGGGTCTTAGGTACCCAACTCTTGTTGGGTCCTACAAGGTTAGTTACAATAGCCTTAGGGACCCAAATGCAAGTCTTATCTCCCTTGCATTTTGCCCCTAATTTCCTAGCAATCACTTTCTTATCCTTTCTACAAATTGCAAAGGAAGCATTGCAAGCATGGTAAATTGTAGAGTGTTCATTACTTACATTCCTAGGTACATGAACAACATTTCTTCTAGGCATATGATGAATAACATTTTTCCTAGCCAAATTTCTACCATGCATAATAGAAGAACTTGAAGCAATCATGGTATATGAATCAAAAGCATTATAACTTCTATCATAATGAACATTCCTAGAATATCTCCTATCATGATACATGAAAGCATGGTTCTTTTTAGCACTATTAGTCATTGGAGCCTTCCCTTTCTCCTTGGCGGAGATGGGAGTCTTATGACTTGTTAAGTTCTTGGCTTCCTTCTTAAAGCCAAGCCCATCCTTAATTGAGGGGTGTCTACCAATAGTGTAGGCATCCCTTGCAAATTTTAGTTTATTAAAATCATTTTTGCTAGTCTTAAGTTGGGCATTAAGACTAGCCACTTCATCATTTAATTTTGCAATAGAAGTAAGGTGCTCAACACATGCATCAATATTAAAGTCTTTACACCTATTGCAAATTACTACATGTTCTACACAAGAGGTTGATTTATTAGCTATTTCTAACTTAGCCTTCAAGTCATCATTGATACTCCTTAAGCTAGAAATAGATTCATGGCACGTAGATAATTCACATGAAAGCATTTCATTTCTTCTAACTTCTAAAGCAAGAGAATTTTGCGCACTTACAAATTTATCATGCTCTTCATACAAAAGATGTTCTTGTTTTTCTAAAAGTCTATTCTTCTCATTCAAGGCATCAATCAATTCATTGATCTTATCAATTTTGGTTCTATCTAATCCTTTGAATAAACATGCATAGTCTATTTCATCATCACTAGATTCATCATCACTTGAAGAAGCGTAAGTACTAGTATTGAGAGTGCCTACCTTCTTCTCTTTTGCCATGAGACAGGTGTGATGCTCGTTGGGGAAGAGGGATGATTTGTTGAAGGCGGTGGCGGCGAGTCCTTCGTCGTCGGAGTCGGACGAAGAACAATCCGAGTCCCACTCTTTGCCAAGGTGTGCCTCGCCTTTAGCCTTCTTGTAAGTCTTCTTCTTTTCCCTCTTCTTTTCTTGATCCTGGTCACTATCATTATCGGGACAATTAGCAATAAAGTGATCAACCTTACCGCACTTGAAGCAGGAGCGCTTTTCCTTTGTCTTGTTCTTTTTGGGATGCTCTTTGCGACCCTTTAGCGCCGTCTTGAAGAGCATGATGATGAGGGCCATTTCTTCCTCGTTGAGCCCCGCTGCCTCAACTTGCGCCACCTTGCTAGGTAGCGCCTCCCTGCTACTTGTTGCTTTGAGAGCAACGATTTGAGGCTCGTGGATTCGGCCATTCAACGCCTCATCAACGTATCTCGCCTCCTTGATCATCATTCGCCCGCTTACGAACTTCCCAAGTATTTTCTCGGGCGACATCTTGGTGTACCTAGGATTTTCACGAATAGAGTTTACAAGATGTGGATCAATGACAGTGAAAGACCTTAGCATTAGACGGACGACGTCGTGGTCCGTCCATCTCGTGCTTCCATAGCTCCTTATTTTGTTGATGAGGGTCTTGAGCCTGTTGTACGTTTGGGTTGGCTCCCCCCCTGATCATCGCGAACCTTCCTAGTTCGCCTTCCACTAACTCCATCTTGGTGAGCATGGTGACGTCGTTCCCCTCATGCAAGATCTTGAGGGTGTCCCAAATTTGCTTGGCGTTATCCAAGCCGCTCACCTTATGGTATTCATCCCTGCACAATGACGCTAAAAGAACAGTAGTAGCTTGTGCATTTTTGTAAATTTGTTCATTGATGAACATGGGACTATCTGTACTATCAAATTGCATTCCATTTTCTACTATCTCCCATATACTTGGATGGAGAGAGAACAAGTGGCTACGCATTTTGTGACTCCAAAATCCATAGTACTCTCCATCAAAGTGAGGAGGTTTACCAAGGGGAATGGAAAGCAAATGAGCATTGGAACTTTGTGGAATACGAGAGTAATCAAAAGAAAAATTCGAGTTAACCGTCTTCTTTTTCTCGTAGTCGTTGTCGTCGTTGTCCTTTTGGGAAGAAGAAGACTCGTCGCTGTCGTCGTAGTAGACGATCTTCTTGATACGCCTCTTCTTCTTCCCGTCCTTCTTCTTATGACTTGAGCCCGAGTCAGTGGGCTTGTCGTCTTTTGGCTCATTGATGAAGGACTCCTTCTCCTTGTCGTTGATCACCATCCCCTTTCCCTTAGGATCTATCCCTTTGGGCGATTAATCCCTTTCTTGAAGAGAACGGCTCTGATACCAATTGAGAGCACCTAGAGGGGGGTGAATAGGTGATCCTGTAAAAATTTGAAACTTAAAGCCACAAAACTTGATTAGGAGTTAGCACAATGAAGTCAATTGGCTAAGGAGAGCTCTTGTGAAGCACAATAGACACAGTAAGAACAAGCACAAGAGACACGAGGAATTATCCCGTGGTTCGGCCAAGTACAACACTTGCCTACTCCACGTTGTGGCGTCCCAATGGACGAGAGTTGCACTCAACTTCTCTCAAGTGATCCAATGATCAACTTGAATACCATGGTGTTCTTCTTTTCTTTACTCTTTCCCGTTTGCGAGGAATCTCCATAACCTGGAGTCTCTTGCCCTTACAATAAGGATCAAAGTGAAAGCACTAGAGTAAGGGAGGGAAGCAACACACACAAATCCACAGCAATACGCACACACGGCCAAAACTCGAGCTCAAATGAATATCACAAGGTTCTCACTAGAACGGAGCTCAAATCACTAAGAATGTCAAACGAGTGCGCAAAGACGAAGTGTGAATGATCAAGAATGCTCAAAGTATGCTTGGTGTACTCCTCCATGTGCCTAGGGGTCCCTTTTATAGCCCCAAGGTAGCTAGGAGCCGTTGAGAGCAATCCAGGAAGGCAATTCTTTCCTTCTGTCGGTTGGTGCACCGGACAGTCCGGTGCACCACCGGACACTATCTGGTGCTGATTTCTTTCCTATTTTGGCGCAGCCGACCGTTGAAGATTTGGAGCCGTTGGCGCACCGGACACTATCCGGTGCGCACCGGACAGTCCGGTGCCCCCATCTGACCGTTGGCTCGGCCCCGCGTCACGCGCGGATTGCGCGGCCGACCATTGACCCAGCCGACCGTTGGCTCACCGGACAATCCGGTGCTTCACCGGACAGTCCGGTGAATTATAGCCGTACGTTGTTGACTTGGTTCCCGAGAGCGGCGACTTCACCGCAGCCGACTCACCGGACATTCCGGTGCACCACCGGACAGTCCGGTGATTTATAGCCGTACGCTGCCGTCGAGACCCGAGAGCAGCCAGTTGACCAGACGCCAGCCTGGCGCACCGGACACTGTCCGGTGCACCATCGGACAGTCCGGTGTACCCAGACTGAGCAAAGTCTTGGCTGCTCGAGCCAAGTCTTTTCCACTTGTATTTTCTTTGATTTTAGCACTTAGACAAATATGTTAGTACACAAAAACCAATGTACTAAGTCTAGAATCATACCTTTGTGTTGATTTTCACTTCATCCACCATTTGGCATAGTTTCACACTTAAACCATTTGTGTTGGCACTTGATCACCAAAATACTTAGAAATGGCCTAAGGGCACATTTCCCTTTCAGTTAGTCTGTGTGGATGGTCTATGATCCTAAAGGGCTGCCAAGAGTTCGTACTGCCGATTCAAGAGTGGACGGGGTGTTATAGCACTAGTGCCGGTTTTGGGCGCAGTGCAGAGGTGTGACGAGGACAAAAAAGCCCAGCATATCGAGCCTTAGAGACTACATTGATGCAGATCTTCGCATCCTTTGGATAGCGTTTCTGTTATTGCACCGGCGTAATTTTGTTTATCGGTCTTAGACTGTCTCCAGCAACATCCTCTAAATTTCATCCTCTAAAAGAATATTCTCTGTCCTTTACTGCACACTCTAAAATATTCTGTTATCTATATCTTCTCCATCTCCAGCAGCGTCCCCTAAAAATCTATTCTCTATATCTCATCCTCTAATGTAACAACTTAATTAATATAATTTTTGCTTTTTATTAAACAACAACTGTTAATTAAATAAATGATTTGCTTCACCGGTATACTAGGCACGAATTAGCAATTACTAAAAAAGGAAAAATCAGAACGACGTTGGCTTCAACATTCCATCGAACATCTTCCCAGCGTCGTTGCTCGTGGCATGTTGATGTAACGGTTGGCCCCGATAGCCACCAGCGGGTAGCTTGCCCACGCCTGCGACGCGACGCTAGCCACTGTCGACTCCATGTCCATGCTCTGCCCGCGCTCGCAGCCGTCGCCCCCGTTCAACTATCGCCGTCGACTCCATGTGCAAGCTATGCCCGCGCTCTCGACGCGACGACGTTGTTGAAAGCCACCACCGACTCCATACCAAGCTCTGTCGTGCTCGCGACACGACGCCAGCGTCGAAGGCCGCCGGCAAATCCATGCTCATGCTCTGCCCACGATGTATACACACACACGGAAGGAAGACAGGCGGAACAGTGATAGCGGGTGGAAGCTCGTCCGCCAGATATACCGGATGACGAGCGCACTCTAAAGTTTAGGGGACGTTTTAGCGTTCGTTGTTGGAGCCTTACAGGACGACATGAACTGGTAAATATAGCGGACAGGAGCCTTTACCGTGTATTGTTGGAGATAGCCTTAGCATTTATTGCACAATGCGTGGTTGCTTCAAATGTTTTAGGGTGGCTCTAGCAAGGGCTCCTAAAAGGTCCTCTACCCTAAATATAGAGGATTAAACGATCCTCTACGCTCTCCAGCAGTGTCCTCTAAACGGTCTTCTATCCATTTGAATATTTTAAATAACCGGTTAGCAAAACTAAAATATGTATAATATATTTGAGAGTATGATAAATACGTATGTACAAAAAATAAAAATAAAAAATGTCTCTAATATAGGTATTTAAGTATAGATGACGTGATTTAGAGGACGTTGTTGGAGAGGAAGGAGATATAGAAGATGAAATCTTTTAGAGCAGACTGTAAAGGATGGATATAGAGAATGAATATAGAGTACGTTGCTGGAAACAGCGATTGCTTCAAATGTTTTATAGTTGCTCGTTTTTTGTTGGCCGGAACAGTAGTGAAGGCCGGTATGCTGTGTTACGTTATCTAAAAAATGGGGTGGATGAGCTCTCTGGATTTCTTGAAGTAAAATGTACCAGGAAATGCCTCCTAAATTTCGAGGGAATATTGCAATAACAAAAAGGTATATAATATGTGTTGCACGGCACATTCCAAAAGGTGGCAATTTGAACTGTTCCAAGCTTCCGAGCAATTTCTTCCCCTGAAACGTAGCCAAACCTACCTTGCCCTCTGCTTGCTAGTCCATCTCTTGTCTCTTCTCCATCCATGTAGATAAATAGACGCCAGCCAAGCTCTCGGCACCGGAGCAGGCCGGCAGGTCCAGTGGCCGCTGCAAGTGCAAGCTAAGGCTCACAGCATCCGTTCCGTTCCGGCTCCGAGGGACTCGCTCCCGTCGGGGACGGATATATATCCATCATGGAGGCGGCGGCGGCATCTTCTCTGTGGGGCGGCCTCAACTCCGGCATCGTGCTGAGCCTCCTGGCCGTGGTGTGGGCCATGCTGTGGCAGGCGCTGCAGGGCCTCCAGCTGCAGCAGTACTTCGGGCGCCACTCCCGCCGCCTGTCGCGCCGCCTCGCGTCCATCCTGGACCCGGACCTCACCGTCACCGTCGCCGAGTACGACGGCGGGCGCATGCGCCGCAGCGACGCGTTCAAGGAGGCCAAGGCGTACCTGGAGCGCGCCACGCGGGAGGCCCGCGGCGGGGTGCGCCACCTCAAGGCCGAGCCCGACAAGGACCCCGACCGCCTCCTGCTCAGCATGGACGACGACGAGGAGATCACCGACGAGTTCAGGGGCGCCACCGTCACGTGGCGGGCCTGCACGGCGCCGCCGCGCGAGGACAGCGCGCCGGCCTACTTCTGGGGCCGCGCCCCGCGCGCCGACCGCAGGTTCTACCGCCTCTTCTTCGCCGAGCGCCACCGGGACCTCGTCCTGGGAGACTACCTTACCCACGTCCGCCGCGAGGGGCGCGCCGTCATGGTCAAGAACCGCCAGCGCAAGCTCTTCACCAACATCTCCGGCGACGGCTCCTGGGACTCGGACGGGTAAATAGATACTCTTCTAGCTAGTACTGGCACTAGGCACTAGGCAGGCAGATCTCGGAGTCGGAGCTGATTTTTGATGCGCCAGCTTGTGGTCCGACAGTGTTTGGAGCCACGTGGTGTTCGAGCACCCCAAGACGTTCGCGACGCTGGCCATGGACCCGGCCAAGAAGAAGGAGGTGATGGACGACCTGGACGCGTTCCGCAACGGCAAGGACTACTACGCGCGCGTCGGTAAGGCGTGGAAGCGCGGCTACCTCCTGTACGGGCCGCCGGGGACCGGCAAGTCCACCATGATCGCCGCCATGGCCAACCACCTCGACTACGACGTGTACGACATCGAGCTCACGTCCGTGCGCACCAACACCGACCTTCGCAAGCTCTTCATCGAGACCACCAGCAAGTCCATCATCGTCGTCGAGGACATCGACTGCTCGCTCGACCTCACTGGCAAGCGCAAGAAGAAGAACAAGAAGGAGGAGGACGGCGAGAACAAGAAGGACGACGGTACTACGACGAAGCAGGAGCAGGAGGAGGACAAGGAGAAGGCGGGCGGCAGCAAGGTGACGCTCTCCGGCGTGCTCAACTTCATCGACGGGCTGTGGTCCGCGTGCGGCGGCGAGCGCATCATCGTGTTCACCACCAACCACGTGGAGAAGTTGGACCCGGCGCTCATCCGGCGCGGCCGCATGGACAAGCACATCGAGATGTCCTACTGCTGCGTCCAGGCCTTCAAGTTCCTGGCCAAGGTCTACCTCGACGTGGACGACCACCCGCGCTTCGACGCCGTGGCGGCGCTCCTGCGGGAGGTGGACATGACGCCTGCGGACGTCGCCGAGAACTTGACGCCCAAATCACCCGGCGAGGACGCCGACTCGTGCCTCGCCGCGCTTGTCGAGGCACTGGAGAAGGCTAAGGAGGACGCGCTGGCGAAGAAGGCCAAGGGGAAGGAGGAGGCCGGCTCCGCCGATGAGCTCGACGACGAGGAGTAGCTGGTGGCTGCTGTTGACTTGTTAGTTGCTAGTGCTACACTGCTACATATGTAGGGAGCCCCTGATCTGGTTGCTGGTCTCATCTCATGAGCGAAGAATAATGCTAACTAGACGACGATTTGATTATTACATTATGTTGTCAGTCACAAAATGCTACACTTACTTCGAAGCCACGCAGTTTAGCGACTGTTTGGATCATTTTTAGTTAGCCAAACTTAAAAAAACAGATGATATTCAATTTAAAGTTTGTACTACATTAAGGCCCGTCTGTAGACCGCCCCCGTCCCGGATAACCTCGCCTCGCCCCGAATAACCTCGCACTCCACCCGCCCCCGCCGCAAAGCTCGCCGACAACCACACCCGCACGCCCCGAACGCCCACAATTCGCGCCATCCCGCCTCCATCCCCCCGGCAACCATTTTCGTCGCGGCCCCACCCGACCTCCGTTTTCGTCGCGGCCGCGTCACGCCGCACGCCTACGCTCGCCCTCCGCCCACCCCCGCCGCAAAGGTCGCCGAAAACCCCGCCCGCACACCTATACACCGCACGCGATTCGCGCCATCCCGCCTCCATCCCGCCGCCAACCGCAAACGCGTGATCCACGGGCGCCGCGATTCGCGCCAGGATTTGGTACAACAACGTCCCTCACCCAAAGCTGGTGGAGTATAAGAAAGATCAGAACTGGGTTACAAGATCTGGTGATTATCTTGTTTTTCCTGGAGGTGGAACTCAATTCAAAGATGGTGTGGGAAGATACATTCAGTTTGTTGAACAGGTAAACATTCAGTTTGTTGGGACAGCTTAACTCTGCAGAGGAATTTTGTTAAGTACTTTGATAGACAAGTGAGTTGCACGCATCGTGTGAATTGAGATGTTTCTATTGTGTGTTTCCTTTGATAAATTTCACAGCCTTGCTCGCTGCTCAGTTTCTTCAATGTCATTTGAGACTTTGCTGGTCAGGTTTGAACATAAAGGCCTTGCTTGAGTTGCTAAATATAATCTCGTATGCTGGGGTTTAGTCATTCTATACTCGAGTAGATAAGTTTTGTAACAACTTGTTGTTTTGTTATTTCCTTGTGACCTACTGTTGATAATTTCATCTTTAGATTATGCCAACCATACAATGGGGAAGGCGCACAAGAACTGTCTTGGATGTTGGATGTGGTGTTGCTAGCTTTGGTGGATACCTACTTGACAGGAATGCCAATACTATGTCATTTGCCCCAAAAGGCGACATGAGGCTCAGATACAGTTTGCCCTAGAGCGTGGAATTCCAGCATTTCTAGCAGTAATTGGAACACAAAAGCTTCCGTTTCCTGATAATGTGTTCGATGTTGTACACTGTGCAAGGTGCAGGGTCCATTGGTATGCAAATGGCAAGTATTCTATTTCTTCACAATATTCATAAAAGCCAAAATAATGTCATAATTATATTTTCCTGTCCTGTTTTGTAAAGTGCATCCTTATTTTCCTTGATTTTTTGTTTAATTAATCTTCCACTTTGAATGGCAGGTGGAAAACCATTGTTGGATCTTAATAGAGTACTGAGGCCTGGAGGATATTTCATTTGGTCTGCAACCCCTATCTACCGTCAAGAGCAAAGAGACCAAGATGACTAGAATGGTTCGTGGGTTGTCATATATTCTATCGAGAATATTCAACATCCTAGAGATTTTATCTGAATTTTGTCATTTGGTGAATATTTTTCCATGCTAATTGAAATGTCTGTTTCTACTTGTGCAGCAATGGTTACTCTGAAAGTCTCAAGATGTCAATGGAATTGGAGTTGTTATATATCAAAAGCCAGTATCGAATTCTTGCTATGCTGAAAGAAAGACCAATGAGCCCCCTCTATGCTCCGAGAGAGATGGATCACACTTTCCTTGGTAGGTCACAACTTATTAAACTTGTCTTGTCACCTCCAAATGCGTATTTCTGATTATAACTTTACTGGTTCACTGATAAATAGTGTTAACATGATGTGTGCTATTCAATCTTTCTATCTAATGTCATGTATACCATTGCCCTTGTTTTTTTTCTTTTGCAGGTATGCTCCTCTTGATAGTTGTCTTTTCACAACTGCCATTACCACTTCAGATGAAAGATATAATTGGCCTATTCCATGGCCTGAAAGACTTGATGTTAGCTATGCAAGTGTACCTGATGATTCTGCTTCTAACAAAGAGAAGTTTGAAGCTGATACAAAGTATTGGAAACAGCTCATTTCAGAAGTATATTTCAGTGACTTCCCATTTAATTGGTCAAGCATTCGCAATGTAATGGACATGAATGCTGGGGTTGGAGGGTAAGTTAAGGCAAATTTCTAATGCTTCTTCTCTTATATAGTTAAAGTCAATTTGTATGACATGAATATTAATGCTTGTAGAGCACCTCGCCATATCTTTCAATTGTTTCTGATACATCTGGAGCACAAGGGGTTATAAACGGATGATTTAACATGGATTTTTTGTACTCCAGTCTCCTTTTTTTAATGGTTGGCAGCTCTACCGAGCATATGTTGATAAAGCAGGGTGCTGCCTTTCAATCTGATTTTTTTCTTAGTGAAATTAGGATAACTTATACTGAACCATAGCCTGAAGCCTTGAATATAATTATAGTTGTTTCAGCAATGCCCTAAGTGGTTACTCCATTTTTTTATCCTATTACTTTCTGGCTTACTGCAAAGTCAGTAAGGCAGAGACCCCAGAAACTCACTGTTACACTTGTACCAAAGACCTCACTGATTTTTGTTTATGCCAATCTGGTTAACAATCACTTGGTATTAAACTAATTGGAGACTTCATTTCATGATGGGAATGCTAATCAAGCTTCTTTTGTTGAACCAGGTTTGCCGCAGCACTCATTGATCAACCTTTATGGGTTATGAATGCTGTGCCGATTGGTCAACCAGATACCTTGCCACTTATTTTCAACAGAGGTTTGATTGGAGCTCTCATGACTGGTG
This sequence comes from Zea luxurians, assembly GCA_029449295.1. Lineage (NCBI taxonomy): Eukaryota > Viridiplantae > Streptophyta > Magnoliopsida > Poales > Poaceae > Zea > Zea luxurians. The sequence goes on from JAOPSE010000342.1 coordinate 700,293, forward strand.
CGAATCTTTCAGCACCTACCCTCGTACCTATGATCTTCTCCACGTGAGAAATCTCATTGGAAATCTTACAAACAGGTGCATTCTCACACCTTTATAAGTTTGTGCGCCCATTCTGTCAGAAACTTGAGGTGATATTTGTGTCTTTTATTCAGGTGTGACCTCATCGACGTGGTGGTTGAAATCGACAGAATACTGAGACCTGGAAGATGGTTTGTGTTGAAAGACACGTTAGAGATGATAAAGAAGATACGCCCAATCCTGAAGTCCAGACACTATGAAACTGTTGTCGTGAAACAGCAATTTCTTGTGGCTACAAAGAGTTTCTGGCGTCCTGGCAAACCAGCTTCCACATCAGGGTGACATATAGATCGTACTTTCAGGGGAGTCTTCAACAACCAACGATTCTATTGATTCTTTGAGACCTGATCAAACAAACTCTTGGGCCACAGGTTTGTGATTTCACTGGTGATGCTTTTCAAAGGGAAGAACAGGAACGATGGCTGCCATTGGTGCCACTACCTGAACTGCGTGCCAACATCCAAGTGGAAGTGTAACACCTAGACACCTCAGTTTTCTGTTACACTCGGGGGCAAAAATGTAGTATCCAGATTTACAAGACCATTCTCTATGTTTGTTTGTCTGTAGATATGAACAAGTTCTTTGTCGTTTACTGGTTTTGAGTTTCCTTGCCTATGTAAAATGCTTCGTTGAGCGTTCTATGTTTACAATTGGAGCTTGATAGCTGTTTTAAATTGCTCAATGGAAAACCACTAGTTTTGATGCGCAGTTAATTGTGGCGTTTAAAGAAATAAAAAGAAGATAATTTTTTATCAAACACATAATGCCGTCCTAGCTCAGTGGTAGAGCGTGTGGCTTTTAACCACGTGGTCGTGGGTTCGTTCGATCCCCACGGACGGCGGCACCAGTTACTTTTTTGCAATTTTTTGCAGTTAGTTTATTCGCCTTTGGCTCATTCTTCATCTAATCCCTTCTTTTCTTCACTGTTCTCCCGCTTCATTAGATAATATTGTTTAAATTGAATAGTTGTTCAAATATGTTGCAAACTTTTACAATAATTTGTGCTTTATTTGAACTGATTATTGTGTTCGATCTTAATACATCTACCATGTAACCTGCAAAATCTATACTACTTCTCTACTAACTATTAAGAGTAGAGTGTAGACTGCCCACGCCCCTATTTCCCTCCCGTCCGCGGATCACGCGCACGCCTTGTTGGAACTTGCTCACAGGCGCACGCCTTGTTGGAACTTGCTCACAGGCGCAAGTTGATCCAACGGGGGGGGGGGGGGTGTGATAGCGCAAACAGGGTTTAGCACGAGATGGCAGAAGCTTTTTTTTATCCAGCCTCTCAAGGGCACTGTGCGGGGGTATTTATAGGTGTCCGGGTACCCAGCGTCCTGTGTTAAGGACGCATGTGCCCTCAGACACCTAGGTTATCCCCGGAATATTCCCATAAAGCGGGGTTACAGACTGTAATTACAGGGACGCCTTTATAAATTAGGCCCGTAACACGCAGCGGCCACGCAGGGCCTGTCACAATGGGCCGGATCACACGTGGGCCTCCGCGCTGGACGAGGCCGCACGGTGGGATGACCTCGCCACGGGTCTTCGTCCGATGTCGTATGGGGCGAAGGGTGTCCCTGACCGTTGTCTTGTCTCCGTTGGGCCGACGTTTACGGCGAAGGCCCCTAGCGAAGGGTGGCGTCTTTGCCTTCGCCCCAACACGCCTGCCACCCCCGACCGCGATTCCGCTCCACGCCCGCGGATCACGCGCACGCCCACCACCCCGCCGCGATTCCGCTCCACGCGCACGACCCGGTATGGAGAAAGCATGGGGCGGCGACAAGTTTGCATAGCGCGCACGCAAGGACCAGGAAGGCAGTGCGTCTCCTCCCCGGTAAGCAACGCTCCTTCTCCCACGAGAAAATCGCGCAGCAGGGGCACGTAGCTAGACCTAGCCTCGCCTCGCACGCCGCAGATCTACGGACGGTCAAACGAGGAAACCAGTGAACCACCAAGCACGACGATGGGGCCAGAGCGGAGAGATCCGGTAGGCCTGCGCGACCGCTCCAGGACGCCGGAGCCACACGCCAGCAGCGGAAAAGGGGGGAAACCCGCTCACCTTGGCGTCCGCGGGGCCGTGTGCGGCCGCAGCGGGGAGCGATTGGTCCACCTGCATCTGGTCCGATGGATGGGCTGGAGGCGCTAGCTGACAGCTTGTGTGTGCTATATAGTCGTCCGTTAGCTCTTTATATATATATATATATATATATATATATATATATATATATATATATATATATATATATATATATATATATATATATATATATATATATATACACACACACACACAACACTAGCAACTCAACTTAAATTCGCTGGAAGATTGTATTTATATGTGCAACTATTAAAACGGTGTATGCTAATGTCCAATTCTGTTGTATTCTATTTTTTTTATAAACTTGCAAGCTGTTATTTGTATCATGCCCATTGTACACATGTATGCTTTTTTGTACGGTGCACTTGCATCTGTCTCTATTTCACTCTCTCACTTATTTGTTTTTTTATGCTTCTCTTTCGGATATACTATTGAACACATAGATAACCAGACATTTTGTCCAATATTTTATATTGCATTGCAACGCACGGACACCTAACTAGATGGGCTTCCGAGCAAACTTTCTCCAGACCCACAAGGAAATATAAGATCCGATCAGATATGTATCGTGCTCATCCCAGCGTACTCCCATTGCAACGCACGGACACGCACCTAGTAAATACTTAAAAACTATTTTTAAGAGTTAGTTTGAGAACACTATTCTTCTAAGAGATTCCTATTTTTCTAAGAAAAAAATAAACTAATTTACCTTAGAAAACAAAAATCCCAAACGACGATCGCTCGGTATTGGCCCCCGTGGTGATCGGCCCGCGCGCATGGTCGGGAGAGTCGTCGACTAGTAGTAGCAGTAGCATTTGTACAGACCGCGTTGGGGCCACGACCGTCCAATACTTTCAGCCGGTGGGCATGCATGTGGACATGTGGTGTATTCTGGTTGTTCATTTCTTTTTTTAATTCAAAAATATAAAATAACTTAAACTCTATAAATTGAGGAGAAATTCTTAAGCTCATTCACACAACCCTCACTCAAAATTTCTATACCACCTTCATATTTTCCTCACACTCGTTTCCGTTGTTCTTATGTCTTCGTACAGTTCCGGCATCGATATGACTGAAGAAGAGTTGTTCGAGTTGCTGCGGCAAGAAATAATGCAGCAGGCGTGGAGCTTGCCTCCGAGTCTTACACATTGAGCAGGCAACTAAGGCGATGTCGAAGGTACATCGACGGGAACCGTGAAGCCACACACAACCAGTTGATGCATGACTACTTCACCGACCTGTGCGTCTACTCGCCGCTCTACTTTCGTTGAATGTACCACATACGGAGGAGCCTCTTCGTTCATATCTTGGAGCGACTGGGTGACCACTCCTCCTAATTCACTCTTCGAACTGATGTGGTTAGCTGCTATTGGGGGTCTTTCCTCTTCCGAAGATCCTAAAAAATATGACTAACCATTTATTTCTAGCATAATGTTGAGTACTGCAGGAGCTTCGACATAAACAAAGGTTTATGATGGGAGCTCTCTTCTCCGTCGAAGGTATTTAAGACGAAGATATAGCCCGAAAATGACAACGATAAACGTCGAAGTTATAGCCGAAGAGCAACAACTTTGACTTAAAGTGGTGTCGAAGATCAAGCATGATGTTGAGCCGAAGAGGAAAAGACTAGCTAGTCCCTAATGATTTATGTTATAATTATGAACACATGTTAAGGTCATAAATATATTTTTACCTAGGCTGCATCCCATGCATATAAATAGGTGAACAGTACCCCCACGTTGGATTGTAATTGCTCTCGCGTCAACACCTTCAATCAAGCCGAAGGTATCAATGTAATTTAAGTTCTATTAATGTACATGTTCATATGTTATGAAATAAATATATGAATGAACGAATGATGACATATATAATCTCCACAAGTTCTTATTCTCATAGAATGATGAAGGTTTGTCCTTCATGACCTTCATCTGAAGATCATTATATCCAGAAGGAAATAATGCTTCAGAGGACGAATGTCCTTAATCTTTAACAATTATGTTGCCTTGTTCTTGATTCACAGCATTTGAGAATAAGTGATCAACATCTGCAAAAGTTTCTCCCCCTACCAGAAGTGCATAGTTGTCCTATGTATGCTTGTGCACGATAGTGTTGCTGACTCCATCGATGAGTACATCAAAATAAATAGAGAAAAGATCTGCTTTAAAGTGTCTCAAACTTCTCTATAGAGGTGTGAGAGCACCTAGAGGGGGGGTGAATAGGTGATCCTGTCAATTTAAAACTTAAGCCACAAAGCTTGGTTAAGTGTTAGCACAATAATTGCCAAGTGGCTAGAGAGGAGTCTCAACAAAACACAATAACCACAAGAAATCAATCACAGAGATGGCACGGTGGTTATCCCGTGGTTCGGCCAAGACCAACGCTTGCCTACTCCATGTTGTGGTGTCCCAACGGACGAGGGTTGCAATCAACCCCTCTCAAGCGGTCCAAAGACCCACTTGAATACCACGGTGTTTTGCTTGCTTTTCTTTAATCCCGTTCGCGAGGAATCTCCACAACTTGGAGCCTCTCGCCCTTACACTTGAAGTTCACAAAGAAGCACGGAGCAAGGGAGGGATTAGCAATGCACACAAGACACAAAAATCAGAGTGTCAACACGCACACAAGTTGCAACAAGAGCTCGCAACACAACCCAATGAGTTCACAACTCCACTAGAGCTCTATATGCTATCACAAAGAAACAAATGCGCGGAATCGAGGTCTTGGTGCTTAGGAATGTTGTAAGAATGCTCGGTGTGCTCCTCCATGCACCTAGGGGTCCCTTTTATAACCCCAAGGCAGCTAGGAGCCGTTGAGAACAATCTTGGAAGGCAGATCTTGCCTTCTGTCGACTGGCGCACCAGACAGTCCGGTGCACCACCGGACATCCACTGTTCACTGTCCGGTGCAGATTGCTTTCCTTATTTGGCGAAGCCGACCGTTGGAGTCTGAGAGCCGTTGGCGCACCGGACACTGTCCGGTGCACACCGGACAGTCCGGTGCACCAATGTGACCGTTGGCTCGGTCACGCGTCACGCGCAGAATCCTCGGCCGACCGTTGCCCCGGCTGACCGTTGACTCACCGGACAGTCCGGTGCACCACCGGACAGACCGGTGAATTTTAGCCGTACGCCGTTGATGGTTTCCCGAGAGCGACGAGTTCGCCTGTGAACGGCTCACCGGACAATCCGGTGCACCACCGGACAGTCCGGTGAATTATAGTCGTACACCGCCGTCGAAGTCCCGAGAGTAGCCTGTTCGCCCGAGCCAGCCTAGCGCACCGGACACTGTCCGGTGCACCACCGGACAGTCCGGTGCACCCAGACCGAGCAGACTTTGGCTGAACAAGGCCATCTCATTTCCAATTCAATCTTTCCTGTTTCCAGCACTTAGACACAATACATTAGTCCATAAAAACAATGTACTAAGTCTAGAAACATACCTTTTGACAAGATTTTCACTTTGTCCACCACTTTGCATAGATTAGCATAAAAGCACTTGTGTTGGCACTCAATCACCAAAATACTTTAGAAATGGCCGAAGGGCACATTTCCCTTTCAATCTCCCCCTTTTTGGTGATTTATGCCAACACAACATAAAGCAACTAGAACACGTGCAATATCAATGCAATTGAAAACTCAAGGTTGTTTTGAATCAAATTTGACATATATGGATCACTCTATGCCACCACTTGGTTTGTTTTTGCAAATCAAACTCAAATTCCTATCTCTAAGTCAAATCCACTTGTAGAGACATAAAGAGAGGTATTCCAAAGAAATTTGATCAAGGATTTCAAAAACTCCCCCTTTTTCCCATAATCAACACTTCTCCCCACAAGAGGCCAACTTTTGACATAAGAGACAATAAAAGAGTTTGACAAACCAAAAGCTCTAATCTACTATTTTCAAAATTTCTCAAGTGGTAGCTGATCCATCTATTGCTTTGGCCTTTATTTTCTCCCCCTTTGGCATCAAGCACCAAAACGGGATCAATCTTGGCCCCTTAACCCCATTGCCTCACCAAAATCTTCAACATAAGAATACAAAGGCAATAAGAGTACATGAGATGAACTTGGAATTAGTTACCCTCGCATCGGAGTGCAGTGGAAGTCTTTCATGGTCCAAGTCCACCTTTTCCCTTTCAAATCTCCTTTGAGACTAAAACAAGCAAACTCAAGCATATGGTTAGTCTCAAAGGGTCAAGTTGTAACACAACTCCCCCTAAATATGTGCATCACTTGCACAAGGACTTGTGAGGTCCGGGGAGTGATTGTACAACTTGAGCACCACAAGTAAGCAACAAAATGCATAAGGAACATGATCAAAGGCATAAACACATGTATGCTATAAATCAATCCAAGTTCCGCGAATCCAGGACATTTAGCTCACTACGCAGCCTGCAAAAGGTCTTTTCATCTAAAGGCTTAGTGAAGATATCGGTTAGCTGGTTCTCGGTGCTCACATGAAACACTTCGATATCTCCCTTTTGCTGGTGGTCTCTCAAAAAGTGATGCCGGATGTCAATGTGCTTTGTGCGGCTGTGCTCAACAGGATTTTCCGCTATTCGGATAGCACTCTCATTGTCACATAGGAGTGGGACTTTGCTCAGATTGTAGCCAAAGTCCCAGAGTGTTTGCCTCATCCAAAGTAGTTGCGCGCAACACTGTCCTGCGGCAACGTACTCGGCCTCAGCGGTGGATAGGGCAACGGAGGTTTGTTTCTTAGCGTTCCACGACACCAGGGACCTTCCTAAGAATTGGCACGTCCCCGATGTACTCCTCCTATCGACCTTACATCCAGCATAGTCGGAATCTGAATATCCAATCAAGTCAAAGTTGGACCCCTTTGGATACCAGATCCCGAAGCAAGGCGTAGCGACTAAATATCGAAGAATTCGCTTCACAGCCACTAAGTGACACTCCTTAGGATCAGATTGAAATCTAGCACACATGCATACGCTAAGCATAATATCCGGTCTACTAGCACATAAATAAATTAAAGAACCTATCATGGACTGGTATGCTTTTTGATCAACGGACTTACCTCCTTTGTTGAGGTCGGTGTGTCCGTCAGTTCCCATCGGCGTCTTTGTGGGCTTGGCGTCCTTCATCCCAAACCGCTTTAGCAAGTCTTGCGTGTACTTTGTTTGGGAGATGAAAGTGTCGTCCTTGAGTTGCTTCACTTGGAACCCAAGGAAGTAGTTCAACTCGCCCATCATCGACATCTCGAATTTCTGCGTCATAACCCTGCTAAACTCTTCACATGACTTTTGGTTAGTAGAACCAAATATTATGTCATCGACATAAATTTGGCACACAAAAAGATCACCATCGCAAGTCTTAGTAAAAAGAGTTGGATCGGCTTTCCCAACCTTGAAAGCATTAGCAATTAAAAAGTCTCTAAGGCATTGAAAGGGAAATGTGCCCTTGGGCCATTTCTAAGTATTTTGGTGATTTAGTGCCCAACACAGGTGCCTAATTGTAAAATAGTGGACAAAGTACAAATCAAGGATAAAGGTATGTTTCTCAGACTCAGTACATTGTTTTATGGACTAATGTATTGTGTCTAAGTGCTGGAAACAGAAAAAATCGAGTTGGAGAAGAAATGGCTCGAGCAGCCAAAGTCTGCCCAGTCTGGGTACACCGGACTGTCCGGTGTGCACCGGACATGTCCGGTGCGCCAGGCTGGCTCGGCGCGAAGTGGCTGCTCTCGGGAATTCACCGGCGACGTACGGCTAAAATTCACCGGACTGTCCGGTGTGCACCGGACTGTCCGGTGAGCCAACGGTCGGCCGGGCCAACGGTCGGCCGCGCAATCTGCGCGGGACACGTGGCCGAGCCAACGGCTAGAAGACGGCACCGGACTGTCCGGTGTGCACCGGACATGTCCGGTGCGCCAACGGCTCCCAGATCTACAACGGTCGGCAGCGCCATTTTAGGAAGGAAATCGGGCACCGGACAGTGTCCGGTGTGCACCGGACAGTGTCCGGTGCACCCGACGACAGAAGGCAAGATTGGCCTTCCAGATTTGCTCTCAACGGCTCCTAGCTGCCTTGGGGCTATAAAAGGGACCCCTAGGCGCATGGAGGAGTACACCAAGCAACCTTAGAGCATTCTTGATCATCCACACTCATTCTTTGCGCATTCGTTTGTGATTCTAAGTGATTCGAGCTCTGTTCTAGTGAGAACTTTGAGATAGTCATTCGAGCTCGATTCTTGGCGTGTGTGTGCGCATTTCGCTGTGGATTTGTGTGTGTTGCTTCCCTCCCTTACTCTGTGCTTCTTTGTGATCATATACTTGTAAGGGCAAGAGACTCCAATTTGTGGAGATTCCTTGCAAACGGGATAAAGAAAAGAAAGCAAAACACTGTGGTATTCAAGTGGGTCCTTAGACCGCTTGAGAGGGGTTGATTGCAACCCTCGTCCGTTGGGACGCCACAACGTGGAATAGGCAAGCGTTGGTCTTGGCCGAACCACGGGATAAACCACTGTGCCATCTCTGTGATTGATCTTCTGTGGTTATTGTGTTTTGTTGAGACTCCTCTCTAGCCACTTGGCATTATCTGTGCTAACACTTAACCAAGTTTTGTGGCTTAAGGTTGAAGTTTTACAGGATCACCTATTCACCCCCCCTCTAGGTGCTCTCAATTGGTATCGGAGCCGTTCTCTTCACAAAGGGACTAATCGCCCGAAGAGATGGATCCTAAGGGGAAGGGTATTGTGATCAACGACAAAGAGAAGGAATCCTTCATCAACGAGCCGAAGGACGACAAGCCTACCGACTCCGGCTCGGGTCATAGACGGAAGGAAGGGAAGAAGAAGAAGACAAGGCGCATCAAGGAGATCGTCTACTACGACGACAGCGATGAATCTACTTCTTCCCAAAAGGACGATGACCACAACGACTACGAGAGAAGGAAACCGGTTAATTCGAACTTTTCTTTTGACTACTCTCGTATTCCGCAAAGTTCAAATTCACATTTGCTCTCCATTCCACTCGGCAAGCCCCCACACTTTGATGGAGAGGACTACGGATTTTGGAGCCACAAAATGCGTAGTCACCTATTCTCTCTCCATCCTAGTATATGGGAGATTGTAGAGAATGGAATGCACTTTGATAGTTCGGATAGTCCCATGTTCATTAATGAACAAATTCATAAGAATGCACAAGCTACTACTGTTCTTCTAGCTTCCTTGTGCAGGGATGAATACCATAAAGTGAGCGGCTTGGATAACGCCAAGCAGATCTGGGACACCCTCAAGATTTCTCATGAGGGGAACGACGTCACCCTACTCACCAAGATGGAGTTGGTGGAGGGCGAGCTTGGACGGTTCGCGATGATAAGGGCGAGGAGCCAACACAAACATACAACCAGCTCAAGACCCTTATCAACAAGATAAGGAGCTACGGAAGCTCGCGATGGACGGACCACGACGTCGTCCGACTGATGCTAAGGTCCTTTACCGTTCTTGATCCTCATTTGGTGAATAATATTCGTGAAAATCCCAGGTACACCAAAATGTCGCCCGAGGAAGTCCTAGGAAAATTCTTCAGCGGGCGAATGATGATCAAGGAGGCAAGGTACGTGGACGACGCCTTGAATGGACCGATCAACGAGCCGCAACCTCTTGCTCTCAAAGCAACAAGAAGCAAGGAGGCGCTACCTAGCAAGGTGGCACAAATTGAGGTGGCCGGACTTAATGATGAAGAGATGGCCCTCATCATCAAAAGATTCAAGACGGCGCTTAAGGGTCGCAAGGGACAGCCAAGCAAGACCAAAGCCAAGGGGAAGCGCTCATGCTTCAAATGCGGTAAGCTTGGTCATTTTATTGCTGACTGTCCCGACAATGATAGTGAACAGGACCAAGGGAGCAAGAGGGAGAAGAAGAAGGCATACAAGAAGGCAAAGGGCGAGGCACATCTAGGCAAGGAGTGGGATTCGGATTGCTCCTCCTCCGACTCCGACAATGAAGGACTCGCCGCCACCGCCTTCAACAAGTCATCCCTCTTCCCAAACGAGCGTCACACTTGCCTCATGGCAAGAGAGAAGAAAGTAAGCACTCATGATACTAGTACTTATGCTTCTTCAAGTGAGGATGAGTCTAGTGATGATGATGAGATAGATTACTCATGCTTATTCAAGGGATTAGATAGATCTAAAATTGATAAGATTAATGAGTTGATTGATGCTTTGAATGACAAAAATAGATTACTAGAAAAACAAGAGGATCTTTTATATGAGGAGCATGATAAATTTGTTAGTGCACAAAAAACTCTTGCTCTTGAAATTAAAAGAAATGAAATGCTCTCTAGTGAACTATCTTCTTGTCATGAAACCATTGCCACCTTAAGAAGTGTTAGTAATGATTTAAGTGCTAAACTAGAAGTAGCTAGTAAATCTAATTCCTGTGTAGAAATTGTTGACACTTGTATGAGGTGTAAAGATTTCGATGTTGATGCCTGTAGTGAACACCTAGTTTCAATTTCCAAACTAAATGATGAATTGGCTAGTCTTAATGCCCAACTTAAGACTAGCAAAAGTGAATTTGATAAGTTAAAATTTGCAAGGGATGCCTACACAATTGGAAGACATCCCTCAATTAAGGATGGGTTTGGCTTCAAGAGGGAAGCCAAGAACTTAACAAGCCATAAGGCCCCTATCTTCGCCAAGGAGAAAGGGAAGGCTCCTATGGCTAGTAGTACTAAAAGGAACCATGCTTTTATGTATCATGATAGGAGACAAACTAGAAATGCTTATAGGAGTTATAATGCTTATGATGATTTTGACTCTCATGCCATGTTTGCTTCTAGTTCCTCCTATATGCATGGTAGAAATATGTCTAGGAGAAGTACTATTCATCATGTGCCTAGAAAGAATATTATTCATGCTCCTAGGAAAGTAGTGAATGAACCTTCTACAATTTATTATGCTTTGAATGCTTCCTTCGCTATTTGTAGAAAGGATAGGAAAATAGTTGCTAGGAAGTTAGGGGCAAAATGCAAGGGAGACAAAACTTGCATTTGGGTCCCTAAGGATATTTGCACTAACCTAAAAGGACCCAACATGAGTTGGGTACCTAAGACCCAAGCCTAAATTTGCCTTGCAGGTTTATGCATCCGGGGGTTCAAGCTGGATTATCGACAGCGGATGCACAAACCATATGACGGGGGAGAAGAAGATGTTCACCTCCTACGTCAAAAATAAGGATTCCCAAGATTCAATTATATTCGGTGATGGGAATCAAGGCAAGGTAAAAGGGTTAGGTAAAATTGCAATTTCTAATGAACACTCAATCTCTAATGTGTTTTTAGTTGAGTCTCTTGGTTACAATTTGCTATCTGTTAGTCAACTATGCAATATGGGATATAATTGTCTGTTTACAAATGTAGATGTGTCTGTCTTTAGAAGATGTGATGGTTCACTATCTTTTAAGGGTGTACTAGACGGCAAGCTTTACTTAGTTGATTTTGCAAAAGAAGAGGCCGGTCTAGATGCATGCTTAATGGCTAAGACTTGCATGGGCTGGCTGTGGCATCGCCGCTTAGCACATGTGGGGATGAAGAACCTCCACAAGCTTCTAAAGGGAGAACACGTGATAGGTCTAACCAATGTTCATTTCGAAAAAGATAGACCTTGTGCAGCTTGTCAAGCAGGGAAACAGGTGGGAGGCTCTCATCACACCAAAAATGTGATGACAACATCAAGACCCCTGGAGCTGCTACATATGGACCTCTTCGGACCCGTCGCCTATCTAAGCATAGGAGGAAGTAAGTATGGTTTAGTTATTGTTGATGACTTTTCCCGCTTCACTTGGGTGTTCTTTTTGCAGGATAAGTCTGAAACCCAAGGGATCCTCAAGCGCTTCCTTAGGAGAGCTCAAAATGAGTTTGAGCTCAAGGTGAAGAAGATAAGGAGCGACAACGGGTCCGAATTCAAGAACCTTCAAGTGGAGGAGTTTCTTGAGGAGGAAGGGATCAAGCACGAGTTCTCCGCTCCCTACACACCTCAGCAAAATGGTGTGGTAGAAAGGAAGAACAGGACGCTCATAGATATGGCGAGGACTATGCTTGGAGAATTCAAGACCCCCGAGTGTTTTTGGTCGGAAGCCGTGAACACGGCTTGCCATGCCATCAACAGGGTCTACCTTCACCGCCTCCTCAAGAAGACGTCGTATGAGCTACTAACCGGTAACAAACCTAATGTATCGTATTTTCGTGTTTTTGGGAGTAAATGCTACATTCTAGTGAAGAAGGGTAGGAATTCCAAATTTGCTCCCAAAGCCGTAGAAGGATTTTTACTAGGTTATGATTCAAATACAAAGGCGTATAGGGTCTTCAACAAATCATCGGGTTTAGTTGAAGTCTCTAGCGACGTTGTATTTGATGAGACTAATGGCTCTCCAAGAGAGCAAGTTGTTGATTGTGATGATGTAGATGAAGAAGATGTTCCTACGACCGCTATACGAACCATGGCGATTGGAGAAGTGCGGCCACAGGAACAAGATGAACAAGATCAACCTTCTTCCTCAACAACGGTGCATCCCCCAACTCAAGCCGATGAACAGGTTCATCAAAAAGAGGTGTGTGATCAAGGGGGAGCACAAGATGATCACGTGATGGAGGAAGAAGCGCAACCGGCACCTCCAACCCAAGTTCGAGCGGTGATTCAAAGGGATCATCCCGTCGACCAAATTTTGGGTGACATTAGCAAGGGAGTAACTACTCGATCTCGACTAGTTAATTTTTGTGAGCATTACTCCTTTGTCTCTTCTATTGAGCCTTTCAGGGTAGAGGAGGCCTTGCTAGATCCGGATTGGGTATTGGCCATGCAGGAGGAACTCAACAACTTCAAGCGCAATGAAGTTTGGACATTGGTGTCTCGTCCCAAGCAAAATGTTGTGGGAACCAAGTGGTGTTCCGCAACAAACAGGACGAGCACGGGGTGGTGACGAGGAACAAGGCTCGACTTGTGGCAAAAGGTTATGCCCAAGTCGCAGGTTTGGACTTTGAGGAGACGTTTGCTCCTGTGGCTAGGCTAGAATCAATTCGTATCTTGCTAGCATATGCCGCTCACCATTCTTTCAGGTTGTACCAAATGGATGTGAAGAGCGCTTTTCTCAATGGGCCAATCAAGGAGGAGGTGTACGTGGAGCAACCCCCTGGCTTCGAGGATGAACGGTACCCCGACCATGTGTGTAAGCTCTCTAAGGCGCTCTATGGACTTAAGCAAGCCCCAAGAGCATGGTATGAATGCCTTAGAGACTTCTTAATTGCTAATGCTTTCAAGGTTGGGAAAGCCGATCCAACTCTTTTTACTAAGACTTGCGATGGTGATCTTTTTGTGTGCCAAATTTATGTCGACGACATAATATTTGGTTCTACTAACCAAAAGTCTTGTGAAGAGTTTAGCAGGGTTATGATGCAGAAATTCGAGATGTCGATGATGGGCGAGTTGACCTACTTCCTTGGGTTCCAAGTGAAGCAACTCAAGGACGGCACCTTCATCTCCCAAACGAAGTACACACAAGATTTGCTAAAGAGGTTTGGGATGAAGGACGCCAAGCCCGCAAAGACGCCGATGGGAACCGACGGACACATCGACCTCAACAAAGGAGGTAAGTCCGTTGATCAAAAAGCATACCGGTCCATGATAGGTTCTTTGCTTTATTTATGTGCTAGTAGACCGGATATTATGCTTAGCGTATGCATGTGTGCTAGATTTCAATCCGATCCAAAGGAGTGTCACTTAGTGGCTGTGAAGCGAATTCTTCGATATTTAGTCGCTACGCCTTGCTTTGGGATCTGGTATCCAAAGGGGTCTAACTTTGACTTGATTGGGTACTCAGATTCCGATTATGCTGGATGTAAGGTCGATAGGAAGAGTACATCGGGGACGTGCCAATTCTTAGGAAGGTCCCTAGTGTCATGGAACTCTAAGAAACAAACCTCTGTTGCCCTATCCACCGCTGAGGCCGAGTATGTTGCCGCAGGACAGTGTTGCGCGCAACTACTTTGGATGAGGCAAACCCTCAGGGACTTTGGCTACAATCTGAGCAAAGTCCCACTCCTATGTGATAATGAGAGTGCTATCCGAATAGCGGAAAATCCTGTTGAACACAGCCGCACAAAGCACATTGACATCCGGCATCACTTTTTGAGAGACCACCAGCAAAAGGGAGATATCGAAGTGTTTCATGTTAGCACCGAGAACCAGCTAGCCGATATCTTTACCAAGCCTTTAGATGAGAAGACCTTTTGCAGGTTGCGTAGTGAGCTCAATATCTTAGATTCGCGGAACTTGGATTGAATTGTAGCATACATGTATTTATGCTTTTGATCATGTTCCTTTTTTCATCTTGTTGTTAAGTATGGTGCTCGAGTTGTACAAACACTCCCTGGACCTCACAAGTCCGTTGCAAAGTGATGCACAGTTTTAGGGGGAGATGTGTTACAACTTGACCCTTTGAGACTAACCATATGCTTGAGTTTGCTTTAGTCTCAAAGGAGAATTGAAGGGAAAAGGTGGACTTGGACCATGAAAGACTTCCACTGCACTCCGATGAAAGGGTAACCTATTCCAAGTTCATCTAATGAACTCTTATTGCCATTTGCTCTTAATTGAAGATTTTGGTGAGGCAATGGGGTTATAGAGCCAAGATTAATCCCGTTTTGGTGTTTGATGCCAAAGGGGGAGAAAATAAAGGCCAAAGCGATAAATGGATCAGCTACCACTTGAGAAATTTTGAAAATAGTAGAGTAGAGCTTTTGGTTTGTCAAAACTCTTTTGTCTCTTATGTCAAAAATTGGCCTCTTGTGGGGAGAAGTGTTGATTATGGGAAAAAGGGGGAGTTTTTGAAATATTTGATCAAATTTCTTTGGAAAACCTCTCTTTATGTCTTTACAAGTGATTTTGACTTAGAGATAGGAATTTGAGTTTGATTTGCAAAAACAAACCAAGTGGTGGCATAGAGTGACCCATATATGTCAAAATTGAATCAAAATAATTTGAGTTCTTATTTGAAGTGTTTTTGTACTTGTTCTACTTGCTTTATGTTGTGTTGGCATAAATCACCAAAAAGGGGGAGATTGAAAGGGAAATGTGCCCTTGGGCCATTTCTAAGTATTTTGGTGATTTAGTGCCCAACACAGGTGCCTAATTGTAAAATAGTGGACAAAGTACAAATCAAGGATAAAGGTATGTTTCTCAGACTCAGTACATTGTTTTATGGACTAATGTATTGTGTCTAAGTGCTGGAAACAGAAAAAATCGAGTTGGAGAAGAAATGGCTCGAGCAGCCAAAGTCTGCCCAGTCTGGGTACACCGGACTGTCCGGTGTGCACCGGACATGTCCGGTGCGCCAGGCTGGCTCGGCGCGAAGTGGCTGCTCTCGGGAATTCACCGGCGACGTACGGCTAAAATTCACCGGACTGTCCGGTGTGCACTGGACTGTCCGGTGAGCCAACGGTCGGCCGGGCCAACGGTCGGCCGCGCAATCTGCGCGGGACACGTGGCCGAGCCAACGGCTAGAAGACGGCACCGGACTGTCCGGTGTGCACCGGACATGTCCGGTGTGCCAACGGCTCCCAGATCTACAACGGTCGGCAACGGTCGGCAGCGCCATTTTAGGAAGGAAATCGGGCACCGGACAGTGTCCGGTGTGCACCGGACTGTCCGGTGCACCCGACGACAGAAGGCAAGATTGGCCTTCCAGATTTGCTCTCAACGGCTCCTAGCTGCCTTGGGGCTATAAAAGGGACCCCTAGGCGCATGGAGGAGTACACCAAGCAACCTTAGAGCATTCTTGATCATCCACACTCATTCTTTGCGCATTCGTTTGTGATTCTAAGTGATTCGAGCTCTGTTCTAGTGAGAACTTTGAGATAGTCATTCGAGCTCGATTCTTGGCCGTGTGTGTGCGCATTTCGCTGTGGATTTGTGTGTGTTGCTTCCCTCCCTTACTCTGTGCTTCTTTGTGATCATATACTTGTAAGGGCAAGAGACTCCAATTTGTGGAGATTCCTTGCAAACGGGATAAAGAAAAGAAAGCAAAACACTGTGGTATTCAAGTGGGTCCTTGGACCGCTTGAGAGGGGTTGATTGCAACCCTCGTCCGTTGGGACGCCACAACGTGGAATAGGCAAGCGTTGGTCTTGGCCGAACCACGGGATAAACCACTGTGCCATCTCTGTGATTGATCTTCTGTGGTTATTGTGTTTTGTTGAGACTCCTCTCTAGCAACTTGGCATTATCTGTGCTAACACTTAACCAAGTTTTGTGGCTTAAGGTTGAAGTTTTACAGGATCACCTATTCACCCCCCCCCCCTCTAGGTGCTCTCAGGCATTCATACCACGCTCTTGGGGCTTGCTTAAGTCCATAGAGCGCCTTAGAGAGCTTACACACGTGGTCGGGGTACCGTTCATCCTCGAAGCCAGGGGGTTGCTCCACGTACACCTCCTCTTTGATCGGCCCGTTGAGGAAAGCGCTCTTCACATCCATTTGGTACAACCTGAAAGAATGATGAGCGGCATATGCTAGCAAAATACGAATTGATTCTAGCCTAGCCACAGGAGCGAACGTCTCCTCAAAGTCCAAACCTATGACTTGGGCATAGCCTTTTGCCACAAGTCGAGCCTTGTTCCTCGTCACCACCCCGTGCTCGTCCTGTTTGTTGCGGAACACCCACTTGGTTCCCACAACATTTTGCTTGGGACGAGGCACCAGTGTCCAAACTTCATTGCGCTTGAAGTTGTTGAGTTCCTCCTGCATGGCCAACACCCAGTCCGGATCTAGCAAGGCTTCTTCTACCCTGAAAGGCTCAAAAGAAGAGACAAAAGAGTAATGCTCACAAAAATTATCTAATCTTGAACGAGTAGTTACTCCCTTGCTAATATCACCCAATATTTGGTCGACGGGATGATCCCTTTAGATCGTCGCTCGAACTTGGGTTGGAGGTGCCTGAGGTGCTTCTTCCTCTTCAACTTGAACATCTTGTGCTCCCCCTTGATTATGCGCCTCCACTTGAGGTACCTGTTCATCATCTTGGGTTGGAGGATACACCATAGTTGAGGAAGTCGGTTGATCTTGCTCCTTTTGTTCCAGTGGCCTCACATCTCCAATTGCCATGGTGCGCATTGTGGCCGTTGGAACGTCTTCTTCATCTACATCATCAAGATCAACAACTTGCTCTCTTGGAGAGCCATTAGTCTCATCAAATACAACGTCGCTAGAGACTTCAACCAAACCCGATGATTTGTTGAAGACCCTATACGCCTTTGTATTTGAGTCATAACCTAATAAAAACCCTTCTACAGCTTTGGGAGCAAATTTAGAAGTTCTACCTTTCTTCACAAGAATATAACACTTGCTCCCAAATACACGAAAATAAGACACATTGGGTTTGTTACCAGTTAGCAGCTCATATGAAGTCTTCTTGAGGAGGCGGTGAAGATAGACCCTGTTGATGGCGTGGCAAGCCGTGTTCACGGCTTCCGACCAAAAACGCTCAGGGGTCTTGAACTCTCCAAGCATAGTCCTCGCCATATCGATGAGCGTCCTGTTCTTCCTCTCTACCACACCATTTTGCTGAGGTGTGTAGGGAGCGGAGAACTCGTGCTTGATCCCCTCCTCCTCAAGGAACTCCTCCACTTGAAGATTCTTGAATTCGGACCCTGTCGGGGACCATAATTAGCTGTACCCTTAAGGCTCCTAATTCTCAGCTGGTAACCCCTATCAGCATAAAGCTGCAAAGGCCTGATGGGTGCGATCAAGTCAGGGATCAGTCCATTCGAGGGACTCGATCACGCCTCTCCCGAGCCTAGCCTCGGACAAGGGCGGCCGACCCCGGAGGATCTCTGCCTCGCCCGAGGCCCCCCTCCAGCGGCGAACACGTTCCCGGCTCGCCCGAGGCCCTGTCTTCGCCAAGAAGCAACCCCGACCAAATCGCAGGAGCATTTAATGCAAAAGTGGCCTGACACCTTTATCCTGACGCGCGCCCCTCAGCCGACAGAGCCGAAGTGACCGCCGTCACTTTGCCGCTCCACTGACCGGTCTGACAGAAAGACAGCACCGCCTGCGCCGCTCCGACTGCGGTGCCACTTGACAGAGTGAGGCTGACAGGCAGTCAGGCCCGGCCGCACGCACCATAGGAAACTCCGCTCTGCCCGACCCAGGGCTCGGACTCGGGCTAAGCCCCAGAAGACGGCGAACTCCGCTCCGCCCGACCCAGGGCTCGGACTCGGGCTAAGCCCCGGAAGACGGCGAACTCCGCTCCGCCCGACCCAGGGCTCGGACTCGGGCTAAGCCCCGGAAGACGGCGAACTCCGCTCCGCCCAACCCAGGGCTCGGACTCGGGCTAAGCCCCAGAAGACGGCGAACTCCGCTCCGCCCGACCCAGGGCTCGGACTCGGGCTAAGCCCCGGAAGAAGGCGAACTCCGCTCCGCCCGACCCAGGGCTCGGACTTGGGCTCAACCCCGGAAGACGACGAACTCCGCTCCGCCCGTCCCAGGGCTCGGACTTGGGCTCAGCCCTAGAAGACGACGAACTCCGCTTCGCCCGACCCCAGGACTCAAATTCCGCCCTGGCCTCAGCCAACGGCCTCCGCCTCACCCGACCTAGGGGCTCGGACTCGGCCTCAGCCACGGAAGACGGACTCGACCTCGACCTCGGAGGAGCCTCCACATCGCCCAACCTAGGGCGCAGACCGGCCACGTCAACAGGAGGCGCCATCATTACCCTACTCCAAGCTGACTCAGGCTACGGGGAACAAGACCGATGTCCCATCTGGCTCGCTCCACCAGATAGGCGATGATGGCGCCCCGCACGCTCCCTGACGATGGCGGCTCTCGGCCCCCTTACGGAAGCAAGAGGACGTCAGTAAGGACTCGACGGCCCCGACAGCTGTCCCTCCGTCAGTCTCCAGCGCTCCTCCGACGGCCACGACATCACACAAACCGGGCGCCAAAATCTCTCCGACTGCCACGATGGCGTGTACTTAGGGCGCTAGCTCTCCTCCGCTAGACACGTAGCACTCTGCTACACCCCCATTGTACACCTGGATCCTCTCCTTGCGCCTATAAAAGGAAGGACCAGGGCCCTCTTAGGGAGGGTTGGCCGCACGGGGACGAGGACGAGACGGGCGCTCGCGTGAGGCCGCTCGCTCCTTCCCCCGTGTGGATGCTTGTAACCCCCTACTGCAAGCGCACCCGACCTGGGCGCGGGACGAACACGAAGGCCGCGGGATTTCCACCTCTCTCACGCCCATCTCCGGCCACCTCACTTCCCCCCTTCGCACTTGGCCTCGCGTCGACCCATCTGGGCTGGGGCACGCGGCGACACTTCACTCGTCGGCTCAGGGACCCCCCGGTCTCGAAACGCCGACAGTTGGCGCGCCAGGTAGGGGCCTGCTACGTGTTGACGAACAGCTTCCCGTCAAGATCCAGATGGGTAGTCTCTAGCAACCTCTCCGGCCCGGGACAGTGCTCCGTTTCGGGAGCCTTGAGTTCATGTCCCTCGACGGCAGCTACGACATGATACTCTTTCCACCGCCGGGCGACAGCGACAATGGCGGCCGACAGTCCGCCCGCCGGCGGCTGGATCGACGACGTCTTCCCCGCGTGGTGGAAGAACAACCTTCGAGCTCACCCCGTCCTCTTCCCCGTCGACGGAGGAGGAGGAGGCGGGGCAACCAAGGCCAAGCAGGAGGCGCCGCCTCATCAGCCGTCGAGCGAGTCGACAACGTCAGCACTCCAACGGGGGGCGCGTCGGGCATCGGCCTCGCGCTTGAGATGAAGACGAGCGCTGTCTCCCCGCGACACGTCAATCCCGAGCAAACGGACGACGCCAGCACGCTCGCGAAAGGCTTGCTGGGTGTCCCCTCGTACCTGAGACGACGGTGCAGTCAGTCCCCGACGTGACCTCATCACCGCCCGTCGACCAAGAGGTACCGACCGATTCCCATCCCACGCCTCTCGGATTTAGCCTCGACCCGCCTAGTGGCTCCGCTTTGGCGGACGCTTTCGTAGAGGCAAATCCGAACCCTCTTGGGTTTCGAATGCGGTCACCTTGGGACCGGCTGACGGACGTCTCGACCTACGGGCCCTCTGGGTCCGAGGAAGACGACGAGCCCAGCTTCTGTTGGGATTTCTCCGGACTTGGCGACCCTAGTGCCATGCGGGACTTCATGACCGCATGCGACTACTGCCTTTCCGACTGTTCCGACGGTAGCCGTAGCCTCGGCGACGAGGACTGCGGCCCGAGCCGTGAATGTTTCCACGTCGATCTAGGGGGTCCCTCCGAAGGCAACCATCTCGGCATGCCGGAGGACGGTGATCTCCCTAGGCCGGTGCCTCGCGTTGACATCCCACGGGAGCTAGCTGTGGTCCCCGTTCTGGCGGCGGGTCACGACCCACAACTCGAGCAAATCCGCGGGGTGCAGGCCAGGCTCGACGAGGGAGCAGGAGCGCTTGAGCCAATCCGCCGGGACATCGGGCAGGCATGGGCGGGCCAACCTCCGGCTGGAGAAATGCGTCATCTACCCCAGGGCTTCTAGCACCGCATCGCCGACGATGTCAGGGTCAGACCGCCACCCGCATCCAGTGGGGTCGGCCAGAACCTGGCTGCAGCAGCAATGCTCCTCCGCGCGATGCCGGAGCCATCAACCACCGAGGGGTGGCGAATCCAGAGAGAGCTCAAGGATCTCCTGGAAGGCGCCGCGGTCCGGCGGGCCGAGAGCTCCGCCTCCCGAAGGCAGGGGTACCCCTCGGAACATCATGTCGCGACCTCCCGATTCATGCGGGAAGCCTCGGTCTACACCGGACGCACGCGCAACACAGCGCCTGTGGCCCCGGGTCGCCTCGGCAACGAGCACCATCACCGTGATCGTCGGGCCCACCTCGACGAGAGGGTGCACCGAGGCTACCACCCCAGGCGTGGGGGACGCTACGACAGTGGGGAGGATCGGAGTCCCTCGCCCGAACCACCCGGTCCGCAGGCCTTCAGCCGGGCCATACGACGGGCGCCGTTCCCGACCCGGTTCCGACCCCCGACTACTATCACAAAGTACTCGGGGGAGACGAGACCGGAACTGTGGCTCGCGGACTACCGTCTGGCCTGCCAACTGGTGGAACGGACGATGACAACCTCACCATCCGCAACCTCCCCCTGTTCCTCTCCGACACCGCTCGCGCCTGGTTGGAGCACCTGCCTCCGGGGCAGATCTCCAACTGGGACAACCTAGTCCAAGCTTTTGCTGGCAATTTCCAGGGCACGTACGTGCGCCCCGGGAATTCCTGGGACCTCCGAAGCTGCCGACAGCAGCCGGGAGAGTCTCTCCGGGACTACATCCGGCGATTCTCGAAGCAGCGCACCGAGCTGCCCAACATCACCGACTCGGATGTCATCGGCGTGTTCCTCGCCGGCACCACCTGCCGCGACCTGGTGAGCAAGCTGGGTCGCAAGACCCCCACCAGGGCGAGCGAGCTGATGGACATCGCCACCAAGTTCGCCTCCGGCCAGGAGGCGGTCAAGGCTATCTTCCGGAAGGACAAGCAGCCCCAGGGCCGCCCATCGGAAGATGCCCCCGAGGCGTCAACTCAGCGCGGCGCCAAGAAGTAGGGCAAGAAGAAGTCGCAAGCGAAATGCGACACCGCCGACGCGGACCTTGTCGCCGCCGCCGAGTACAAGAACCCTCGGAAACCCCCCGGAGGTCCCAACCTCTTCGACAAGATGCTCAAGGAGCCATGCCCCTATCACCAGGGGCCCGTCAAGCACACCCTTGAGGAGTGCGTCATGCTTCGACGCCACTTCCACAGGGCCGGGCCACCCGCGGAGGGTGGCAGGGCCCGCGACGACGACAAGAAGGAAGATCACCAGGCTGGAGAGTTCCCCAAGGTCCGCGACTGCTTCATGATCTACGGCAGGCAAGCGGCGAACGCCTCGGCTCGGCACCGCAAGCAAGAGCGCCGGGAGGTCTGTTCGGTGAAGGTGGCGGCACCAGTCTACCTAGTCTGGTCCGACAAGCCCATCACCTTCGACCAAGCCGACCACCCCGACCATGTGCCGAGCCCGGGGAAATACCCGCTCGTCGTCGACCCCGTCATCAGCGACGTCAGGCTCACCAAGGTCCTCATGGATGGAGGCAGCAGCCTCAACATCATCTACGCCGAGACCCTCGGGCTTCTGCGTATCGATCTGTCCTCGGTCCGGGCGGGCGCTGCGCCTTTCCATGGGATCATCCCCGGGAAGCGCGTCCAGCCCCTCGGACAACTCGATCTTCCCGTCTGCTTCAGAACACCCTCCAACTTCCGAAGGGAGACCCTGACGTTCGAGGTGGTCGGGTTCCGAGGAACCTACCACGCGGTATTGGGGAGGCCCTGCTACGCGAAGTTCATGGTCGTCCCCAACTACACCTACCTCAAGCTCAAGATGTCGGGCCCCAACGGGGTCATCACCGTCGGCCCCACGTACAAACACGCGTTCGAATGCGACGTGGAGTGCGTGGAGTACGCCGAGGCCCTCGCCGAGTCCGAGGCCCTCATCGCCGACCTGGAGAGCCTCTCTAAGGAGGTGCCAGACGTGAAGCGTCATGCCGGCAACTTCGAGCCAGCGGAGACGGTTAAGTCTGTCCCCCTCGACCCCAGCAGCGATGCCTCCAAGCAAGTCCGGATCGGCTCCGGGCTCGATCCCAAACAGGAAGCAGTGCTCGTCGACTTCCTCCGCGCGAACGCCAACATCTTCGCATGGAGTCCCTCGGACATGCCCGGCATACCGAGGGATGTCGCCGAGCACTCGCTGGACATCCGAGCTGGAGCCCGACCCATCAAGCAGCCTCTGCGCCGATTCGACGAGGAGAAGCGCAGAGCCATAGGCGAGGAGATCCACAAGCTAATGGCGGCAGGGTTCATCAAAGAGGTATTCCATCCCGAATGGCTTGCCAACCCTATGCTTGTGAGAAAGAAAGGGGGGAAATGGCGGATGTGTGTAGACTACACTGGTCTGAACAAAGCATGTCCGAAGGTTCCCTACCCTCTGCCTCGCATCGATCAGATCGTGGATTCCACTGCTGGGTGCGAAACCCTATCTTTCCTCGATGCCTACTCAGGGTATCACCAAATCAGGATGAAAGAGTCCGACCAGCTCGCGACTTCTTTCATCACACCCTTCGGCATGTACTGCTATGTCACCATGCCGTTCGGCTTGAGGAATGCGGGCGCGACGTACCAGCGGTGCATGAACCATGTGTTCGGCGAGCACATTGGCCGCACGGTCGAGGCCTACGTCGATGACATCGTAGTCAAGACGAGGAAAGCCTCCGACCTCCTTTCTGACCTTGAAGTGACATTCCGATGTCTCAAGGCGAAAGGTGTCAAGCTCAATCCCGAAAAGTGTGTCTTCGGGGTGCCCCGAGGCATGCTCTTGGGGTTCATCGTCTCCGAGCGGGGCATCGAAGCCAACCCAGAGAAGATCGCAGCCATCACCAGCATGGGGCCCATCCAGGACTTGAAAGGCGTACAGAGGGTCATGGGATGTCTCGCGGCTCTGAGCCGCTTCATCTCACGCCTCGGCGAAAGAGGTCTACCCCTGTACCGCCTCTTAAGGAAGGCCAAGCGCTTCACTTGGACCCCTGAGGCCGAGGAAGCCCTCGGGAACCTGAAGGCGCTCCTCACAAAGGCGCCTATCTTGGTGCCCCCAGCTGCCGGAGAAGCCCTCTTGGTCTACGTCGCCGCGACCACTCAGGTGGTTAGCGCCGCGATTGTGGTCGAGAGGCAAGAAGAGGGGCATGCATTGCCCGTTCAGAGGCCAGTCTACTTCGTCAGGGAGGTACTGTCCAAAACCAAAATCCGCTACCCACAAGTTCAGAAGCTGTTGTACGCGGTGATCCTGACACGGCGGAAGTTGCGACACTACTTCGAGTCTCATCCGGTAACTGTGGTGTCATCCTTCCCCCTGGGGGAGATCATCCATTGCCGAGAGGCCTCGGGTAGGATTGCAAAGTGGGCGGTGGAAATCATGGGCGAAACAATCTCGTTCACCCCTCGGAAGGCCATCAAATCCCAGGTCTTGGCGGACTTCGTGGCTGAATGGGTCGACACCCAGCTACCAACAGCTCCGATCCAACCGGAGCTCTGGACCATGTTCTTCGATGGGTCGCTGATGAAAACAGGAGCCGGCGCAGGCCTACTCTTCATCTCGCCCCTCGGGAAGCACCTACGCTACGTGCTACGCCTCCACTTCCCGGCGTCCAACAATGTAGCTGAGTACGAGGCTCTGGTCAACGGGTTGCGGATTGCTGTCGAGCTAGGGGTCCGACGCCTCGACGCTCGCGGTGACTCGCAGCTCTTCATCGACCAAGTCATGAAGAACTCCCACTGCCGCGACCCAAAGATGGAGGCCTACTGCGATGAGGTTCGGCGCCTGGAAGACAAGTTCTACGGGCTCGAGCTCAACCACATCGCTCGGCGCTACAACGAGACTGCGGACGAGCTGGCTAAAATAGCCTCGGGGCGAACAACGGTTCCCCCGGACGTCTTCTCCCGAGATCTGCATCAACCCTCCGTCAAGATCGACGACGCGCCCGAGCCTCGGCACAGTCCGAGGCACCCTCGGCTCGGCCCAAAGCACCCTCGGTTCGGCCCGAGGTACCCTCGGCCCCCGAGGGCGAGACGCTGCGCGTCGAGGGGGAGCAAAGCGAGTCACGCCTGATCAAAACTGGCAGACCCCGTACCTGCAATATATCCACCGAGGAGAGCTACCCCTTGACCAAGCCAAAGCTCGGCGGTTGGCGCGGTGCGCCAAGTCGTTCGTCTTGCTGGGAGAAGGGAAGGAGCTCTACCACCGCAGCCCTTCAGGCATCCTCCAGCGATGCATCTCCACCACCGAAGGTCAGGAACTCCTCCGAGAAATACACTCGGGGGCTTGCGGCCACCACGCAGCACCTCGAGCCCTTGTCGGAAATGCTTTCCAACAAGGTTTCTACTGGCCAACGGCGGTGGCCGACGCCACTAGAATTGTCCGCGCCTGCGAAGGGTGTCAGTTCTATGCAAGGCAGACCCACCTGCCCGCTCAGGCTCTGCAGACGATACCCATCACATGGCCTTTTGCTGTGTGGGGTCTGGACCTCGTCGACCCCTTGCAGAAGGCACCCGGGGGCTACACGCACCTGTTGGTCGCCATCGACAAATTTTCCAAGTGGATCGAGGTCCGACCCCTGAACAGCATCAAGTCCGAGCAGGCGGTGGCGTTCTTCACCAACATCATCCATCGTTTCGGGGTCCCGAACTCCATCATCACCGACAACGACACCCAGTTCACCGGCAGAAAGTTCCTGGACTTCTGCGAGGATCACCACATCCGGGTGGACTGGGCCGCCGTGGCTCATCCCATGACGAATGGGCAAGTAGAGCGTGCCAACGGCATGATTCTACAAGGACTCAAGCCTCGGATTTACAACGACCTCAACAAGTTCGGCAAGCGATGGATGAAGGAACTCCCCTCGGTGGTCTGGAGCCTGAGAACGACACCGAGCCGAGCCACGGGCTTCACGCCGTTCT
The DNA here is from genome assembly GCA_029449295.1 of Zea luxurians. Lineage (NCBI taxonomy): Eukaryota > Viridiplantae > Streptophyta > Magnoliopsida > Poales > Poaceae > Zea > Zea luxurians. The sequence continues at coordinate 726,020 of JAOPSE010000342.1, forward strand.
TTCTAGTCTATGGGGCCAAGGCCATCTTGCCCACAGACCTGGAATACGGTTCCCCGAGGACGAGGGCCTATGCCGACCAAAGCAACCAAGCTAGTCGAGAAGACTCGCTGGACCAGCTGGAAGAGGCTCGGGACAAGGCCTTACTACACTCGGCGTGGTACCAGCAGTCCATGCGACGCTACCATGCCCGAGGGGTCCGGTCCCGAGACCTCCAGGTGGGCGACCTGGTGCTTTGGCTGCGACAAGACGCCCGAGGTCGACACAAGCTCACGCCCCCCTGGGAGGGGCCGTTCGTCATCGCCAAAGTTCTAAAACCTGGAACATACAAGCTGGCCAACAGTCAAGGCGAGGTCTACAGCAACGCTTGGAACATCCAACAGCTACGTCGCTTCTACCCTTAAGATGTTTTCAAGTTGTTCATATACCTCGCTCTCACGCAAAGTTTAGTCGTCAAGGAAGGGTCAGCCTTGCCTCGGCAAAGCCCGACCCTCCCTCGGGGGCTAAAAGGGGGGAACCCCCTCTGCGTCGAAATTTTCCTCGAAAAAAAATCTTTTCTGCTGGAATGTCTTTCGTGCTTTTCGACTACTTCGAAAGTGGATCCTGAAAACGACGGAGTACACGTAAGCAGCCAAGGCTGACCGAGCCGAGGGACTCCTACGCCTCCAGGATACGGATACCTCACTCATCACCTTCTGCCATAAGTAACTCACGTTCGGATAAGTGATTCCGCGGACCGAACAAGTCTTCACGTTCGGAAGCTCTTCTGCCGGAGCGATTCTTCGAGCCTTCTCGACTGCGTCGGTGACAGAACCCCATGGACGGGTAAGAGTGCGCGTAAGCGGCAAGGCCGACCGAGCCGAGGGACTCCTACGCCTCCGGGATACGGATACCTCACTCATCACCTTCCGTGAGAAGCAACTCTCGCTCGCACAAATAGTTCTGTTATCGACAAAAAAGTCCAGATACTCGAAACAAGAGGAAAGGAGACGCGGCTTTACAATACGGGGAGGGTGTGTTTCGGCCTCGGCGGCCACAGAAAACACACGCTACAAGATAATCTGATCCTGCAGGCTCGGATCTTGACGGCTAAAGGGAGCAGCAGCACCCTCGGTGTCGACAACACCTTTGGCGAGGTCCGACCTAGCCTCGGACGGCAACGCGGTCCAAGGGTCTCCGCTCTGAAGGACAACGTCATCACCAAGCCCGAGCCATCGCCACCAGGGTCTTCTCCAAGAATCCGGACCGAGCAGGCGGCTCGGCCGGTCACCCTGGGGCCTCGGCTAGCTGTCCCCCAAGGACATCAGCCCGGCCCGAGGCCTCGGCAGGTCAATTCCAGCGTCGGTCCCGCTAATGGACGACCCGGCCAGGCTCCGGCCGACCTGGTCTTCTTTTCGAGCCAACTCTGCCTCTAATCGCACTGGCACCGCTACCCCTGGCCTCGGCTCATCGAAGAGCGGCCGAGGGTTTCCTCTAACTAAGCAAGGGAAGGCTCGGACAACAAGGCTGACCGAGCCGAGGGACTCCTACGCCTCCGGGATACGGATACCTCACTCGTCACCTTTACACGGGGCGACTCACGCTTGGTGAAGCGGTTCAGACAACCAACAGGCGAGTCTTAGTGCTCGAAAATGGGGAAAACACGGCTCCGTGCCGAATTTACATACATGTTCAGGCCTCGACAGCCACAATGAACAAAAACATTGGCATTCGAAGTGCCATTACAAACAGAACTCCGGTTCCACCTCCGCAGGTACGAACAACCCCACGCGACTGGGGGGGCCTGCGGAGCAACAGAAGACCGACGAACGGCTCACCGTCGCCCGCCCCAGCAGCGGCGACGATGAAGACTTCTACTCCGGGGGGCCGAACAGCAGCAGCGATGACCTCAGGGCGGATGCTGCTGCCAGGAGGCCCCCGCCCGTGCCCAAACTCATGAGGCAAGGACGGGCAGAAGGCCGTAGAGTTGGAGGTCGGTCCGCGGGTGGCGCCGACAAGCTCGTCGGCGGCGGAACCTCTTCCAGCTGCCGTGGCGGAAGGCGGCACCGGGAGCGGCTCCGAAGCCACTCGGCTCAGAGAGCGGGGCACGCTGCAGCTGCCAGCGCCACGGACGACTCCCGCCCTTCCCCCCGATCACTGAGGGAAGGAGCGGGCCACCGCACACGCAGGGGCCGACCCCAACTCGGCACACTCCCCTCCCCAGCCCTGGTGATGAAAATCCTTGAGGCTGAGGGAGGGGCAGAGGCCACGGCCCGGTTCGCTCTCCCCTGCCATCGAACTAGAGGTCACCATCTTGGGTGACCGCCGGAGAAGGGGTGCAGCCGGGCTGCATGATGAAAATCCTTGAAGCCGAACGACGGCTGAAAGGTACCAACTCCCGCGGAGTTGCGTTCCTCCAACAACGAAGCGGAAAGACGGCGGATATCCCCCATCTGGGGGCTTGGAAGGTGGAAAGACACGATGCATAAGGGAGCGCGAAGACACGGTCGCCTTCCAAGAGGGCCACCCTCCTTTTAAAGGCGACTCTCCCTACTTGCGTCCCCAGCCGTCGTGGGCTGAGTCTTCTCCAACACGCTCCAAGGTCCTCCCCCTACGGCGTGGGGGCTGGGTCCCACACGTCATGCAAGCCGGCCTAGAGCAGAAGAAGCCAAACCGCCGTGTGCGGTGCGTGCAACCGCCCAGCGGTTACAAGCGTCTCTCCACTTTTGCCCAGACCAGCGGGCGAAAGGGCGGGCAGCCGTGCAGGCGGCATGCAACCACGCCAAGTGGGCGCGCTTCTCCAACTCCCAACACGCCCAGCATGGAGGCCCAGACCCACGCGTCATGCAACCGGCGCGTCGAATGCTTCGTGTCTGTAACTGCACCGCCACCTGCGCCACCACCGCGCCTCCTCGACTGCGGAACCAATACCGCGACTCGAGGCGACCCAGCGCACGACCCAGCGGCTCCAGCCTGGCGCGACGGTCAATGCGGCCGAAAACGGGCCGACAGTAATGGCGGTGGCAGGCGGGCAGGAGCAGCGGTCACGTCGTCAGCCAAGCTTACGTCTCATCTGGGGGCAGCGAGAGAACCCTCTCTCACGGTGTGAAGACAACGCGCCCGTGTTCCGTTCCTCGAACGGCTCGCGCACGTGCAACGGCTGCCCTGCGAACCGCTCGCCCCGTCGCATTAACTCCACGGCGGGACAGGCGGCGCCTCTGGCAGGAGAAGCGAGCGACGCTTCGCCTTCGCCATAATGACCGCGTCAAAAAAGGTACGCCGCGTCGTTCGATTTCGTATCCTTTTCCTTTTTTCCTCTTTCTCTCTCTTGCAACAGGGACCGGGAAAGGGGGATACCCCGAAAAGGACCCTTCCCCGTGAAGGAACCAGGCTTCGAGCCTCCCTACTGATCAGAGGTTCGAAGGCTGGCCCCTCGGAAGGGTTCAACAGCCGCCTCAGAGCACGTGGGCTCCACACCCACTACTGGTCAGAGGTTCGAAGGCCGGCCCCTCGGAAGGGTTCAACGGCCGCCTCAGACACAGAGCGAGGGATGACCATGGGTACTTTCGATACATAACCAAGGCTCGGGCTGCGCTCCCGAGGTACCCTAGGACATTTCCGAGACCAGCGGGAACGATCTTGTAACGGAATCCCATCAGAGGGAGGCATCGAGCCCTCGGACCCCGTCGCCAGGGGACCGGGTCCGGCAGATCACCCGCAGGTACTTTTGGGCGCACCTCTGGGCCTCTAGCCGACCCCTAACGAATGGGGCACGGACGTCCGCTCGGATCACCTGCCTGCAGCTCACCGGAGACACCATGTTCGGCGCCCACCGAGGGCAACATGGCGCTCTCCCCCCCCCCTCCTCCTTGCGGAAAGGCGACGCAGGGGCGTATGTAAAAAAGTCGAGTCTGTCCCTGATCGCCCTCTCGCCCTGTGCAGAGGCTCGGGGGCTGCTCTCGCAAACCCGGCTCCGGCCAAACCGTTGATAGCGTCAACATACCAGCCTGAGAACTTGGGACCCGACCGTACACCCGGGCTACGGCCAGCTCGCATGAGGGAACGACCAGACCAGCCGAAGCATTGCGCGAGGCGTTAAGACCTCGGAGGAGTCAAACCACTCCTCCGAGGCCTCGGGGGCTACACCCGGCGGGTGCGCTCGCGCGCACCCACCGGAACAAAACGCAACCGAGAAAGGCTGGTCCCCTTGCAAAAAAGTGCGACGAAAGCCTCCAAGCGAGTGCTAACACTCCCTTCGAGGCTCGGGGGCTACTGTCGGGGACCATAATTAGGGGTACCCTCAAGGCTCCTAATTCTCAGCTGGTATCCCCCATCAGCATAAAGCTGCAAAGGCCTGATGGGTGCGATCAAGTCAGGGATCAGTCCATTCGAGGGACTCGATCACACCTCGCCCGAGCCTGGCCTCGGACAAGGGCTGCCGACCTCGGAGGATCTCCGCCTCGCCCGAGGCCCCCCTCCAGCGACGAACACGTTCCCGGCTCGCCCGAGGCCCTGTCTTCGCCAAGAAGCAACCCTGACCAAATCGCAGGAGCATTTAATGCAAAAGTGGCCTGACACCTTTATCCTGACGCGCGCCCCTCAGTCGACAGAGCCGAAGTGACCGCCGTCACTTCGCCGCTCCACTGACCGGTCTGACAGAAAGACAGCGTCGCCTGTGCCGCTCCGACTGCGGTGCCACTTGACAGAGTGAGGCTGACAGGCAGTCAGGCCCGGCCGCACGCACCATAGGAAACTCCGCTCCGCCCGACCCAGGGCTCGGACTCGGGCTAAGCCCTGGAAGACGGCGAACTGCGCTCCGCCCGACCCAGGGCTCGGACTCGGGCTAAGCCCCGGAAGACGGCAAACTCCGCTCCGCCCGACCCAGGGCTCGGACTCGGGCTAAGCCCCGGAAGACGGCGAACTCCGCTCCGCCCGACCTAGGGCTCGGACTCGGGCTAAGCCCCGAAAGACGGCGAACTCCGCTCCGCCCGACCCAGGGCTCAAACTTGGGCTCAACCCCGGAAGACAGCGAACTCCGCTCCGCCCGTCCCAGGGCTCGGACTTGGGCTCAGCCCCAGAAGATGACGAAGTCCGCTTCGCCCGACCCCAGGACTCAAATTCCGCCCTGGCCTCAGCCAACGGCCTCCGCCTCGCCCGACCTAGGGGCTCAGACTCGGCCTCAGCCACGAAAGACCGACTCGACCTCGACCTCGGAGGAGCCTCCACATCGCCCAACCTAGGGCGCGGACCGGCCACGTCAACAGGAGGCGCCATCATTACCCTACTCCAAGCTGACTCAGGCTACGGGGAACAAGACCGGTGTCCCATTTGGCTCGCTCCGCCAGATAGGCGATGATGGCGCCCCGCACGCTCCCTGACGATGGCGGCTCTCGGCCCCCTTACGGAAGCAAGAGGACGTCAGCAAGGACTCGACGGCCCCGACAGCTGTCCCTCCGTCAGTCTCCAGCGCTCCTCCGACGGCCACGACATCACACAAACCGGGCGCCAAAATCTCTCCGGCCGCCACGATGGCGTGTACTTAGGGCGCTAGCTCTCCTCCGCTAGACACGTAGCACTCTGCTACACCACCCATTGTACACCTGGATCCTCTCCTTGCGCCTATAAAAGGAAGGACCAGGGCCCTCTTAGGGAGGGTTGGCCGCATGGGGACGAGGACGAGACGGGTGCTCGCGTGAGGCCGCTCGCTCCTTCCCCCGTGTGGACGCTTGTAACCCCCTACTGCAAGCGCACCCGACCTAGGCGCGGGACGAACACGAAGGCCGCGGGATTTCCACCTCTCTCACGCCCATCTCCAGCCACCTCACTTCCCCCCTTCGTGCTCGGCCTCGCGTCGACCCATCTAGGCTGGGGCACGCGACGACACTTCACTCGTCGGCTCAGGGACCCCCCGGTCTCGAAACGCCGACAGACCCATTGTCGCTCCTTATCTTCTTCACCTTGAGCTCAAACTCATTTTGAGCTCTCCTGAGGAAGCGCTTGAGGGTCCCTTGGGTTTCAGTTTTATCCTGCAAAAAGAATACCCAAGTGAAGCGGGAAAAATCATCAACTATAACAAGACCATACTTACTTCCTCCTATACTCAGATAGGCGACGGGTCCAAAGAGATCCATATGAAGCATCTCCAAGGGTCTTGATGTTGTCATCACATTTTTGGTGTGATGAGAGCCTCCCACCTGTTTCCCTGCTTGACAAGCTGCACAAGGTCTATCTTTTTCGAAATGTACATTAGTTAGACCTATCACGTGTTCTCCCTTTAGAAGCTTGTGGAGGTTCTTCATCCCCACATGTGCTAAGCGGCGATGCCACAACCAGCCCATGCAAGTCTTAGCAATTAAGCATGCATCAAGACCAACCTCTTCTTTTGCAAAATCAACCAAATAAAGTTTGCCGTCTAGTACACCCTTAAAAGCTAGTGAACCATCACATCTTCTAAAGACAGACACATCTATATTTGTAAATAGACAATTATATCCCATTTTGCATAGTTGACTGACAGACAACAAATTATATCCAAGAGACTCTACTAAAAACACATTAGAAATAGAGTGTTCGGATGAAATAGCAATTTTACCTAACCCTTTTACCTTGCCTTGGTTCCCATCACCGAATATTATTGAATCTTGGGAATCCTTTTTTTTTTGACATAGGAGGTGAACATCTTCTTCTCCCCCGTCATATGGTTTGTGCATCCGTTGTCGATAATCCAGCTTGAACCCCCGGATGCATAAACCTGCAAGGCAAATTTAGGCTTGGGTCTTAGGTACCCAACTCTTGTTGGGTCCTACAAGGTTAGTCACAATTGTCTTAGGGACCCAAATGCAAGTTTTATCACCCTTGCATTTTGCCCCTAATTTCCTAGCAACTATCTTCCTATCCTTTCTACAAATAGCAAAGGAAGCATTTAAAGCATGATAAATTGTAGAGGGTCCATTCATAACTTTCCTAGGAACATGAACAATATTCTTTCTAGGCACATGATGAATATTTTTCCTAGGCATATCTCTACAATGCATATAGGAAGAACTGGAAGCAAACATAGAATAAGAATCATAGGCATGTGAATCAAAAGCATTACAACTCCTATGAGACTGTCTTCTATCATTGTACATAAAAGCATGGTTCTTTTTAGTACTACTTGCCATAGGGCCTTCCCTTTCTCCTTGGCGGAGATGGGAGCCTTATGGCTTGTTAAGTTCTTGGCTTCCCTCTTGAAGCCAAGCCCATCCTTAATTGAGGGGTGTCTACCAACCATGTAGGCATCCCTAGCAAATTTTAGTTTATCAAAATCACTTTTGCTAGCCTTAAGTTGGGCATTAAGACTAGCCATTTCATCATTTAACTTTGCAATAGAAGCTATGTGTTCACTACAAGCATCAATATCAGAATCTTTACATCTATTGCAAATAACAACATTTTCTACACAAGTTGTTGATTTACTAGCTATTTCTAACTTAGCATTCAAATCATCATTAATGCTCCTTAAGCTAGAAATTGTCTCATGGCAAGAAGATAATTCACAAGAAAGCATTTCATTTCTTTTAACTTCTAAAGCATGACATTTTTGTGCTTCTACAAATTTGTCATGTTCTTCATACAACAAATCCTCTTGCTTTTCTAAAAGCCTATCCTTTTCATTCAAGGCATCAATCAACTCATTAATTTTGCCAATTTTAGTTCTATCTAATCCTTTAAATAAACTAGAATAGTCTATTTCATCGTCGTCACTAGAATCATTATCACTAGAAGAGTCATAAGTAGTACTGTCTCGAGTACATACCTTCTTCTCCTTTGCCATGAGGCATGTGTGACGCTCGTTTGGGAAGAGGGAAGACTTGTTGAAGGCAGTGGCGGCGAGTCCTTCATTTTTGGAGTCGGAGGAGGAGCAATCCGAATCCCACTCCTTCCCGATATGTGCTTCGCCCTTGGCCTTCTTGTAGTTCTTTTTCTTCTCCCTCTTGTTTCCTTTTTCCTGGTCACTTTCATTATCGGGACAGTTAGCAATAAAATGACCAAGCTTACCACATTTGAAGCATGAGCGCTTCCCCTTTGTCTTGGTCTTGCTTGGCTGTCCCTTGCGACCCTTAAGCGCCGTCTTGAAGCGCTTGATGATGAGGGCCATCTCTTCATCATTGAGCCCTGCCGCCTCAACTTGCGCTACCTTGCTAGGTAACCCCTCCTTGCTCCTTGTTGCCTTGAGAGCAATGGGTTGAGGCTCATGGATTGGACCGTTCAACGCGTCGTCCACGTACCTCGCCTCCTTGATCATCATTCGCCCGCTTACGAATTTTCCAAGGACTTCTTCGGGCGACATTTTGGTGTACCTGAGATTCTCACGAATATTATTCACCAAATGAGGATCAAGAACAGTAAAGGACCTTAGCATCAGTCGGACGACGTCGTGGTCCGTCCATCGCGTGCTTCCGTAGCTCCTTATTTTGTTGATAAGAGTCTTGAGCCGGTTGTATGTTTGGGTTGGCTCGTCGCCCCTTATCATCGCGAATCGTCCAAGCTCGCCCTCCACCAACTCCATCTTGGTGAGCAAGGTGACGTCGTTCCCCTCATGAGAAATCTTGAGGGTGTCCTAGATCTGCTTGGCATTGTCCAAGCCGCTCACTTTATGGTACTCGTCCCTGCACAAGGAGGCTAACAACACAGTAGTGGCTTGTGCATTTTTATGAATTTGTTCATTAATGAAAATAGGACTATCCGAGCCATCGAACTTCATTCCACTTTCCACAATCTCCCATATGCTCGGATGGAGAGAGAACAGGTGACTACGCATTTTGTGGCTCCAAAATCCGTAGTCCTCTCCATCAAAGTGAGGAGGTTTGCCAAGTGGAATGGAGAGCAAATGAGTATTTGTACTTTGCGGAATACGAGAGTAGTCAAAAGAAAAGTTCGAATTAACTGGTTTCCTTCTCTCGTAGTCGTTGTGGTCGTCGTCCTTTTGGGAAGAAGTAGACTCATCGCTGTCGTCGTAGTAGACAATTTCCTTGATGCGCCTTGTCTTCTTCTTCTTCCCATCTTTCCGTCTATGGCCTGAGCCGGAGTCGGTAGGCTTGTCATCCTTCGGTTCGTTGACGAAGGATTCCTTCTCTTTATCGTTGATCACGATACCCTTCCCCTTAGGATCCATCTCTTCGGGTGGTTAATCCCTTTGTGAAGAGAACGGCTCTGATACCAATTGAGAGCACCTAGAGGGGGGTGAATAGGTGATCCTGTCAATTTAAAACTTAAGCCACAAAGCTTGGTTAAGTGTTAGCACAATAATTGCCAAGTGGCTAGAGAGGAGTCTCAACAAAACACAATAACCACAAGAAATCAATCACAGAGATGGCACGGTGGTTATCCCGTGGTTCGGCCAAGACCAACGCTTGCCTACTCCACGTTGTGGCGTCCCAACGGACGAGGGTTGCAATCAACCCCTCTCAAGCGGTCCAAAGACCCACTTGAATACCACGGTGTTTTGCTTGCTTTTCTTTAATCCCGTTCGCGAGGAATCTCCATAACTTGGAGCCTCTCACCCTTACACTTGAAGTTCACAAAGAAGCACGGATCAAGGGAGGGATTAGCAACGCACACAAGACACAAAAATCAGAGTGTCAACACGCACACAAGTCGCAACAAGAGCTCGCAACACAACCCAATGAGTTCACAACTCCACTAGAGCTCTATATGCTATCACAAAGAAACAAATGCGCGGAATCGAGGTCTTGGTGCTTAGGAATGTTGTAAGAATGCTCGGTGTGCTCCTCCATGTGCCTAGGGGTCCCTTTTATAGCCCTAAGGCAGCTAGGAGCCGTTGAGAACAATCCTGGAAGGCAGATCTTGCCTTCTGTCGACTGGCGCAGCGGATAGTCCGGTGCACCACCGGACATCCACTGTTCACTATCCGGTGCAGATTGCTTTCCTTATTTGGCGAAGCCAACCGTTGGAGTCTGAGAGCCGTTGGCGCACCGGACACTGTCCGGTGCACACCGGACAGTCCGGTGCACCAATGTGACCGTTGGCTCGGCCACGCGTCACGCGCGGAATCCTCGGCCGACCGTTGCCCCGGCTGACCGTTGACTCACCGGACAGTCCGGTGCACCACCGGACAGACCGGTGAATTTTAGCCGTACGCCGTTGATGGTTTCCCGAGAGCGACGAGTTCGCCTGTGAACGGCTCACCGGACAGTCCGGTGCACCACCGGACAGTCCGGTGAATTATAGTCGTACACCACCGTCGAAGTCCCGAGAGTAGCCTGTTTGCCCGAGCCAGCCTGGCGCACCAGACACTGTCCGGTGCACCACCGGACAGTCCGGTGCACCCAGACCGAGCAAACTTTGGCTGAACAAGGCCATCTCATTTCCAATTCAATCTTTCCTGTTTCCAGCACTTAGACACAATACATTAGTCCATAAAAACAATGTACTAAGTCTAGAAACATACCTTTTGACAAGATTTTCACTTTGTCCACCACTTTGCATAGATTAGCATAAAAGCACTTGTGTTGGCACTCAATCACCAAAATACTTTAGAAATGGCCCAAGGGCACATTTCCGTTTCAAGGTGTTATTAAACATTTCAGGCTAGAGTACATGTGTCGTCACACTGTTGATGACCTTAGACATCTATTAGCTAGGGGGGGAGAATTATGATAGGGAGTATAGATGTACGCATTGGAAGTGGAGGAATTATTCTATTGGATGGAGAGGACAGTTCACAAGAGGGGACATTAGATCCTCGACTATCATGCTCGTGTTTGTTGTCTCATATGACTTATGGACCTGGCACGCTTTTTGGGGTGGTGGGATCAAACAATGATGTGAATGTGCTCAGCTAGTCACCGTTATTCACTGACGTGCTTAAGGGTGAAGCACCAAATGTGAACTTCACGGTGAATGTCCACAAGTACGTACAACCAAGGATACTACCTCGTTGGTGCCATAAACCCTCGATGTCCGGTGTTCGTGAAGGTTGTTTCGTTCTCATAGACTCCAAAGCAATGGATGTTCGCTACGTACAAGAAGGGGGCATGAAAGAACGTGGAGAGTACATTTAGGGTCCTCAAGGCTCAATTTCATATTTTCGGAACCCTAAGTTGTGATCGTGTGTGCATGTATCATTATGCACAATATAATCATTTAGAATGAGTGTGGAGGATCATACCACGTGGACGACGATTATGAGCACTGATGTGGCTATAGGCTAACGTCAAGGCTGAACAGCGAAAAGTTGGGGTAGATAAAGGCTGACGCTAGTAGATACAGAGTGGTCCGCGCACTAGTACAGATAAGCTCTATAGTGGCAGTCGTAAACCTATTTACAGTGGCGTTTTTCGTAACCGCCGGTGCTAGGGGTCAGTAGAAATCACCATTTTTACAGGCGGGTAACTGAGAACCGCCAGTGGAAATCGATTTTCACTGGCGGTCGGCGTAATAAAACCGCCAGTGAAAATCGTTTCCAGGAAACATAAAACAGATTTTAAAAATAGTAAAAAAAAATTATTTTTATTAGGGAGACCTCGCGGCCTGCCCACCCACCTGTTCGTCTCCGTCGAAGTCGCAGGTCGCGGAATTTTTCGTGCACTACACAGTTGCTAGGAATCGAACCCCTGACCTCAGCCTCACGCGTACCCACCTCTATCACTCCGGCTATGACATGCTTTGTGTTTATAGTGTAGTTTTGTTGCCCACATATTACAACTAACTGAGTGTAAATTGCTTGTTTGAGACCGTAAACGAATTCAAATAAAACAGTTGTCAACTACAAAGTTGAATAATTTTTGAAGTTCTAAAACTTTTATTTTGACACTTTTTTCATCCGAGGTCGTTAGCAAAATTTGAATTTTAAATTTGACAAATTTAGATACAATTTTTGAGAGCCAAAATGATTTCAAATAAAAAAATTATCAACTACAAAGTTTTATAATTTTTGGAGATCTACAACTTTTATTTTGATAGTTTCATCATACGAGGTCGTTTGAAAAACTCAAAAAATTAAGGATAAAAATGATTTCTAGTGGCGGTTCCTTAATAAAACCGTCATTAGAAATCGATTTCTACAGGCGGTTTCTTAAGAAAACCGCCACTAGAAATCATAGATTTCTACATGCGGTTTTCATAAGGAACCGCCTCTAGAAATACGATTTCTAGTAAATTGACCCCCGTGGTACAAGCAATGATCGGCACGCGCGCATGGTCGGCAAAGTCGTCGACTAGTCAGTAGCAGTAGCATTGGTACAGACCGCGTTGGGCCCACGACCGTCCAATACTTTCAGCCGGTGGGCATGTGGTGTATTCTGGTTGTTCATTTCTTTTCTAAATTCAAAAATATAAAAAAAAAACTTGAACCTAGTCTATAAATTGAGAAGTTCTTAAGCTCGTTCACACAAAACCCTCACTTCAAATTTCTATACCAAACATGAACTTCACGTTGAATGTCCACAAGTACGTACAACTAGGGATACTATCTTGCTGGTGCCATAAACCCTCGATGGTTGGTGTTCGTGAATGCTGTTTCGCTCTCATAGACTCCAAAGCATTGGATGTTCGCTACGTACAAGAAGGGGGCACGAAAGAACATGGAGACATCATTTTGGGTCCTGAAGGCTTAATTTCATATTCTAGGAACCCTAAGTCGTGCTTTCTTCCAACAAGTACTCGGTGTGATCATGTGTGCACGTATCATTATGCATAATATAATCATTAAGAATGAGTGTGGAGGATCATACCACGTGGACGATGTCTATGAGCAATGATGTGGCTATAGGCTAACGTCAAAGGCTGAACAGTGAAAAGTTAAGGTAGATAATGGCTGACGCTAGTAGATATAGACCGATCCGCAGCGAGATGATGGTAGATATAGTCTAGTGGCAATGGATCTAGCCTAGATTGAGGGATTTGGAAACATAAAAAAAATCCATGCACATTTCAGCTAAAAAGTGGTCGGTAGGTACTGGATCTCATTCAAAAGATCAAAAGCAAAGATCAAAGCGAAGAGGCCAAGAGTTTGGCTGGTGGACGCCTGTTTTTTTTTTTCTTTGCCGTGTACTGTTTGTTGTGTTGTGTGTCAGTTTTATTCCTATATACTATAGGTGGTCTCCTAGGACCGTCCACTTGTATTTCTTTTGCTATATTAAAAATGGTGCATCGTATTCATCCTATTCATGGGGCCGGGCGGATCGTCCTGCGGTTCGCCCCGTATAGGTAGGTAGTAGGGACTCAAGCACGGGCGGGATCGCATCAATGTCGGCCAGTACTATTGTACTTTGATAGTAAAAGTAACCGGGAACACTTTGCGTAGCCGCCAAAACGGACGGATCAGTGTAGTACAGATCGCTTGGAGAATTTTGCTCCCGGGGCCGTCTTTTCAATCGGGAACGTACAAAAGATTTCGTGTCTTAGGTTATAAAAACAAATAATACTAAAGAATAACCTTTAGATTTAGTTGATAATATTAAATGAAACTAAATAGGTCCCAGCATGGGATGGTCTCTTTAATTTAGTCCAACTGAAACTGAAAGTGTATTTCCTTTTTATTTTATTTTATTGTGTTTTGAGTTCATTTTGTTTTTTTTTCATTTTAGATATTTTTTCTATATGTATTCTACCCTACTAACATATATCCATACGTTTAAGATTCTCTTTGAATATGTGTATATATACACATGCACACATAAAATGTATAAAACTTACATAAATTTTACATATATTTTAATAGATTGTACATAAAGCTATACATAAGCTAATAACTAAAGCTTATATATATAATGAGTTCAGCTCTACAGGAGGTAAAGGAGTTATTTTTATGTCATAAAAGTATATTGTCCTTCAGAATCTACGACATGCATGTTCAAATATTAATACAGTAGTTTGCTCTTGTATTGCTCTGAGTTGTTCCGATGGTAGGATTTGATTCTTTTTCCAGATAAGCTTCAAATGGAAGAAAAAAGTAAATATATTATTCATGTGTGTGCATATTTCAAGTTGTTCTTCAGGTGTTTTGTGTGAGTAAGAGAGGAGGTGTTCACATGCGTAGTATCCACATAAGTGGTTCCCCTAATCCTACTTCATATAGTAGTTTACGAGAAAACAATTCATCAAACAATAATCAAGCATGATTGACGACAGATCGTCAGTGAGGATACATGATGATGCACTCTTTTTTTAGGTTTGGCAGGGGATTAGGTGATCACTGTGAGTTCAAGACCTCCACGGGGACTTGGTGTACTTTGGGTTAACAAGAGAGAACACAACATGGGAGAATTGTATGACGCACATGAGAAAATGGAGTTACAGAGGTTCAGACCGCCAGTGCGTAATACCCTATGTCCTCTCGGTTGCTGGTTGTGTTGCTTGGATTCCAGAAATGACTAAGTGTTGCGTTTGTTCCTGAGCTAGGATGGCTTGTGTGTAAAAAACATGTCGCCATAGAAGGGATCCTCCTCTCCCTTTTATAGTCAAGGGAGAGGGGGTTACTAGGGTCGTCCTCTATACTTCTTGGTAGCTAAGAGTGCCAGACACGGCCTATTGTTACTATTGAAGGTGTAAGCATCTATCTACGATTCTATGGCAACGTTTCCAACACATCGTGGGCGATCAAAGTCACCCCTACACCATGGATGGTGGAAGTCGTTTCCACACATGGACGTCGTAACGCATGCATGCAGCACAGTGGTGCACTATTGCCATGCCTAGAATGTCCAGTCCTAGCAACGGGCGTAGGATGTGGGCATGATCATGCATGTCTCGTCACACAAGGACAACCACCCTCTGACTCTACCAACTCCTTGACCAGATGTGGTGTGGGTGGCCCAGTCATGTGGAATGCCTGGAGCCCAGCTAGGCGCTAGGGTCCTTAGGGCACATGGCGCGCCTCTAACCCAAGTGTAGTCGATGGAGAGGGAAGAGGCAATAGATCTCCCAGAGGGCTATAGGTTTTGATGGGATCCCTAGGACACATGGCGTGTCTGCCCTCACTAGGGATGAGGGTCGTCAATGGCACGTATTGCTACTAGACCATATCAATGGATTAGCGAGGGCTCCCGCGAGATGAGAGTTCGGCTTAGTCGTGCATGACAGGGGACCCCCCCCCCCCCCCACGCGGCCATGTGGCGAGGGCCTAGCCACACATTCTTCTATTGGTAGTTGGGTCTTCCTAATATGACCCACCATGATGGTGGGTTCCTTAGCTCGTACCTCACGTTGGTTGGTTAAGTTGTTGTGCATGGAGTACCCATACATAGGGGGCGTTGATAGTGGCCCCTGGGTCCACTACAAAGTCTAGAGTTTGTGAGTGAGGCCAGTGAAAGGGAAATATGCTTAATCATTTCCTATAATCGATTTTGGTGGTTGACGTCCATCACAAACCACGTGGACTAATTAGTTCCAGGCTTCCTTCTTGTTTGCACTCGCGCTCGTGGATAGTCGTTCGATGATCCTATGTCTCCTGCTCGTTCCGTGATTTTGGCTCGTGGAGATTGAAGACGATGTTAGTTCGATGCCAAAGCCTGGAATTATGAAAAGGACGAACATAGCCGGGGTGGGGTTCGTGGTGGGCCTGGCTTTGAGTGTGCCACGGCCGATGAGTCACACCATCATTGATAGACGAACATGTGTCGTAAATCTGAAACAGGTTAAAATGTAAAGAATTTTCTCCCCAAATTGTATATGTGTTCTTTATCAAAAACATTTCGAATATTAATTGGCACGTGTTACCACCTACTCAAGCGATGCTTACCCGTAAGATTTATGCATGTTTGTACCGCTATCGTTTTTACTCTCTTAATACTAGTTTGAAAACTTAAATAATCTTTAGAAATGGAGGGAACTGGTAGAGAAATAAACTAATTTCTTCTTAATTCCGGCTCCGAGGTCGTGGGGAGATTTGAGTTCCTAAACTAGCTGTCAGGTCAGAGCGTGGTGACTACTGACTACTGGCAGCTGGTATTTCACAGCTCTCACGCGGGGGGTTTTTTTTTTTTTTTACTTTGCATCAGTCCAGAGTTCGGGTATGTCACTTTTCCAAAAATTCCGGTGGACCGGATGGAAGACGGTGGGGTGGAAAAACTTATGTAAAAGGTGATAGAAGCTGAGAGAGAGCATTTCATTGTCAGCCAAGGATCTTTCTGAACCACTCCTGGCCACTCGTCAGAGATTCAGATTGCGTCGGACAGTGACGTACGCTGATCGTGATCGAGACATGCATGTGCCGCGAAAAAAAAACCACAGGCAGTTAGCACTACGCAATAACTTGAAGTATGTTTTGCATGCTATCAAAAAAAAAACTATATTTTGCATGCTACTAATATGACCTGGCGACACGTACTACTATTACCAGCTTGTATGCACCGTACGTACTACTAGCGTGGTATCCCGGGCGCAGCAGGTGCAGGTTGCTGTGCGATGCCGACGACGGCGCGGCAGCAGGTGTCTTGTCCCAGCATCCATCCACATGTGTGTGTGTATGTATACGACAGCAGGTGGCGTGGAAAGGCTGGTCGGTTTTCTTTTATCTGCCGGCAACGACGAACCATCCGACGTTTTGGCCCCCTAGTCCTCTCCCACTCCGGACAGGCCAAGTGGAAAACAGACCATCGTGGAAAGTGGCGTTAGGTTGGTTGGTTGGGACTGTCATTCGTGCTTCTGCGTCTGTGTTTGGAGAAACGCAATCAATGCAAAAATCAGTGTGTGTTCTGAGGCGAGCAAAACTGTAGTCTCTATCACATCAAATATCTATATGGAGATTAGTTAAAAGTATTAAATGGACTAAACAGTAAGACGAATCTATTAAAACCTAATTAGTTTATGATTCGATCATTGCCATGCTACAGTAAATATTTGCTAATCATATATTAGCTATGGTGTTTTGATGTCATCATCTACAAAAGGCTAATAGCTGAATTATTAGCTAGGCTATTTGAATGCCTCCAACTAATTTTAACTGTTAACTTGAGTGTATTCAAATAGGGCCTAAAAGTAGGGGATCTGACATCCTCCTGTAAGTTATATAGGATTAGACAATCACCCACACAGCTTGGGATGGTTTCAGACGTTATTAGAAAATATACTAAAGACAAAAAAAAAAGATGTCTAGCATGCGACATTATTACATGTTTAGTTTGAGGAATCACTCAATCCAAGATAAGGTGACATATCATGAGTTTATTTTTTAAATTTTCCTTAAATTTGATAGAATGACCACATTCCTAATATTAGTACTAACTATAAAGATTGAGATACTGATAGATCAACTCAATCCATTCCACAAACCATAAAAAAATGTTAGGAGCAAGAAGACGACGGACTTATTCCTTAAACCAAACACCCTATATATTTCGAATCCCGTTGATTAGAGATGGGACAGCCAGCCAACCAGTGAAGCCAGCCGTC
This sequence comes from Zea luxurians, assembly GCA_029449295.1. NCBI lineage: Eukaryota > Viridiplantae > Streptophyta > Magnoliopsida > Poales > Poaceae > Zea > Zea luxurians. Next base: position 743,393 of record JAOPSE010000342.1, read on the forward strand.
AGACGGAGAGGAAGTCATGTTGAAAATGGGTGGGAGCAGCAGAGCCACGAAAAAGTGTACCGCGGATACGTGTTCAGCACTGTCCTAATCCTTCAGCTTCATTCTTCAAAATTGATTCTGTTTTCCACTCACCAGCATTATGTTAGCCAGTCAGCGAAGCATTCGGTGTTGCAACTTTGTAACAATTACACAAAAGCTAACATACCACCAATACGAACTTTTACTTCTGGTCAACTGTCCTATCAAACGGCCTCTGGAAATTCAAAAATACACTAGAAAGTAGAATGATGTGCTTGCTATACAGATAATTATCTCCTCTAGTGCTAAATGCTGGCTTAAAAAATCGATGGTATCTCGCACTTATTGGAAAACATGGAAGTAGAAATGCAGCAGTCTAGGTCAGTCCTATAGTATCAAAAATTTATGTGGTGTAAGACTCGACGATTGTCTTGTCCACGATCAGCTAACGTAAGGCCCGCAGCAGCAAATTATTCTTTATTCCACCTTCACCTCTGCGCATCCGTATCCTAAAACCGAGGAGACAAATCAGTAGAAGTCCACCACCCCCGATATGGTGATGGGAGGGTCAATCGGCACCCGTTCTGCTTTTCCTTCTGAAGCCAGCTGCGGCAGCATGTTTGCCTCCTTTGGAGTGACGCCTGGAGCCGTCCACAGAGTGGCATGTGGCCACTCGTTCCTGGAATTGATCGGCTCATCGTTTACTGCTCCCAGCTGTGCCTCGAGAGCGGCCATCTTGTCAGTGTAGTACAATGCGTTGAATGACACGGGGACTTCCTGGTGCTGGTAGATGCCATAGCTTGCGACCGCAGAGACACCATGGCCTCGTTTGTGGGCAAGGGTGACGTGAACCTTCGTTAGGTTGTCCTCCAGTCTTATCTTGTTCACAAAACTGTCGACAGCCGTGTCCTTCTCTGCCACCTGTTATAGTAACGCAGCATAGGACAAGTGTCAGATTGCAACATCGTCACTGCAATGACAACCTTGCGGCACAGCGCATGGCCACAGCTGGGAAGGATTCCAGCAAACACGCTACCATGAGTCCTTCACAGCAACATACAGAACAATGTTTTCTCAGCGCAGCTGAGCATATACACTTCTTACCTTACGGAGAAGACCCAATATATCAGGCGGGGTTAATCGAACAGCAGCAAACATGATATTTCCAAACTTCCGCTTCCCAGTATCAGGTGTTTTGAGATCACCCTTTGCAACAGCTTTTAACTGTTCCAGTACTGCTTTCACAGCATAGTCAAAAGGAACCTAGAAAAAAAAAGTATAGATACCATCAGAACTGCATCATGATTTCTGGGTGCTTAAGTTGCACCATTATAACAGACCCTTCTGGTGTAAGTGTACAGGATTAAGATCAGTGCATAGTAGACCAATGAAAGACCTGATCAAGCACATCACATGAAAATGAAAATGCTACTGCTACACCATATTAACATTAGTACGGTGCTCCCTTTCCCACACAAGGTTGAGCCAATTTAGACTACTGATCTACCAGTAACTTATCTTGGCCTAAGCAAACAATTCTTTTAATGATATTTAATTCATAACATTGGTGGATGGACTTCTTTTTCTCTAACACGCAAGAGAGGTGGATGGAGGACTTGTATGGCATAATCTAGTGACCTCCAAGTCCTTATTGGAGTCCTCATATATAAAGTGTAAAAGAAATGACTACAGCAAACTACTTAGTCATCGTAGATTTGTAGTAGACCCACATGTTAAAATGTGTATAAACATTCAGCAACCATTATAATCTCGAATAATAAATGAAATATGGTTACCTGAATTGAGTTAAGATGGTCAGCATTCCCAAACAAGGTCGCACGCAACCTTTGTTCCCACTGTGCCCATTCTTTAGCGTATGAACCTTTTGATGGCTCTGCTCTGATTTGACATCGTTTTGCAAAACATCAGGCAATGTATATAGACATGTGAAAACCACTAGTTATGTCAACATCATCAGATGAAGTAATACTACTACAAGTGTGGTTAACTGTTTCTACAGAAAAGGGGATTTGGAGAACATTCTTCTCTATACAAGTGCGATTGAAGATTGGACAAAAGTATTCCCTCGACGACATAAACATGAAGTAATACTATGTATAAAATAAGGGTTATACTGCTAGTCTGCTTGTTTTTGAGGAATGTTAATCTGCTATTGAACAAAGGCATTCGACCCTATACAACCAGAGTGTTGTTTACTGTTCACAACGTGCTAAAAAGGGGGTTTTAATATTAATATGCATTTCAGTTTCATACCTTCCATGCCTGCTCCGATGCATCTTGAACAAGCTAATCCCCTCATCTAAGATGGCTTTCACCGCATCAGGCAATGGCGCTCTGAAATCAGGAGCAAACAGTACTAGTAACATCAGCGTGAATTAAGCACAATTCTTGGAAAATAACCATAATTTTTTCCTGTAACTGCATAAGCACAGCTCATCGTTGAATTAAAAAAACAGAACAAAACAATGCAAAAAAAATCCTACCTATCTGGCTTCAGGAGAGGCATCTTAACAAGGGAGCCAAAACGTTCATAAAGTTCATTTTCAAATTCTCTTCGACTCTGAAATTGACACCGTTGATGATTTGGCATATTTCAGTAGCTAAAAGCAATTTTCCATGATATATACATACCTTGCCATCATACAAGTGGTAAAACATTAGCAAAACATAGCCTGCATTAGGTGAGGCCTTGTCCAGATTTCCCTTTTAAATGACAAGTTAAAATAATATCAGCCATATCACAATACATAAAAATGACTAACAAATTTGCATGAGTAAATATAGACTACTAACAGGATGATTGACCCGCTGGAGGACGCGAAACATGAAAACGGCAAGAGCATCAAGAGAAAATGGATTTGAATCCGTGCCTGGCAAATCAAGAAAACAGAGCAAAAGCTACATGATCAAACTTAATGATGCAAGAAAATGAGCTAACAATAGTGTTGTTCTTGTAAAATCTAAAAAAAATCATCTTTAGTTATATACAAAATCCAAGGCCCTACTGCAGTACACCAAAAGAGTTCTTGTTAAAGTACACTCTTCAAATTATTTACCACTCAAGGACTCTTCAAGCCCATAATAAGTTCATAGCTGTAATTTGGAAGTTCAAGCTAAGGTGTGATGTTGTATGTCACAAATCCAAACTGCAGCCCACAAATATATGAAGAATCGCCAGTTCATCATTAATGTTCACATGAAGTAAAAACAAAGAATGAGACAAGGGAATGAAAAATAATTATTAAGTACATAGGACACCTTCTGAGTCAGGAACCACAGGGACAGCAGCTGCCTTTGTGGACCCACACATATCCTCAATCTGGAAACAATGATTTATCAGTTCTATCTCTACTGTTAAAGTAGCCTAAAAAGTCAAACCACAAAACATGCAAAAAAAAATTGCTATGATTTATGATGTCAATCTTGCCTGCTTCCAAACTTCTTCATTTGGTGCATTTTTATCAGCAAGGGTTATTCTAGCTGGCTTCTTTCTTCTTTCATCAGCGACCTTTTGCCAGTATCTTCCTGTAATAGTTAACAAACAGACAAATTAAACTCATTCTAGAAGCCTAGCCTAGGTCATCAACCAAATAGGATTCACCTGAACCTGCGGTGGTCTGACAAATGAATATTACTTCTCCTAGTATAATTAGAATAATAAAGAATCCTCCTATTCTATCTCAGTGTCATGCCCCGTGATTTAGTTAAGTGAGGAGCTTTGAACATCAATGGTTGAGAATTTAACTGATGGCAGCAGCACCAAAGCTGAGATGCAAGTGACGCTGCACCATGGATGCAAGAGTTGAGGATGGAAGATGGAGGCCGAGGGCAGGGGATGTGGCCAGTGTCGGAAATGACAGCACCAAGGGCTGAGACGCAAGAAATACTGTCAGGGAAGCGACCATAGATCATGGACAGCCCTCTGAAAACTGCATACCCAAACATCTATCGCATTTATAATAACCAACAGATAACTATAGCTGAGGCAAGGAGAAACAACTGGAATCTAAGCTTTAGAAGAAATTTTGGACCAACAGAAAGAGGTGAATGACTTGATCTGATAGAGATTAGATGGTAACTTATGGTGTGTTTAGTTTGTGGAGTCAATCTATGCTTCATAAGGTGATGCATCATAAGTTCATTCCATTAATTTTGGTGGAATCAACCCACTCCTCATGTATATACTAATTATTAGCTTACGAGGAATGGGGTGATAATGGATAAACTCATTCTATTCCACAAACCAAATAAAAAAGTGAGGAGTAAGAAGAAGATGCATCACTTCATTCTTCAAACCAAACACACTATTAATCAAGGGACACAGGACAGTATTGTGGATATTGCAATCGTCAGGAAGTTCACTACCAGATCACTCTACAGATGTATTACCTTTGGCAGATGATAGAGCTTAGAATGCAAAAATTGCGGGCAACCAAAGTTCCCCTAAGATTCTAGATTTCCCTGTGGATATTATCGCATAACAGATTGCAGATGGCAGATCAGTTGAGGATCATGAAGTGGGATGGCCCTAAACTCTGTAAACTTTGTGGGAAAGAAGAATCAGCATATCATCTTTTTTCAGATGCTCTTTAGCAGTGTTGGTCTTGTGTTGGACTAGGGAAAGATTACAGTGGCCAATTATACCAACATCCCAAAAACATTTTGAGGGAACAAATCAAATCAAATTGGAGGGTGGTTCATACTTAGCTGAGGTGTGCTGGAGTCTGGAAACTAAAAATGACTGGGTTATTTTCCTATTGTTTCAGTATCTTCACCTCAATGTGTACCTCCGTTTTAAATTATAAGACGTTTTGGTTTTTCTAGAAACATTGGTCTAACTGTGTATCTAGACATTTGTGCATATCTAAGTGCATAGCAAAAGCTATTTACCTAGAAAAGTCTAAATGTCTTACAATTTGAGCAGAGGGAGTAGTATGACTCTGGTTTTTTTACAGCATTGGAGCAGGATGGAAAGGAAGGAGTACCAGACATGGAGGAGCAAACTGTTGCAACATCTGAAGCACACATTGACAGGCCAGTGATGGTGTGAAGTGCTGGTGGTTCTAGCGCCATAACACGAGGCTGTGGAACCTCTGTCACTTGTACTAAGATTGTTAGTTACGGTAGGATGATGTTTCTTTTCGTTTAGTTTTTTGTTAGTGGAGCTTTTTTAGCGAGTAAACTCAGTACCCTTGTTTTGTAAGCTGGTAATCCCAGTCATCACTTCTTTAAGCTTTCTGCAATGTCGGCCATGGCTATGGTCTAAAAAAACTCGACCTGCGGAGTTTAAGACAGCCTTCGGGCATTATATTAAGAAGACCATCTTAAGCAGGTCAAGAAAATCACAGAACCCCGGCCCGGACTCGCTTTCGCTACGGCTCCGGTGGGTTCCATTCCCTTAACCAAGCCACTGCCTATGAGTCGCCGGCTCATTCTTCAACAGGCACGCGGTCAGAGATCACTTTCCCCTCCCACTGCTTGGGAGCTCAGCACGGTTTCACGTTCTATTTCACTACCCACTGGGGGTTCTTTTCACCTTTCCCTCACGGTACTACTTCGCTATCGGTCACCCAGGAGTATTTAGCCTTGCAAGGTGGTCCTTGCTGATTCACACGGGATTCCACGTGCCCCATGCTACTCGGGTCAGAGCGTAAGCTAGTGATGCTTTCGGCTACTGGACTTTAGCCATCTAGGGTGCGGCACTCAACCGCTTCGCCTAGCAGCACAACGCTTGTATTGCTCTCCCACAACCCCGTTTTCACGGTTTAGGCTGCTCCCATTTCGCTCGCCGCTACTACGGGAATCGCTTTTGCTTTCTTTTCCTCTGGCTACTAAGATGTTTCAGTTCGCCAGGTTGTCTCTTGCATACGCAGCGGCACCGTAGCCCATGTGAGAAACGACCGTGAACAAGGCCTTAGACCTGTGCTTTGACGTGGGATAAACGAGAGGATTTTTTTAACCACAACCTGAAATTCGCTCCTATGGGGAGTCGAACCTAGGACCTGAGTGCTATTCAGACCATCTAACCAACTCAGCTAGAGGCCTTTTCACGGCCATGGCTATGGTCTAAAAATCTATTTTGCTAGTCACTGGTGAGAGATGATGGCCTCCAGTTAGGGATTCATGACCGAGGGCAGTGGCAGAGCTGCATTCGCTGAAGAAAAAATGAATGGCAAAAGGAAAGAGTGGCAGTGACTGAGTGGAGATATTTTGGATGTGAAGTCGAACCGAGTGTGCTAGGGCAGCACATGGCAGCGATGGACTAAATGGGTCAGCAAGCAAATGGCAGCTTGGATTGGGCTGATCCAATATATTATTAGCACCCTCTGTACCAAATTATAGGTTGTTAGCTATTCTAGATACATAGCTTTTGCTATGCACCCTCTGTACCTTTAATAAGATCCCCCATCAAGCTATGAAAAGGGCGATCATCTCCAAGGCCACCAGGTGTGTTCAATATTTCCTTACACAGAGCTGACTTTGCACAACCAGGTATACCTGAAAGGAAAATGCTAAATCAGAATCAATAATTAGAAAACCCATTTTAACATTAAACAACATTATAGGATGCAGATTGGTAAAAAAACTAATTTAATCTATTGACACTGTACCACGGAATTTTGACGATCACTTAATTTATCTAGTCCATAAGCTATTCAACGGGCTAATGTATGAAACATTGGGATAAGTACAACAGAAACAATATTAACACTGTAGTACTGTACCAACATAGTTTTTGACAATTACTTGGTTTATATGGTCCATATTGTGAAAGGTCCTCTAGTTGAGTAACTGAGTTGGTTAGGCGGTTTGAGTTGCACTTCTCAGGTCCTGAGCTCGAATCCGAGTGAGCGTGAATTCCAAGGTGAGGTTAAAAAAAGGTCACTCGTTGGTTCCCCAGGTTGTGTGCACACAAGATGGACTGACCTATACAAGGTGTATCCTCATGTAGGGGCTAGGAGGGCTCAAAGCATGAGTAAAGATCTGATGCTGCATGGGGGGTGTCAGTTTTTTAACCTTTCTCGATTAGAGCTCCGATTGAGTTTCTTATTAATATAATACCGTGTGGGCGGTCTTTCCCCTAGCGATCGAGTTTTATATGGTCCATATTGTATTACTCAATAGAATAATGCGGTCTTTCCCCTAGTGAAGAGCAGTTGTGTGGGTGTGTGGCCTGCTTGCACTTGTGCAGCTGTCCTTTTGTGCGCTGCTGTTTCCACGCGCAGATTGCGTGCTGCTGTTTCCACGCGCAAAAGGAAGCTGCATTCCTGTGCGTAGCAGATTTGGTGGTCTTGTGTTTGGTCAGGGTTTTGTGGTCTTGTGTTTGGCCTTTTGTGCCATTGTACTTTGGTCCATTTGGGACTGTTTCTTCTCTTAATTTAATGATGCGCAGCTCTCCTGCACGTTCACGAAAAAAAAATAGAATAATGTGCGAGTATTGAGATTAGTTCAAACGAAACAAAATAGACCGTACAACTGTTTGACAATTACTTGGTTTATATAGTCCAAATTATTCAATAGGCTAATGTAGAAGCATTGAGACAAGTCCAAGGGAAACAAAATGGTCACTATAACTTATGGTTATTCAGAAGGCTTAAGAAAACCTAAACTAGTAACCTTAAAACCTAGATTTTATTAAGAATAACTAATGGTTCTTGCAAAATTTGATACCAGCTATTATTTGGATGAGACATCAGTATCGTGGCTGAAGGCCAAGGGTTGATACCCAGAAACCAGTGAAATAAAGTTTTTTTTTCATCGTTTCTAATGGTTGATACCTACAAACCAGAGAAACAAAGTTCTTTCCATTGTTTCTAATGTTGATCAGTGAAATTATACCAGTGTCTCAGTTACTCTAACGAATGAAAATGACATAAAACATATATCAGCAGTAAGTACCCGGAAAGAACACTATAAGGCCCTCTGTTTTGGGAACCACATCAACAGATGTTGACACAGGACCAGAAGGTGCTGCCCCATGATCTGTCCGGAGATCACCCTCTTCATCCCTCTCTGCATCAAGAATGGCCAAGAAATTTTCAGTTTGAACAAGGTTACCAGCAGCCCCAATCAAAGCCTGGTTTGCAGGGCTTCGTTTGGCGTATTGTTCAAGGAAAGGCTCTGCTTCACTAAGATATGTCGAGGATGAGAGTGGCTTATTCCCGTACTTCCTTCTAATGAATACAGCCCTAAAATGAGTAAACTAATCATATTAGATGAAGGAACATTTGCAGTTCCATAAGAGAGAATGTAACAGCAATATACCACTCGTCCAACAATTTGATAAGCTCTCTCTGTTTATTTGTTGATGTTCCCCAGTTCTTCATTTGCCTATATCAACGAAAAAAAGGGCATTAACATTAGAGTTGGCATAGTCTCTGTTCACAGCATATGGCACCAACTGAAGTAGTACATAATTTACAGCTCAAATTAAAAAGTTATATACGACTTAAACCTTCAAACATTACATCTATCAGTACGGCAGCGTCGAAAATAAGGGTCTATTTGGATCTCATGTACTAAACTTTAGCAAGGTGCTAAGCTTTAGCAGTGCTAAAGGAGGTGCTAAAGTTTAGCACTTTACTTCTGTTTCGATAGCAGTGCTAAAAGAGGGCAGGGAGCGTTAATGGGTCAGGGGGGCCACTTTTAGCACAATTTAGCACCAAAGTAAGAGCTAATGGGTGCTAAATTTTAGCACTGCCCTATTAGTATGCCTGTTTGGTTCCATATGTGCTAAACTTCAATAAAAAGTGTTGTGCTAAACTTTAGCACTATAGAAACAAACAGGGCCTAACTATACAGAACTTACACAACAATTACTTTACAACTATAAGATTGAACTAATCAAGCATCAATTGTCATGTGATGAAGAAAAGAAGTTGAATATCAGAAAAGGCTACATCATGAAAATTTAAAAAAAAACTCAACCTGCGGGGGTAAGACAAGTAGACAACCATTGGGTATTCTATTAAGAAGACCTTCTCACACAGGTTGAGAAAACCCCCCGAACCCCTGCTCGACTCATACATAGCGGCACCATAGCCCATGTGAGAAAAAACCGCGACCGAGACCGCGCCTTAGACTTCTACTTTGGTGTCAGACAAACGAGAGGATTTTTTTTAAATACAGTCTGAAATTCGCTCCCACGGGGAGTCGAACCCAGGACTTGAGGACTGCTATTCAGACCTCCTAACCAACTCAGCTAGAGGCCTTTTCGCATATCATGAATTTATAATTATACTTTCTAGATATTAGCAATATTAAATAGGCCGAGGTCTAGAGGATGCATTAGCACCATTTTTCTAAAAAATCAGACAGGGAGGGAAAGACAGTCCTCCCAGTATTATATTAAGAAGAGACTGAAACATGATCCCGGCCGAGAAAATCCTTAAACCCTATCCCCCATCACTAGCGGGCCGTCACCGCCCACTCTGCAACGGCCCAGCCAGAGGGTGGCGCGCAAGACGTAGCCCGAGAGCGAGCGGGGCACAGCGAGGGAATTTTTTTAACTAAGCCAGAAATTCACCCAAAGGGGGATCGAACCCGAGACCTGGAGGTGCTACTCGGAAGCCTTAACCATTACGCTAGAGGCCTTTCGCTAGCACCATTTTTCTAACACTAAGCAAATTTTGTAGACATCTTAACTAGAGTAGTATCATGATAAAGTAGCAAATTATGTTCTCATTTTGATTCTTCATTGACAACCCACTCTTTTGCAAAAAAATATACTAGTAAAACTTAAAAATTTTGCATACATTGCATACCTTAGGTAGTAAGTTCTATAAGCAGATGGTCCATCTTTGAAAAGGGTAGACAATCCATTACGAATTAAAAATGTTCGCAACTATCAACAAACAAAATAACATAATTGTTAGGATGCATATTCAAGATAAAACAAAAGTTAACTTTAATGGTTTTAGTCCTCTTCCAATTCAAAAACAAAATCGGCTTGAAGCGAAAGGTAGACATACATATAAATAAAAGTAGATTAAATCACAATTACAGGAATAGGAAACAATAAGCGTAGCAATAACATTTCCGAACTTATTTTAGAAGCACACCAAAACGAACCCGGACAACCCGGAGTAGCAAACACTAGCGTGGTACCTCAAGAAGCAACCAATAATACCTACAAAAAAGCTGAAAATACTGATAGAAGAGTACCTTGTATGTCAAGAATTTTAGTTTAACCATTAGATTTGAATCCTCATCAGCCAAACCATCCACAACTGAAGCATTTGAATCCAAGGCACCATTGATATTTTTCAGTAAAGTGTTACCATCTTTGGCTAGTTCAGCTGCCTTCTTATTGTTCGCCTTGAACAAATTCACATCAACAAAGAAACCTAACCATGGAATACATGTTAGTAGAGCACACCTCCACTCACACTTGAAATGTGAATGCCTCAGCTTACCTCTATATAGAGGCCACAGCCCTTGGTTTCTCCTGACGACAGCAGCATAGGTTTTAGAGTTAATGATATAAAGGGTAATGTAATAACAAGGCTGACTTCACAAGCTCACCTCATCTCTTGCTGGTATCGTCTAAAAACAGAATCATTATGCACATGGATAACCATTTTGTAATACAAATTGTCATTTGAAAGAGAATCGATCTTGTGGTAGTTCCAGTAGCATTTGAAAGCTGCTGAGAAGTGCCTCTGTTTCATCAAGCGAATCATCTCCTGTAACAGCCAACAGGTAATATATCACATTATTGTAGTAATGTTATCAATATTGAAATCATACCCGTTGCAGTCAGGAAATATCTATCCTCAGCCAGATACCAATGAGCTTACCTGCAGTTTCTTAGTTGCATAGTCTGCAGGATGTGCTTGCAAAAATTTTGTAACAACTGATCTATCAGCATTTCGCGACTGAGCATCAAGTCCACCAGTTCCAAACCAATCCGAATGATCTGGACACATTGAAGCTCCAACATTTTCAAGCAGTGCCTTGATTTGCTGGTCAGGTACAATAATAAAGAAGTTATAGCAAGGTTGAACAAACACAAAGTAAGATGTCTCATGGAGAACAAATACCAATTTACAGCATTAATACCTGCTTTTCATCTGACCTATTAGCAGCACAAATTTCTCGTAAACTTGGTCCCAAATCTGAGTCACCTGCAACAGCAAGTAAATAATAAATAAATAATAAAAAGCTAAAATAATTACTAGCTCATAACACAATTGCAATAAGTCTTCTTAGAAGTTAAAGCACCCCAAATCCATCAGAAAGCATTTCTAGAATACAAGTATATTTTCAAAAGGGAAGATGGTTCTATTCTGTGTGTTTCCCTGAACCTCGGATACTGTGCAGGTTCACAGAACCAAGAATCAATCCTGCAAACTGGACATTTCAAAATAAGCAGCAAATTAACAGTTCTTGACATCACGGGAAACATTATGAGAAAACAATAATCCTATCTGACATAGTATCTGCAATAGACCAAATCATTATGAGAAAACAATAGTTTTTGCCCCTTGAAAGTTCAAATATTTTTATTGGCACTATTTCACATGTCTTGATTTATTATATCATTTGTCTCCATTCTTGTTGGGCTCACTGCAACGCGAGCTCGCGATGAAGGACTTAGGCCCTCTCTACCACTTCCTGAGGGTCGCTACAAAGTGTCGCCCCTCAGGGCCTCTTCCTTCACCAGCGCCAATACATCATCGATATTCTGGAGTGGCCTGGCATGTTAGACTGCAAGCCCTGCTCCACGTCTGTTGACACTTAGGCAAAGGTCTCCGACGACAACGATGCCCCGATCGTCAGCATGACAGTCTACTGGAGCATCGCTAGGACTCACCAGTATCTCACCTTCACCTAGCCCGACATCGCCTATGTGGTCTAGCATGTGTGCCTTCACATGCACACCTCACGAGAGCCCCACCTAGTGATGTACAAACGGGCCGCTCGGCCCGGTTTAGGCCCGGCCCGTCAGGCACGGTTAGAAAATCGGCCCAAACATGTCTGACCCACAGGCTTGTGTCCCTGTCCGGGCATGGCTCGTTACGGGCTTAAATGGGTCGGGTCGACCCGGTTAGCACGGAAAAAATAGGCCCAAAGTGGGTTTAGCGGGCCCAAAAGCACGATTTAGTGTAAAAAACGAGCCAAATGGGCTAGGCACTAAACCGGTTGAGCCAAGTCGGCCCGCCGGGCTTAGATCACTGTTCGGGTCCGGCTCGCTTATTCGTGTCAGGCCGGGCCTAGCCCATTTATAGCGGTCCGGTCCAGGCTAGAACCGAGCCGAAAAATCGTGCTTCAAGTCGGGCTTTCGGGCTTCGGGCCTATTGTACATCTATAGCCTCACCTCACTGCTGCAAAGCGAATTCTTTGCTACCTCTGCGGCACCCTCGACTATGGTCTCCTTCTTCGACCCTCTCCGACTTCTAAAATGATTGTCTACATCGACGCTGACTGAGTCGGCTTCCTCGATACGTGTCGGTCCTCTAGCTACGTCGTGTTCTTGGGGACCAATCTCGTTTCTTGGTCCTCGAAGTGGCAGCCCGTCATCTCCCGCTTCAGCGCTGAGGCCAAGTACCATGATGTGGCCAACAATATGGCCAAGACGTCTTGGCTTCGTCAGCTACTCCAGGAGCTTCATAGACCCCTCACTCGCGCCACCCTCGTCTACTACAACAATGTCAGCGCTCCCTCCACCAATCTTGTGCAACACCAGTGCACGAAGCACGTGGAAATCGACCTACACTTCGTCCACAAGCGTGTCGCCATCGGTGATGTCTACGTCCCGACCGCCTCCCAGTTCGCCATATCTTCACCAAAGGCATGCCATCCACGGTGTTCTCGAAATTTCGGTCCAGCCTCAACATCTGTAATGGCTAGAATTGCGAATGTGGGGGGCCGAGGTTGGACTATTGTATATTTTTTCTCGAAAACGCAGGAGAGCTGCGCATCATTAAATTAAGGAGAAAGAATTTTAAATCCTAGAGGACTATCGTATATTCTTACGTATATCTATTGTAATGGGCAAAGGCCCGACCTATATAGACTCTTCATATATACATATGTCTATCGTAATCCAGGGTTAGGGTTTCCATTATCAGCCTCTAACAATTCTAAGAACATTACAACATTACTAGGCTGGACATATGATTCATTTACCAACAAATGGTAAAAATATTAAAAAAACTCTTATATTGGTTGAACATACTCAACAGTGCATATAACTTCAATTCCATCACCTTACCGGCGTCAAATGGAGCCTGAGGAAAGTTTTTCAAAACCTCTTCCATTTGCACTAAACTTTGACGAGGCACAATCCGGGCAACCAGACCTTCAAGGATCTCACCTTGCACTTTTACATGATCTTTTGACCCTATAACAAAATTAAACAAGTGTCGATTCCCAATAGAGACGGCATTAGCCAGTCAAACATGATCGTGGCAAAAAGAACCAGTCTGATTTAGAAAATCAGTAAGATGACAACCTGGTACAGCTATATCAGCTATTTCATCAAGGGTTTTGCATACAGGTGTTGCAGTTCCTTCTTCACATAATGCATCATAAGCAGCAAAAAATGAGGAGGCAGATTTCCTGATGAAAGATGAAAACAGAAAGCATCCTAATATTATAATCAGAATCAACAGTAAACACAAACATGGTTGCGAGGGCAATTCTGTAATTGCATGCAAAAAGTGTGCATACTGGGTTCCAGGCCATCCAATGGATGAGGATGAATACAAGCATGCAAAATATAGCTAGTTAGCCACACAAGTGGCATTGACAGCATTCACGTAATAACAAGCTATAAGCTGAACAGCTTTTCCCAATATGAACATGTCAAAGTTAATTAAGAACTGCAACAGTCTATGTTAGCATATTGTACCTTATCACTGTAATGGGCCTTGGCCCATGTATTTGGCTGCTATGTATTAATACATCCCCTACACAATTAGGGTTAGGGGGGTTTCTAATCTAACATGGTGTCAAGCCATCTCCCTCCCTCCCACCTCCCTAGCCAGCCACCAGCTACCTCCCTTCTCCCCTAGCATGCCACTCCTTGCCTCCACGCGTCCCCCGAAGAACCAGCTCCGGAAAAGTCGATCATGTGCGCCACAGGCAGCTGCATCAAGCATGGAGGACACGAAGGTGGCACCCATCGTGATGCTTCGCATGTGCAAGTTCATGACCAACCGCCAGCCGCACCAGCGCCTGCCATCCACACCGCGCATGTGAGTTCCTACTGTTGTTTCACAATGTCCGCTGCCTCCTCTGCCTCTCTCCACTTTGGCTGCCGCCCTTGTTCCCTCTCCCTGCACCTCTCTCTTTCCCAACAAGACTGAGCACCCGCTGCTCACCCACCCTCAATGGCTCACCCTACCCTCACTCTCATCCTCCCTGGCACCCTCGTCAATTCCCTTGTAGCAGTGTTCCACCCTAACACCGCCCACATCCCTGCCTACACCGCGCCCGCCGACAGCAACACCACCTTCTTCCTTTACTAGCACACTCTTCGTCTCCACATGCATCATCCCGGCTGTTCTGCATGAGTCTGGTCCAAGCGTGCGCTCATCCTCCTTCACTGCAACCGCTCCCTCAACACCCGCCTTTCGCTCTGTCACGATCCATGAGCCTCTCTACCGTGTGTGTGTGTATCCCTTCACGACGGGCAATTTCTCTAGGGCACGTTCATGGCCTTTTGATCAAGACATGAACCACGTTCTCCGTAAATGCGTCGACCTCTGCCACCCTCAGGCGAGACGCCATGCTCTAGGGCTGTTTCTGTTCTGTGGTGTCGAGATTGTCTCCATGACAATCGAGGCCTTGTCGTCTCCATTGCTCATGCTCGCCATCGGCCTAATCGCCACTGGTGGGCCCAACGCCCATTTGGTGGCTCTGTGGGGATGCCTCCCCTAGCTTTCTCCTCATATCCCATGTCATCGCAACCCGCTCCTGCTACTCATGGTTATTAAAACGACGTTTTAAACGTCGTTTAAACTATAAAACTCTGATAGAACAGCGAAATGCTGAAACGTTTTACACTTCCTCGTAAAACGTCATTTAACGACGTTTAAACATCACGTTTTGACGTTTAAACGCGATATATAGTTAAACGCCACGTTTCGAGCGTTTAAGTTGCCTGCTTGTAAAATTTGGCCCAACCCAATTAGGGATTCCGCCCAGGTTACAGCCCCTCTCGCTCAACACGTCAGGTCGAGGGTGCCGCCAGTCCACCACTCCAGTGCAGCCGCCGCGGCGCCTCCAGGCCGCCATCGCCTGTGCCCGGCCGTGCCATCGGCTCAGGCTCCTCCCTCGTGCAGCCGTGTCCCGCCCTCCTGCGTTGCTACGCTATCCCTGTCCGCCCGTCCGCTGCCGCCACTTAATTTCCATCATTGCATTCTACTTTAGTTGCTTTTGTGCTATGTTTGTGATTGTGGACTATTAGACATCTCATTCCACTTTGTTTGCGGTTGTCGACTTGCTATTAGTTGAACTTGTGTTATTGTGGTAATGTGGTTGTGGACATGTCATTTTGCACAATATTATTATGTGAACTTATGTTGGTTGTTTGGTATTTGACTTTATATAATTGTCTGAAATTATGATATATTGAAATTTCCCTATGTTGTTTAAAACTACGTTTAAACTTTGTTTAAACCGTTTAAAAGTTAAAACTCCACCCATGAGTGTTTCAATGTTCCGTCGTTTTAATAACCATGCTGCTACTCCCACGACTGGGTTGCTGACTTTGGCGCCTCTTACCACACCACTCCTGACCCTGGTATTGTTTCTTTACCCCACCCCGCAGCCCCACATTCCCTTCTTCCATCATTGTCAATAACGGGTTGACTATACCTGTCACCTCAGTAGGAGACACGGTTCTTCCTGGTCCTCTGTACCTCGACAACATCCTTGTTGCCCCCCAACATCATACAGACTCATCTCTCGATTCGTCGCTGCACCACTGATGATCATTGTTCCATAGAGTTCGATCCCTAAGGGCTCACCATACGAGATCTTACCACTCGTGTCGTGGTCATCCAATGAGACAGCTCTGTCCCCCTATATCCTATTCGCTTTCCCACCCCCCTCCCTTGTTGCCGCACCATACGCCCTCACTGTTGTTGCCTCTGCCTCCACTTGGCATCGTCGTCTTAGCCACCCTGGTCACGACGTCCTCTCTAGATTCTCGAGCACATCGGCCATCCCCTGCCCCCGCGGCAGCGTTGCCTCGCCTTGCCATGCTTGTCAGCTTGGATTGCCACACTCGCTTACCTTCCCCTCTTCCATGTCCCAAACCGCTACCCCTTTGATCTAGTCCATTGTGACCTTTGGACATCCTCGATACCGAGTATTTCCTGTTACCAGTACTATTTGGTTATCATGGATGACTTTTCCCACTACTAGTAGACTTCCCCCCTCGCCACCATATCCCACTTCTTCGCTTGGGTGTAGACTCAATTCGGTTGCACCATCTAGGGTGTTCAATGTGACATTTCGTGCCTTCTGTATCGCGCAGCGTGTAGCTACGAATGTCGTGTCCTTACACCTCCCCTTAGAACGGCAAGGTCGAGGGCATGATTTGCATCGTCACCAACCTCATTCGCATCCTCCTGTTTCAAGCCTCCCTTCCTGCTCGTTACTGAGCTAAGGGTCTCTACACCGCCACCTACCTCCTGAATTGTCTCCCCTCCAAGGAAGGCAGTCACCCCACACCTTTATTCACCCTCTTTAGCATCGCCCCTTCCTATATACACCTCTATGTCTTTCGTTGTGCCTGCTATCCCAACACCTCCACCACCACTCCACACAAACTTGAGCCCTGGTCCACTCGTTGCCTTTTCCTCAAGTACTCCAATAACAAGGGGTACCAGTGCCCCAATCTTCTCATCCACCGTGTCATCATCTCTCGACATGTTGTCTTTGATCAGGACATTTTTCCCTTTGTTGGCTCCTCCCCATCTCTCGACATTGATTTTCTCCTTGATACCAATCCCATAGACGTACCTCTTCTTTCCCTACCTCTGGTTCCAGCGGCATCTTCCGCGCAATGTGCAGCCCTATCACCTTTGAGTGCGCAATGTGAGGCCCCATTGCCTTCGAACACACCCTGTGTGGTGCCGCCTCTCCAACCACCTTTGGCTCGCTTCGCCAATCCAGCTCGCATCTACCAGCGACATGTGAGGCTCGGTCCACCGGTCCCCTCCTCCAACGAGCCACCTCATCATGCCCCGGCCCACTCCCGAACGAGCCGCCGGTGCACCATCTGTCGCCATACACCGCAATCCCCGCCACATCCACCCGATGGTCACACGTTGATCAAACAGTGTTTTCCAACCTATTGACTGGCTAGTGCTCAGACCCCCCTGCTCCGACCCCCATGCTTATCCCCTCTAATGTTTGTACCACGCTCGACAATCCCCATTGGCATCATCCTATGGAGTTTGAGGCCCTACTGGCCAACTACACCTTGGACTTAGCATTGTGTCCCCATGGCACCAACGTGATCACCGGCAAGTCGATTTTCTGTCACAAGCTCAAGGCTGATGGTACTTTGGATTGGTACAAGGCATGTTGGGTCCTTCAGGGCTTCACTCAGCGTCCTAGAGTGTACTATGACGAGACCTTCAGCACCGTCGTGAAGTCTGCCACCGTTCGGGATTTCCTCGCCCTCTTCCAAAACTGGGCGGTCCACCAGTTGGACATCAAGATTCAAGAATGCCTTCCTTAACGTCACTCTAACCGAGACGATTTACTGCAGCCAGTCGCCGGTTTCATCAACTCCACACGTCCAAATGTGTGAAAGCTTAACCAATCTTTGTATGTCATCAAGCAAACGTCTTGGGCCTGGTACAGTCGCTTCACCTTCTACTCTGTCTCCCTTAGCTTCGTCGAGGCCAAGCCGGACACATCCCTGTTCATCCTTCGGCACGACCACGACACCGACTACATCCTCTACGTTGATGACATCATGCTCACGGCATCCACTGTCGTTCTCCTCCAGTGCACTACCGTCGCTCTGCAATGCGAGTTCGCAATGAAGGATTTGGGCCCTCTCCACTTCTTCGAAGTCACCGTGGAGTGCTGCCCACATAGCCTCTTCCTTCACCAACGCCAATATGCCATAGATATTCAAAATTGGACTAGCATGTACGACTGCAAGTCTTGCTCCACGCCTGTTGACACTTAGGGGAAGGTCTCCAACGACGATGACGCCCTGATCTACGATGTGACGGCCTTCCAGACCTCGCTAGGGCTCTCTAGTATCTCACCTTCACCCAATCCAACATTGCCTACATGGTCCAACAGGTGTGCCTTCACAGTATACCTTCACATGCACACCCCACGGGAACCCCACCTAACCGCTGCCAAACGGATTCTTCGCTACCTCTGTGGCACCCTCGACTACGACCTTCTTCAGCCATCTCCGACTTATGAGTTGATCGTATACACCAACGTGGATTGGTCCGGCTGCCCCGACACACGCCAGTACTGAAAGGGAAATGTGCCTTTGGGCCATTTCTAAGTATTTTGGTGATTTAGTGTCCAACACAAGTGCCTAAGTGTTGATCTATGCAAAGTGGTGGACAAAGTGCAAATCAAGTATAAAGGTATGTTTCTCAGACTTAGTACATTGTTTTAGAGACTAATGTATTGTGTCTAAGTGCTGGAAACAGGAGAAATCAAATTGGAAAAGAGATGGCTTTGTTCAGCCAAAGTCTGCTCAGTCTGGGTGCACCGGACAGTGTCCGGTGCGCCAGGCAGACTCAGGCGAACTTGCTGCTCTCGGGAAGTAATTAACGGCGTACGGCTAAAATTCACCGGACTGTCCGGTGAGCCAACGATCGGCCGCGCGATCCGCGCGGGACACGTGGCCGAGCCAACGGCTAGAAGGGGGCACGGACTGTCCGGTGTGCACCGGACAGTGTCCGGTGCGCCAACGGCTCAAAGGCTGCCAACGGTCGGCTTCGCCAAATAAGGAAGGAAATCCGCACCGGACAGTGTCCGGTGGTGCACCGGACTGTCCGGTGCGCAAGGCGACAGAAGGCAGGAATTGCCTTCCCTGATTGCTCTCAACGGCTCCTAGCTGCCTTGGGGCTATAAAAGGGACCCCTAGGCGCATGGAGGAGAGTACCAAGCATCCTTTGAGCATTGTTGATCACTCACGCTCCATTCTTGCGCACTTGTTCGACATTCTTAGTGATTTGAGCTCTGTTCTAGTGTGAAACTCGTGATAGTCTCTTAAGCTCAAGTCTGGGTTTTGTGTGTGCGTATTTGCTGTGATCTTTGTGACTTGTGTGAGTTGCTCATCCCTCCCTTACTCCGTGCTTCTTTGTGAACATCAAGTGTAAGGGCGAGAGACTCCAACTTGTGGAGATTCCTCGCGAACGGGATATAGTAAAGCAAAGAGAAACACCGTGGTATTCAAGTGGGTCTTTGGACCGCTTGAGAGGGGTTGATTGCAACCCTCGTCCGTTGGGACGCCACAACGTGGAGTAGGCAAGCATTGGACTTGGCCGAACCACGGGATAAACCACTGTGTCATCTCTGTGTTGATCCTCTTGTGGTTATTGTGTTTTGCTTAGACTCTTCTCTAGCCACTTGGCATTACTGTGCTAACGCTTAACCAAGTTTTTGTGGCATTAAGCTCAAGTTTTACAGGATCACCTATTCACCCCCCCCCTCTAGGTGCTCTCAAGTACACCTCTGTCTACGTCGTGTTCCTAGACGCCAACCTCGTATACTGGTCCTCAAAGCGGCTCCAGCGCTGAGGTCGAGTATCGCGTTGTGGCAAACAACATGCCTGAGGCGTCCTGGCTCTGTCACATGCTCCAGGAGCTCCATAACCCCCTCGCGTGCGCCACACTCGTCTACTGCGACAACGTCAGCGCGGTCTACCTCGTCACCAATCCCATGCAGCACCATCACATGAAGCACGTGGAGATCAACCTCCACTTCATCCATGAGCGTGTTACCGTCAGCGATATCCGCGTCCTCCACGTCTCGACCACTTTGTAGTTTGTCGATATCTTCACGAAGGGCTCTCATCCACATTGTTCTCAGAGTTCCGGTCTAGTCTCAACATCTGTACATGCTAGAGTTGTGACTACAGGGGGTGTTAGCATATTGTATCTCATCACTGTAATGGACCTTGGCCCATGTACTTGGTTGTTATATATTAACACACCCCCTACCCAATTAGGGTTAGGGGTTTCCAATCTAACAATCTGCACTTCATGATGATGAAAACAAACTCAATGAAGTTACCAAGGAAAATAAGAGCATAGCAGACTATTGACCACAGCAATGATCCAATAATAAAAAATAAGCAAAAGAAAATGTTGGCAGAGGGCAAGCATATAGTAATGAGAATAATGAAAAATGTCAAAGTTGATAGCTGACAATTGTATTATTAGAAGGTATTATAGCCATCTTTAAACCAACTCAGTGGCGGAGGACTCGGTATGGCAAGGCATGACACTCGCCATACCTTGATTTTGGCGCATGTAGCATCATGGAGTCACCAATCTAAAAACGTCGGTGACCCGACGCCACTATTTTTAATCGAGAAACTATGATTGGATTGCCTGAGTACCCAATCGTGTCATGTGCGCTTGACCTGTACAGTTGAACACCTAATCCCTAGCACGAACAAGAAAATCCTTCACTCTCATTCCTTCCACTTGATCAGTGGATCAGGTGAGGGCCACCCGTAGCTCTAGTTGCCTATTCCATGGTTCCTTCTTATAATATTTTATTACTTTTTCAAAATGGCATAATATTTTACTTCTTTGAACCTTACTTTATTATCTCAGACATAACAGTTCTAACTAGTAGCTCACCTCAAGCATGCTTCACCGCACAAGGCCCGGCTCCACTAGACAGTCAATGTATATAGCAATATAGTAATGTAAATTGTGATTGTGTGAACTGATTAAGTATTTGTGCTTCATAGATTTGAATAGACTGATTGATTGTTTTAGCAATGGTTGGAAATAAGAAAGAAAAGGAAAAAAACTCCACATTAGGTATATTATACAATTGTGAATAAATATTTGAGATACCTTATTTATATTTGCTTGCCGTAAAATACTTTAAATTGTTACTTAATTTTAAATTGTTTGTTATAAACTAGAACGTACACGTACACGAATTTGTATGTTTAGTTATGTATAAAATTTGTCATACCTTAAATTTTATATGTCCTCCGCCACTGGCACTGAACCAACTATAAATGGTGCTATCACCATTCACCCTCTATTTTTAGATTAACAATGTAGATGTATCGGTATTACACATGAGAAAGCAGCCAAATTTTTCATGATGCAATGCTCCTGAGCACAAAGTTATTGGCACCTTGTCGAAAATAACCACACATGGTTGGTAGGTAGGCGCCACTTCCGACAGAATGCAATCACCTCTGGAGTAGAATAGAATTTTGGCTTGCCATTGCCCAACTCAGTCACAGCTGTAACCACAGCTGCATAATTCCCAAAACAAGATGAATAAATATACAAATACCAACAATGGTAAAATTAATGAACTAAACAAATGCAACAAACAACTTAAACAGTAAAGTAAATGTGCGGCAGAAGCGTCTGCCCAAATAGTTTATACTTGAGTTAGTAGAATTATCGATCACATAAAGTACTAATAAATAGATGGAACAGGACAAACTGGCTGACACAGATTTTTATTATACCAAAACAACTAAAAAACTTTTAAATGCGCCAATGCAGGAAAATAACAGTTAGAATTTAAGTATTTATGTAAACTTTTTTCTCGAATACGCAGGAGAGCTGCGCATCATTATATTAAGAAGAAAAAGAAATAGGTCCAAGCGACCATTACAAAGCTAGAGACCTCCTTACGAAGGCCAAGTAAACTAGGGTGACATGATATTTTACTAGCGTTTATCGATCAACCATGGCAAAGAAGAAATCAATCAAGTGACGCAAATGTAACAAATTATTGGTGACATACAAGAAATTTACCTGACAAAGGTATATCAACAGCCGTAAACCAATAAAATGATTAATTGTATGCGTAAATGAAAGCCAGCTAAAACCAGAATCTTATCCTTTTTTCTTATTCTTTCAAAAAAAAGTCCAATTGGAAATAATCCATTGTTTAAAACAATGGCATCATATGCTAGGATGGAATGCACTACCAGTAATGATGAATAACAAACTATACAAAGATTACTAATTGCTTTAGACAGAAGAAAAGGTGTACCATAATCATCCTTGGGCCTTTGCCCATGATCTCCTAACACAGCTGTCACAAGTTCCATTGAAATGCTAACACGGTTTTTCTAGAAGCATGAACAAAGAAAAATTAGAAACCATAAGAAAAGAGTAAATACATTGTCACTCCCTAAACTTGTAGTGTTAGATCATCTCGGTCCCTAACTCTTAAAATGAGCATCTAGATCCCTAAACTTATAAAAATGTATCATCTTGGTCTCTAAACTTTTAGCGTGCATATTTCGATCCTTATACTTGTATAGTTGTGTCATCTGGGTCTCTAAACTTGTCTATGTGGAGTGGGTCAAAACTGTTTGGGACCAGTGATGACACCAAAAACAAATTTATACACCCAATGACAACCATAGAAGTATAGAGACCAGAAGTGTGCGTGTTGAGAGTTTAGGGACCGGGATGATACAACTTCACAAGTTTAGGGACCTAAATATGCACTTTGGGAGTTCAGGGACTGAGATGACATACCTCTACAAGTTTAGGGACTGATAGTGTATTTTACTCATAAGAAAAATACAGATACACAAATCATCCATGACTCAGAAAGCAAATATGTACTACAGCTACAATGATGATTCTTAATTTGAGAGTAATTTAATTAGTAATAACTAGCGCTGGAACTGATTCTTAAAAACACATAAGATTTCTGCTTTTAATCTACTTGTTGACTGACAGCCGAGAGAAAACCACCAGATTGGTTAAGCGTATATCCTCGAGGGGGAGGCCGCATGATGTATATTTATATGGACATAAACTGCCAACAAGTTGGAGTCCAACTCAGTTACAATAGTGGTAACCAATCAGGGTTCTATATCTACTCTTGTTCGGTTACAACTCTACCTATAATTGGAATACACCTCTATCTATACAGAACAAGGCATGCAGGCCTAAATAATTAATCTTTCTATATTCTAACAACAGGTGCCCGTTGAGGTGTGGACCTTGATCTTCTCATTTTCGTGTTAATTTTCAACAATGTTCAAATACTTACAAGCGATCGAATTATGGATTTAATTGTTTTCATGTTTCAACCTAAGATGTAATTTGTACTACATATTCTTCTTAAGTTATAGTTATATGCTAAAACCACAACAAAAAATAAACAAAACTAGTTATCCTTTGTTGCATTCGATATGACACTTCTATTTGAATTACTTAATTTTTACAATTTTCACAGACAAGAAAATCATTAAGTCTTGAGAAATGCATTGTTATTAAAACATCGCTTAAACGTTGTTTAAGCGTCGTTTAAACGACAAAACGTGATGGAGTAGAAACTTTTCACGCATTTAAACGTCGTTTAAACGTCCTCTGAGCGTTTTAAGGCGTTCTACTTGTGTTTAGGACGTTCTACTCGTCGTGGGCTTTTCCTTTCCTGGGCCAAAAGATGGAAAACCCTAAGTTCCTAACGCCTAAGCCTTCCACGGTCCATCCCCAGCAGCCAGCTCCTATGTTTTAGGCTCTATTTGATTTTGCTCACAATCACTGAGTCACGGTGAATCATTCTTTTAGGTCTTGATATTGATGAGTTGGATGATGGTTACTGATCATAGATACAAGTTATAACTTGTGTGGTCGTTGAACTTGTGTTGAACTTGATCTGTTTCCTTCTATGCTATTTGGTTTGTGAACTCAAGTACTCAACTTATGTATGAACTTATTCTATATTTGATGTTCTATGTCAAGTCTGAAAAGATGTTTCAACGTCCGTTTCAACGTTTAAATGTTAAAAAGATGGTTCATAACGTTTTACCGCTTTAATAACCATGGAGAAATGTTCTGCAGAACATGAAATACCTCAAGAAAATCATTGAATTCTGCTTGCATTTTAGGAGCCTCCTTTCCCCAAGCTTCACGAAACAAACGCCCAGAACAAAAACGCCCACAGCAGTATAACTATAAGAAAACATGAA
>JAOPSE010000343.1:600000-767162 GCA_029449295.1 Zea luxurians
GCAGCCGGCTAAAACACTCAGCGTACCAAGCCGTCCCTTGCCCACACCCATTGGGGGGGGACGCCCAGGAATTATCAGTATATTTTTCAAAATAGTCACATCTGTGCAGGGCACGCAGTGAATGCCTCAAGACAAAAATGAGATATCAACGAGAGTTAGAGGGAAGCCAAATATAGCTAGTAGAGTGCAAAATATGGTCGACAGACACGACTTGAAGACTAGACAGAGAACGTCCATCAAATGTCCAATCAGTCACAGAGCATATAAATTACACTACCTAGCAAGATACGGATGGATTGCGAACTTGGCTGCAAAAGACAAAATACATGCTGACCTCTGAAGCATAATATCGATGACATAGCACGGATGACATCATGCCAAATTTTTTAGAGGCAGAAAGGACAATCTTCAGCAAAAGGATATAAAAAGAAGACCTTCGAGTGAATTATCCTCAAAAATCCACTTGAAGGTCGGGGGCTACACCCATTGGGTGCACCTCCGGTGCACCCCATGGATTATCATTCCAAGCCGAGATAGAACCGACTTCTAAAGCGTGGAACTAGATTAAAGAAGCCAACCCTCAACCAAAATGAAGGAACACAAATGGAAATAATCCATATAGAAGACCTTCGAGTAGATTATTTTCTAAAATCTACTCGAAGCTCGGGGGCTACACCCATTGGGTGCACCTCTGGTGCACTCAATGAGGTTCAGAATCCTACAAATTGGAATGCCGACCTCTAAGGCACAGACAAGAAACTAGGCTTTGGTCAACGAATGATCAGGGCAGGAGAAGACAACAGGAAGTCATCTTTCTTCATATTACCTGCAAGATTGGACCTGGGATCTTCGGGTTGATTACCTCTAAATTAACCCGAAGATCGGGGGCTTGTGGGAGATAGATATCCCCCAGGTCCACTAAAAGAGTAAAGGACCTCACGAAAGGCCCAAGGGCCCAATAAATCGCAAGGTCATTCTTTCGTGGGCCTAGGGAGAAACAACCAACAAAGCAGAGCGACGTGAGACCAGATTGGTGCAAACCCGGACGGCCCACAACGTCGAGCGAGTAAATCGCAACAGAGACCCGACTTTCCCGCGCTAAAGCCCCCATGCAATGGAGCCATGCGAGGATAAGTCGGCGAGGGTTACGTAGGGATAAACTTAAGAGGTTCACTATCTTTTAGCTGCTTGTTCCTATCTTATCCACGTGTACTGCCCCACGGTCGAGTATATAAGGCCTAGGGGGCACCCCTTCAGATCGATCGACCCTTTACTTAGCCACCCACATCAACTCTCTGTATTCTCGATCCAGAGAGCTCTCTTGTAATCACATCCACCAAGCATACTCATCAGGACGTAGGGTGTTACGCATCTCTAAGCGGCCCGAACCTGTACAACTTGTCCACTGTCCCTCGTGCGATCAGCACGAACCATTTTGCTACAGTTGTCGACACCGTCCTACTCCTAAAACACCTTGAGGGGCAACCCCGGGTGTGCGGTCGGGCCCAAAACACCGATAGTCCTTGCGGGGTCTAAGTGACCTGAGAGATTAAGGAAAAGGCTCACTCGGTTTAATTGACCGTTTGAGAGAGGGAAGGGGTTGAAATAGACCCGGTCTTTGTGACCTCCTCAACGGGGACTAGGTTCTTTGGAACCGAACCTTGGTAAAACAAATCATCATGTTCACTCGCCTTGATTCTCGTTTGATTTTTTCCCTCTAATGTTTCCTTGCTAGTGTGAATTTGAGTTGGCTCCCATACGTCATCCACAATCCTTGAGCAACTCCTAGCAAGAGAGATATTCTTTTGGAATTGAATTTAATTCTAACGCTAACCCCCGACCTTAGTGTGTGTTTAAGTGTAGAAATTTTAGGTTTCACCTATTCACCCCCCTCTAGGCGACCTTCAATTGGTATAAGAGCCAGTGCTTTATTAAGAGTCTAACCAACTCAAAGTGATGTCTGGAGATCACACCAAGAGGGAGATCATGACCAGCGAGAAGGCCGCAAGCTCGGGGAGGACTCTCTCAAGGGAGTGCGGCAACAAACACAAGGAGGAATCCTCTTCCTCCATCAAGTCACATCGGAGAGGTGACAAGAAGAAGAAGATGAAGAAGGTGGTCTACTACGAGACCGACTCTTCGTCACCCTCCACATCAAGCTCTGAGTCGTCCACTACTTCTAAGCGCCATGAGCGAAAGAAGTATAGTAAGATGCCCCTATGCTATCCCCGTATTTCAAAGCGCACTCCATTACTTTCCGTACCCCTAGGCAAACCACCATATTTTGATGGTGAAGATTATTGTATGTGGAGTGATAAAATGAGGCACCATCTAACCTCACTCCATGAAAGTATTTGGGATATTGTTGAGTTTGGAGCGCAGGCACCAAAGGTGGGGGACAAGGACTACGACTCGGACGAGGCCGCCCAAATACAACACTTTAACTCCCAAGCAACTTCTATACTCCTAGCCTCTTTATGTCGAGAGGAGTATAACAAGGTGCAAGGGTTAAAGAGTGTCAAAGAAATTCGGGATGTCCTCAAAACCACGCACAAAGGGGATGAGGTGACCAAGATCACCAAGCGCGAGGCGATCGAGGGAGAACTGGCTCAAGACGATGGTCAACTAAGTGTGCAACCTCGGAAGCACCAAATGGGATGACCATGAAATGGTCAAGATTATTCTTAGATCCCTCATTATTCGCAATCCTACTCAAGTTCAATTAATACGTGGGGATCCTAGATATAAACTAATGTCTCTCGAGGAGGTTATTGGCAAGTTTGTGAGCTTTGAACTAATGATCAAAGACTCCAAACACATTGTCAACTTGGAGCAAGGCGCCACCTCTACATCCGAGGTGCAACCCGTCACATTCAAAGCGACAGAAGAAAAGAAGGAGGAGTCTACACCAAGTAGGCTTCCAATCGACACCTCCAAGCTCAACAATGAGGAGATGGTGCTCATCATCAAGAGCTTCCGCCACATCCTCAAACAAAGAGGGGAAAGACTAGAAGTCCCGCTCTAAGAGGGTGTGTTACCGTTGTGGTAAGTCCAGTCATTTCATAGCTAAATGTCCAATTTCTAGTGAAAGTGACAGGGACAAAGACAAGAAGGGGAAGAAGAAGGAGAAGAAGAGATACTTCAAGAAGAAGGGCGGCGATGCGCACATATACCGGGAATGGGTCTCCGATGAGAGCTGCACCGACTCCTCCTCCGACGAGGACGCCGCCAACATCGCCGTCAACAAAGGCCTCATCTTCCCCTACGTCGACCACAAATGTCTTATGGCTAAGGACGGCAAGAAGATGGTACACCCTAGAGCCACCCCCAAATATACAACATCTAGTGATGAGGGTAGCTCTAGTGATAATGAAGATGATTTACTTGCTCTTTTTGCCAACCTTAACATGGAACAAAAGAAAATTTTAAATGAATTAATAGAAACCATTAACGAGAAGGATGATCTCTTGGAAAGCCAAGAAGACTTCCTCGTTAAAGAGAACAAAAAATTTGTTAAATTGAAAAATGCTTATGCTCAGAAAATAGAGAAATGTGAAAATTTATCTAAGGAGCTTAGCATATGCCATGATTCAAAGAATGATAAATTAGTTTCTAAGATTGATAAATTGAATGCTTGCAATGATTATATTATCTGTCTTAGAGATGAGAATGCTAGATTAAATTCTAAGATAGAAGACTTAAATATTTGCAAACCATATACATCTACTGTTGAGCATGTTTCCATTTGCACTAGATGTAGAGATGTTAATGTTGAAGCTATTGATGATCAACTTGCCATAATTAAACAACAAAATGATCACATAGCTATATTAACTGCTAAAATTGCCGAGCATGAACTAGAAAATGAAAAATTTAAATTTGCTCGTAGTATGCTCTATAATGGGAGACACACTGACATTAAGGATGGCATTGGGTTCCAACAAGGGAGCCAATCCAATGTCAAGCTTAATGCCCCTAAGAAATTGTCTAACTTTGTGAAGGGCAAGGCTCCCATGGTTCAGGATAGTGAGGGTTACATTTTATATCCTGCAAACTATCCCGAACATAAGATTAGGAAGATTCATGCTAGTAAACCTCATTCTTTTTCTCACCATGCATTTATGTACAAAAATGAGGCTTCTAGCTCTAGGCATACCACTCATGTTAAAATGCCTAGAAAGAAAATTCCTGCTGTATCAAATGAACATAATGTTTCATTTAAGACTTTTGATGCTTCATATGTTTTAACTAACAAATCAGGCAAAATAATTGTCAAATATGTTGGGGGCAAACACAAGAGTCCTGTTGGGGGCAAACACAAGAGTCATGTTGGGGGCCTTCCTCTTCCGAAGGTCCTCAAAAACACAACTAACATGTTTTCCAGTATAGTATACTGTCACAGGAAGCTTCGGCTTTGAGATGAAGGTGTGCATAGTATGAAAGATGTGATCTGGAAGAAGGATGAACTAGCACCGAAGCTGTGGATGGAGAAGCTTCGGCTTAGCAGAAGGACGTTGGTGGAGAATGAAACCGACCTAAAGGGGAAAAGACTGTTTGGTCCTCGACAGCTTGCCTTTTGGCTAACAGTAAATGTCAGGGACATGAATGTAATTTTGCCCAGGCTACGTCCTGTGCCTATAAATAGATGAACAGTAACATCATACTATTCATGCTGGCTTATAATCACTCTTACGTCACTCCTGCTTTTTCACCTTCTGTCAAGCCGAAGGTACAAATGTAATATGAATATTGTTGGGGGTCTTCTTCTCTGCCGAAGGTCCTCTAAGCAAAAAACACCTTTGGCAGGGTGGTATGCAAGCAGACACGACATAAAGATATATGCCGAAGCTACAATTGAAGGAGCTTCGGCATGGTGGCATGCCTAAGACAAAGGATGGCACCGACTTAAAGAGGAAAAGACTACATAGTCCCTGATAATTTGTATTATGGTTATGATTAGTTATTAGGGACACAGATGTAATTTTGTCCGGGCTGCGTCCCGCGCCTATAAATAGGTGAACAGTACCCCCGTACTGTTCACACTGATTTGTAATCACTCACGTGTCACTCTTGGTTTTTCACCTTCTGTCAAGCCAAAGGTACAAATGTAATTTAAATATCATTGATGTTTGTTCATGATTATATAATAAGAATATGAATAGTCTAATGATTTGAAATGATTATTCATATTCCCTTCACGTTTCATACGTCTCTATTTATATCTTTGCTTATTGAGATGATGAAGGTACGTCCTTCATGACCTTCGTCCGAAGATCATTATATCCTAAGGGAGATAATGTACGAATGACGAAGATCTTTAACCATTAACACTTGTGTTGCCTTGTTCTTGATTCACAACATTTGAGAACAAGTGACCAACATTGGCGCCCACCTCCGGTGAACTCACTTCCACTGTTGTGACGATGTCTTCGTACAACAACCAAGCTGTAGCACCTTCGATCACGAAGCTGGTGCTCCCAATCACAGGTGATTCAAGCTCAGAACCAGCCAACAAGAAGCAGAAGAAGGAAGCACAAAGAAGAGTGCAGCATGTTGGGGTGCAAGGACCCTTCATCAGATCCAAGTGGTCTCACATCCCAATTACCTTCTCCCAGGAAGATCTTCAGCTTAAAGATTATCCTCACAATGATGCCATGGTTATATCTTGTGTCATCAAGGGATTTCTGGTCCACAATGTTCTGGTTGACATAGGTAGTGCAACAGACATCATCTTTGCAAAGGCTTTCATACAGATGCAAGAGCCAGAAGACAAGATACATGATGCAACACACCCTCTTTGTGGCTTCGGAGGAAGACATATTGTGGCACTTGGCAAAATAACAATGTCAGTTACCTTCGGTTACGTCCATAACACAAGAAGTGAACAAGTTGTCTTTGACATTGTTGACATTGAGTACCCATACAACACAATCTTTGGTCGAGGGATGCTTAATGCCTTCGAAGCAATACTTCATCCAGCATTCTTATGCATGAGGATACCTTCGGAACAAGGGCCCATTGATGTTCATGGGAGTCAAGAAGCTACCAGGAGGGCTGAAGGGAGTTGGACGGATTCAAAGGCTATCCATAACATAGATGAAGCCGAAGCTTGTCAGCAGTATAAACACAAAAGAGAGAAGGCTGCTTCGGCAGATTAACCAAAGCCTATGCTTTTGTGTGAAGACATAGCAGACCAAAAGGTACTGCTGGGATCTCAATTATCTGATGAACAAGAAAACACTCTGCTAAGGTTTTTGTTCAACAACAAAGATGTCTTCGCTTGGACAGCTAACGATCCCTGTGGTGTTAATAGAGATGTCATTGAGCATTCACTCAATGTGGATCAATCTTTCAGGCCAAGAAAGCAGAGACTTCGGAAAATGTCTGAGGATAAAGCCGAAGGTGCACGAAATGAAGTAAAGAGACTTCTCAGTGCCGGTGTTATCAGGGAAGTAACATATCCAGAGTGGCTGGCTAACACTGTTATGGTGAAATGGCTAATGGGAAGTGGAGAATGTGCATTGACTTTACAGACCTCAACAAGGCATGCCCGAAGGATGAATTCCCCTTACCAAGAATAGACTCCCTTGTAGATACAACAACTTCTTCAGAGCTCGTGAGCTTATTAGATTGTTACTCGGGTTATCACCAAATCTGGATGAAGAAAGAGGATGAGCCAAAGACAAGCTTCATAACTCCTAATGGTACCTATTGCTACCTTCGGATGCCCGAGGGGCTCAAAAATGCTGGAGGAAGCTTCAACAGAATGACTGCCAAGGTTCTTCACTCTCAAATAGGCAGGAATGTGCTAACTTATGTTCATGACATCATAGTAAAAAGCACGAAACAAAAAAAAATCATATTGCCGATTTGCAAGAGATGTTTGCCAATTTCAGGCAAGCTGCTCTCAAGTTAAATCCAGAAAAGTGTGTTTTCGGAGTGAAGAAGGGCAAGTTTCTTGGCTGTCTGGTATCAACAAAAGGTATCGAAGCTAACCCAAGTAAGATCGAAGCTATCCTTCAGATGGAACTGCCAAATTCAAAGAAGGGGGCTCAACGGTTGGCAGGAAGGCTGGCATCGCTGAATAGATTTATATCAAGATCAGCAGAGAGAAACTTACCATTCTTTGAAATACTGAAGTCGGCCGAAGTTTTTCAGTGGGGTCCGGCTCAACAGAAGGCCTTCGAAGAGTTAAAGCAATATCTGATAGATTTGACAACTCTAACTCCACCTTCATCAGGAACTACATTACTCCTGTATGTGGCTGCCTCCCATTCTGCAGTCAGTGCGGCACTTGTACAGGAGAAGCAAGATGGCCAAGTAAAAAGACAAGCATCGGTATACTTCATCTCCGAAGTACTCAGTTTATCAAAGAAAAATTACACAGAATTGGAGAAGGTATTGTATGCTATGTTGATGGCCTCCAGGAAGCTTCGGCATTACTTTCAAGCATATCATATAATAGTAACTTCATCACAACCTCTGAAGGATATAATGAGAAACAGAGAAGCTACAAGAAGAATTGAAAAATGGGCTGCGAAGCTTAATGAATTCACCATTGATTATATACACAGATCCTCAATTCAACCTTAGGCGTTAGCAGATTTTATTGCTGATTGGACGCCAGGGGCTCAGGGAGAAGAAGCAACAAAAGATGCCGAAGCCTGGACGGTATTCTGTGACGTCTCCTTGGGAACCTTTGGTGTAGGAGCAGCCGCTGTTCTAGTAGCGTCCTCTAAAGTCAGGACATGTTATGCAGTAAAGTTGGACTTTAGTTGCACAAATAACATTGCCGAGTACGAAGCTCTTCTTTTAGGGCTTTGGAAGCTAAAGGCAATGGGAATAAGAAGGGCAATCCTCAAAACTGATTTCCAAGTTATTTCTGGCCACGTGGATAAAACTAGCAAGGTAAGGGATCCGAAGCTTGAAAAATATCTGGATGCAGTCCGAAGGTTGGAAGCTTCTTTTGAGGGATTTTCTGTAAAAAATATCCCAAGGGGGGAAATGAGCATGCAGATTTGCTAGCTAAGTCAGCTGCGCAGGGGCTCCCTTTGCCTTCAGAAGTATTCTTTGAAACAATAAAAGCACCTTCAGTCAAACTTATGGAGAGAGAGCAGTGCTTACAATATCACATGTACATAGTGAAGATTGGAGCACTGAGATTATATGTTTCCTCCAAGGCAACTGTCTTTCAGATGATGAAGTTTACAATAAAAGAATGGAAGCGAGAACAAGACCATATGTAATCATAGAAGGGGAGTTATATAAATATGGAGTCTGCTCTCCATTACTCAAGTGCTTGTCTAGAGCCGAAGGTCAAGAATTGATGAAAGAAATACATGCAGGATTATGTGGGTCTCATATCGGGTCTAGGCCTTTGCTGGGGAAGGTTTTTAGACAAGGATTTTACTGGCCGAAGGCAGCTTTGGATGTAGCAGATCTGGTTCAAAAATGTGAAAATTGCCAAAGATGCGCAAGAGACAAGAAACAACCTTCGTCTTTAACCCAGTTTATACAGCCAACTTGGCCACTGCAGAAGTGGGGTCTGGATTTGTTAGGTCCACTTCCACCAGCACAAAGAAATTTGAAATATGTCGTCGTAGCAGTGAAATATTTCTCTAAGTGGATCGAAGCAAAACCCTTAGCCACAATAACTTCAGCCACAGTACAGAAATTCTTTTGGCAAAATATTGTTTGTCGCTTCGGCGTGCCGAAGTCAATAATCATTGACAATGGAACTCAATTTGATGCTAAAACGTTCGAAGGTTTTTGTGACCGAATTGGTAAAAAAAATTCATTTTGCATCAGTAAGGCATCCAGAATCAAATGGGTTGGTAGAGAGAGCAAATGGAATTATAATGACAGAAATAATGAAGTTAATCTTCAATTAGCCTAGAGGAAAGTGGCCAGATGAGTTGATTAAAGTGGTGTGGAGCCATAACACAACTGTATCAAGGTCAACAGGTTTTACACCTTTCAAGCTCTTGTTCGGTGACGAAGCAATAACACCAGAAGAAGCAAAGACAGGATCAATAAGAACAACACCTTTAGCGGAGGACGAAGTTGATTCTAAAATAACAAAAGACATTATAGAAGGGACCAGACTTCAGACCATAGAACACATCAATAAGTATCAAGCCGAAACAATAAAATGACGTGATAGGAAAGTTCGATTGGAAAATATCAAGCCAAGTCATTTGGTGTTGCGGAGAGTAGCTAACCCAGATACAAGGGCAAGCTACAGCTGAACTGGGAAGGTCCTTTTCTGGTAGTATCTTCGTCAAGACCCGGTTCTTACAGATTGAAGGATATGGACGACAACGACATACCCAGATCTTGGAAAGCAGATGAGCTTCGGTGGTATTATGTGTAATTGATGTAATCTTTTCCATTTTTTCCTATGGCACCCTTTTCCTTTCAGGAGGGGAGAAAGGTTTTTAATGGTGCCATAGTTTGTAATTTTTTATTCTTATTTAGCCCTATGCAATACAAGGGCCAAGATTGCCCAAAAAATGTAACATGTAATATCAGAACCCGCACCATCGAGTGCAAAAAGAGAACAGGAAAAAGCTCAAAAATCGTCCCCTAGGGGATGCAGAGTTGAAATCACTCCAAGTATGACGAAGCTACAAAAAGTCATTCCTAAGGGAGCGCAGAGTAAGTTCTGAAGCTACAAAAAGTCGTTCCTAAGGGAGCGCAGAGTAAGTCCCGAAGCTCCAAAGTCGTTCCTAAGGGAATGCAGAGCCAAATACCACCGAAATAGAAGGTGAAGAAACTCCAAAGTCGTTCCTAAGGGAATGCAGAGCTTAAATACCACCGAAATAGAAGGTGAAGAAACTCCAAAGTCGTTCCTAAGGGGATGCAGAGCTTAAATGCCACCGAAATATAAGGTTAAGAAGCTCTAAAGTCGTTCCTAAGAGAATGCAGAGCTTAAAGACTCCAAAGTCATTCCTAAAGGATGCAGAGTCTGGGTGTGGCTTCGTGTGCGTTTGAGTCATACATTTGCATGATACATTACATCATTCATTGCATTCATACACATTTATTAGACATTTGTAGGATCATCATCATCATGACATAAAGCACGAACAGAAATAGTCCGGCTTCGGCGACAAAATGCTTCGTTGAACATGAAGAAGCTTTGCTTCAAATACAAGCATTTTATGCAAAGAAATGCTTCGATGTGTATGAAAAGAAGGGAAGGTGTTTTTCGCCTTTGGCTCAAAAGATACACGAATTTCGTCCACAGCAAAGCAATACGTACATGAATGGAAAGGTAAAAATATATTACAAGGTATGAACAAATATACACAGTACTAAGTTCAACTCTCGTTTACATTTCTTTGCAAGAATAATACAAATA
This sequence comes from Zea luxurians, assembly GCA_029449295.1. Lineage (NCBI taxonomy): Eukaryota > Viridiplantae > Streptophyta > Magnoliopsida > Poales > Poaceae > Zea > Zea luxurians. The sequence goes on from JAOPSE010000343.1 coordinate 610,364, forward strand.
TTCCGTAAGCTCTATACAGGAAGGCATAAAAGGAAGCTTTGGGCCAGCAACCTTCGGAATGTGCTGCGGACTATCAACCTTCGGCACCACCGTCCTGCAGACAAATGATGGTATAAGGTAAAAGTGATAATAAAAATCAAGGCAGACAACAGGTAAAAGTTTCTTACTGATTTAAGAAGATTCTGAGCTTCGTCTCCAGCCAACTCTCGTCTGTCTTTAGCCCAAATTTGAGTAATGAATCTATTTCCGATACTTCGGGCTTCACTAGGAATATCAATCAAATCTGACGGCGATAGGCTGAAGGTTGGCCTGTTTACTGTCTTCGCATGCGTGCATCCGGCCTTCAAGAATGTAGCAGCTGTGCCGCGAGAAGCTAGCAAAGCACATAAGTTACCATGCCCAACTATCACTTCATCGAGTGCATCAACTTCATTTTCAATATGTTTGAAGGTATTTGATATATCTTCAGCCAAAGGGGCAATATCTTTAGAACTGGACCCAACCGAGCTGAAGACCCCTTTTAACCGTTGCACGCAGCGGCTGCCAAATTCCAAGCATGTATTCCGAAGGTCCTTCATAGATTTCTACAGCTTTGTATTTTTATCAGCTTCAGCTTCATATTTTGATTGCAGTTCTTTCTTCTCTTGTTCGAAGCTCTCTGATTTTTCTTTTAAGGATGTTTGACTTTGGAGAAGCTCCTCGCTTAATCTAGCATTTTCAGCTTGAATCTCTGCAATCGAACCTTCTGTTGCTTGAAGTAGGAAGTCCTTCTTTTCAAGAGAAGCTTCGTAATCCTTAATCTTACTCTCCAAGCCCTCGATTATGATTTCATTTTTCGTGTCCTCGAGGTCTTGTTGCATCCTCAATGCTTTACTTAGCAGCATACTCTGTGGAAATAGGTTGACTTCAGAAAATTCTAATATCACAAATATAACAAAAGTTTAGGCAAAAAGAATTTTACCTTGAAATTGGAGTAAAAGAGACTGCCGACAATATGTTGCCGCCGGTAGCCGCTTATATCAGCCTCAAGCTTCAGGAAACCGACACTCTTTGATAGAGTGTCGATTATTTTTGCCCCGACATGATCGTGAATACATCCTAAGGCTCCTTCGTCAATTCCACCGAAGAGCATAGCTCCTGGCCGGTAGCCACAGGATATCCCATATTCCTATAGCTCCTTCTTCTCAGCCTTGGACAATTCTTGACCCATCAGGTTTCGAAGGTCAAAATCCTTTTCTTTTGAAGTAGTATCAGAAATCATTTTTCCTTTGTCAGGCACTGCGGCCATGACCTTCTCTGCAGCCGTAGCTGTCTCTTCTGCAGCCATATCCGAAAGAAGTTTATCAATTCCTGACAGTGTACTTTCAAGATTGGCAGCTTCGGCAGCAGTTGCAGCTTCGGTAGAGGTTTCAGCTTCGGCAGTGGCCTCGACACTTGCAATAGGTGTTATTCTGGATGCCGAGGTCATCGGTGGTGTCCGCTTAATGGCTTGCATAACATTAACAATTCTTCGCTTTTTCTGACCCTCAGTCTTCTTCTCTACGGCCGAAGGTTCATCCTTCTTCTGTAAAAGTTTTGTCAGTTCTGGTCTCAGAGGACTTAGCGGCTGGATGGGCAAGGATTCATTCATTACCTTTAGAATTTCTGATATTTTAGCAGCAGAAGGTGTTGAAGGACTCTCTTTTGTTGCCTCAGTTGTCTTTGGCTCTGGAGCTTCAGCCCTCCTCTTCTTCGAAATTGTCGCCTTCGGCTCAGGAGTGGATTTTCTCTTCTTTGAAATTTTCTCATCTTCCTTAACCATTCTAGCAGCTTGTCTATTTAGAATACTAACGATTCCTTTTATTTTCACCCCTTTGGCACCTTTGTCAAATTTCTTATAATCGGGGTATTCAAAATTCAATGCGTCCATTACCCGGTTCAACCTTCGTTTCGACCGGGTACCGAAGGCTGCGGTCATGAGCTGATCTTCCTTTTTGGTAAAATTCCCAAGTATTTCATTGCACATGGTCTCAATCATGTCTAGCCATTCTTTGCAAGGCTTCTTGAATTGTTTTTCAAACTTGAAACGGTAAGCAAGTCGAACAAGTTCATGCTTCTTACCCACTTCTTTCTTCTCCAGCATTCCCCAGCCACTTGACGTTGGATATGTCCTGTTTGCCAAGTATTCTTGCACTAAGTCCCTAGTACTGATCTGCTCAGCTACCACTCTAAATTCTACTTCAGCCAGCTGACGGGGTGACCCCAGTTGCTTATTACATAAGGGCCTGGTCATTCCGAAGCTCAAAGTCAGCAGACTCATAACCACCGTCATCAACTTCTCCCTCATTTTCTCGTCAGCCTTCATATAGAACCACTCACTCTTCCAACCAGTCGGCCACTTCGTGCAGTAGCTGAGAACTGGTGCCTTTGTATCCTTTTGATACGCAAAATTGTAACAACCAAAATTTTCATGAAGGCCATCTGCCTTGGCCTTCGTCTGATAATGCAGCTCGTGCACTCGGCAGAAAGCTTCGGCATCTGGACTCATCCCTTGGCTTCGGAGGGCCCAGAAATAGACGCTGAGTCTAACAATAGCGTTGGGAGTCAGCTGATGAAGATATATCTCAAAGTTCTTTAAAACTACCTCTATCATTTCATTAAGGGGGAATCGCAACCCTCCTCTGAAGAAGCTCTTGAAAACGACAACTTCATCCTTCTTCGGCTCTGGGATTACCTCTTCCCCAGCAAACCGAATAAGTTTGCTCTCAGCCTCTCCAAAATAGCCCAATTTCATCATCATTAGCATGTAATATTTCGTCACAGTAGATTTTTCAAAATCAAAATGACTAGGCTTTGTTGGGATCAGAATGCTATAGTCTTCTTCACTTTCATCTTCACCCTCAACCACAGTTTGTTCAACTTTGGCATTTGAAGCACCTTCGTCAACAGCCTCCTCTGCCACAACCAGACCTGATCGCTTCATTACTTCTGAAATCAGCGCTGTTTTGGCGGCTTCGGTCTCGTCCCCCTCATGAGACACTCTAGCAGTTGATCACACTCTGGCCATTTCAATGATTTCACCATTTGACGAAGCTAACCTTAAACGATGAAGCGTTTGCTCGAGAATGCAATGCAGAAAGCTTCGGCTATGGTCAAATTTTTTAACAGCACAACCGTGCAATGGCAATGAATGTTGTGGTAACTCCTCACTAACCCGTCTGTTTATATAGTGTTGCAGGGGGGAAGGTGAACCGCCAGACTGCTCGCACTCGCTGAACGGTGGACCGCCTGACGCCTGAAATATTTCAATCGTTTCTCGGCAACGAGCTCAGGGAAGATGTTTTTCGGACCTTCGACATTCCAAAGCCTTCGAGTTTTTTTGCGGATCGAGTTCGTTATGAAAAATGATCTAGCACCACAAAGGGGCTACTATTGGGGGCCTTCTTCTCCGCCGAAGGTCCTCTAAGCAAAAACACCTTCGGCAGGGCAATATGCAAGCAGGCACGACATGAAGATCTATGCCGAAGCTACAATTGAAGGAGCTTCGTCATGGTGGCATGCCTAAGACGAAGGATGGCACCGACTTAAAGAGGAAAAGACTATGTCGTCCCTGATAATTTGTATTATGTTTATGATTAGTTATTAGGGACACAAATGTAATTTTGTCCGGGCTATGTCCCGTGCCTATAAATACACGCTGATTTGTAATCACTCACGCGTCACTCCTGGTTTTTCACCTTCTGTCAAGCCGAAGGTACAAATGTAATTTAAATATCGTTGATGTTTGTTCATGATTATATAATAAGAATATGAATAGTAGAATGATTTGAAATGATTATTCATATTCCCTTCGCGTTTCATACGTCTCTATTTATATCTTTGCTTATTGAGATGATGAAGGTACGTCCTTCATGACCTTCGTCCGGAGATCATTATATCCTAAAGGAGATAATGTTATGAAGGACGAAGGTCTTTAACCATTAGCACTTGTGTTGCCTTGTTCTTAATTTACAGCATTTGAGAATAAGTGACCAACAAATATTGTTGATATTTATTCATGTTTATATATAAGAAAAGTATGAATAATCTAATGATTTGAAATGATTATTCATGTTCCCATTGTGTTTCATATATCTCTGTTTACATTCTTGCTTATTGAAAGGATGAAGGTATGTCCTTCATGACCTTTGTCTGAAGATCATTATATCCTAAGGGAGATAATGCTTCGAAGGACAAAGGTCTTTAACCATTAACAATTGTGTTGCTTTGTTCTTGGTGTTCACTATCCAAGAACAAGGACCAACATTGGCGCCCACCTCCGGTGAACTCATTTGACCACCTTCGGCAAGCATCGACCTTCGTCATGCCGCCGAAGAAGACAATAGGGCCAGGGGCTGCACTGCAGCCACTGTACGTTAATCAGGAGACGCTACGCGAAGCTAGGAGCCAGAAGAGGAAGGCTACTTGCCCAACACCTCAAGAGGAGGAGTTGGATCAAGAAATCAGGGACCTCGAAGCTATCCATCAACAGGTTCAAAAGAAGAAAGAAAAAAATGCTTCGGCTCACTGATCTCCAGAGAAAGATTGATGAGGCTGCTAAGGAAATGTGTCATCTCACCGAGGAGGACCAAGACCGAAGGCCCCATCATAGGGAGCTTTGTCAAGAGAATTCATACAATGATGATGAATGGTATGGTGATTTTCATCATGGCAATTTTGCTTTCGATGATGCTTCTCCTTTGGCAGCAGAGTTGCAGGCTATCCCATGGCCCCCATCATACAAGCCACCTCAACTTCCTATGTATGATGGGCACTCAGACCCCAAGCAGTTCCTGATGAGCTACGAAGCAACCATATCTTCATATGGGGGCAATACTGTAGTCATGGTGAAATCCTTTGTCATGGCAGTTAAAAGCGTAGCGCAAACTTGGTACTCTTCTCTTCGGTCAAGGACAATCACATCATGGCAGAAGCTCAAGGATATGTTAATTACTAGCTTCCAAGGTTTTCAAACGAAGTCAGTCACTGCTTAGGCTCTGTTTCAATGCACACAAGACCATGAGGAGTATCTTCAGGCGTATGTCCGAAGGTTCCTACGTCTGAGAGCACAAGCGCCTACAGTGCCCAATGAAATTGTCATTGAGGCCATGATCAATGGGCTCCGGCCAGGACCTACAACTCAGTATTTTGCCAGGAAGCCCCCACAAACCCTGGAGAAGCTTCTTCAGAAGATGGATGAGTATATCTAAGCTGATAATGATTTCCATCAAAGAAGGGAGGAAGCTTACAGGTTTTCTAAGATGACCAGGGGCTTCGGAGGAAGACTTCACCCTAGGCACATCAGGTCAATCCATAATGCCAATCCAAGTGATGATAGAGGAAGTCAACCCAAAGGCAACACAACTCCCAGTCATCAGGGCCACAACAAAGCTCCTTCATGCCACCAGCCCCAAGAGGTAGAGGGGGCAGAAGCTTCGGAGGAAGACTATATTGCTTATTCTATGGTGAAGACAAGGGCCACACCACAAGAAGATGCCAAGTCACAATTCAGAAGCAAAAGGAGATTACTGAAGCTGAGGCACGGCATAATCAGCTGAAGCAGGTCCTACATACTGCCTCATGCTACTCTCCCTATGTCCCAGAGTACGTAGGTAATCAACAGCCTACGAGCTCTATCGCTTCGGCGAGCCACTCTCAAGCTTCCTGGGCTTAGCTCCCACCACCACCACCGTTGTCGGTGTTTGGAGGTCGACCGCACACCCGGGGTTACCCCTCGCGGTGCTTTTGGGTAGGACGGTGTTGTTGACTGTAACTCAATGGTTCATGTGAGATACACGAGAGACGACAGGCGATTTTCTACAGGTTCGGGCCGCTTTGAGATGCGTAACACCCTACTTCCTAGTGTGGATCTTTTATGTGGTGGGTTACAAGGGAAGTCTCCTGTATGAGAAAGCTAGTGAGCTGAGTAGGTGGTCGATTCTTCTGGTGGGGTACCCCCTAGGCCTTATATACTTGACCGTGGGGCATTACATGCGTGTATGATGACGATATGTACCTAGTAATAGTGAACCGACTGAACTTATCTTCCTATGATCTTGCCGATCTATCCCTAGTTTGCTCCGATATTCAAGGTCATCCTGCGCGGGAAAGTCGGATCGGCGCAGTCGATAACACTTAAATCCAACAAGCAGATTCGGGCCCGAGTCTACTTCTTCCTCGTGTTGGCCCATTCCTCCAGCGGTTCTCCCTTGGCCCATGAAGGAGTGGCCTTACGAGATAATAGGCCCAAAGCCTTTTGCGAGGCCTTCTCGCCTTCTATTGGACCCGGGAGATATCTGTCCCCCACTACCACCTACTCTGACCCGAAGCCAGCAGCCAGAAGGGCACTAGCACACCCAACAGCAGCGCGATTTTTGGGAGCAATCCGAAGCTCGCACAGTTAACAACACTGTGCCTGAATCCAAGCACATCTACTAAAGAATATCCTACCCTTGGTGTATCTTTATCTTTTCTGTCATTTTATTTTTCTTGTATGAAAAACAAGTCACGAAGGACTGAATTTTGATTTCATGTAATTGTGCCCGTATCAATGAGTAAAATGCTTCCTCCTAACAGAATTCCGAAGCAACAAAAGTCGTTCCTAAGGGAACGAAGTAAGTTCCGAAGCTATAAAAGCCATTCCTAAGGGAGCGCAGAGTAAGTTCCGAAGCTACAAAAGTTGTTCCTAAGGGAGCGCAAAGTAAGTTCCGAAGCTACAAAAGCCGTTCCTAAGGGAGCGCAGAGTAAGTTCTGAAGCTCAGAGGTCGTTCCTAAGGGAATGCAGAGCCAAAAATTCCACCGAAATATAAGGTGAAGAAGCTCCAAAGTCGTTCCGAAGGGAATGCAGAGCTTAAATACCACCGAAATAAAAGGTGAAGAAGCTCCAAAGTCGTTCCTAAGGGTATACAGAGCTTAAATACCACCAAAATATAAGGTGAAGAAGCTCCAAAGTCGTTCTTAAGGGGATGCAGAGCTTAAAGACTCTAAAGACGTCCCTAAGGGGATGCAGAGTCTTGACTGTTTCAGTGTGGGCGTGTGTCTTTGACATAAACATCATGTTGCATCATATCATCGCATCATTCCGCATAGCATTACATCATACATCATATCGCATCAACAGCAGACTGAGCACGAAGCAAATCTTCGGCAATAACTTGAACGAAAATGTGCTCAGGCACGAAACAAACCTTCGGCAAATACAATTTTACTAGGAAAGTCCGCTGACAACAGTATCACAACAGATTTGTCATAAAATGGTTTCTTTCTTTACGAAGCATGAAAAGAAGGGAAGGTGTTTTTCACCGAAGGCTCAAAAATGGTATGTGCGTAAATTTCATGCATCACAAAGAAATATATTACTTTAATTTACATGTTTGTCAATTGTCTCATACACAAATATTACATTATTTCATCACAACAAAAGCTTAGTCTTCTTTGAGAATTTTCTTGGCGGCCTCATTCAGCAATCTATCGACAACTTCGTCGACGATGGTATTAGCAACACTCATCACATCCAGCGCCTCTTTCATAACGGGATCGGCCTGGGGGTCGTATGGCTCGGGTAGCGGTGAAAGTTCAGCTGTAGTAAACGAGTCATTAGTCCGAAGCTAGAAAACAAACACCGAAGCTAAAAATTCAATAATAATACCTATACGCCTTGCACGCTCAGCAGCTTCTTCAGCTCGCTTAGCTTCTTCTCGAGCATCATGTGTTTCTTTTTCATTTTTCTTTATAATTTCATTGGCCATTTCTCGGCCACCATTCACCCAGACATCGGAATAAAACTTCCCGCCCACCAAAGTGGCTTCGGCCGAGGGGTCCTTCGTGTCATCTGTGGAAAAGGCGGTTTCGGTTTGGGCCACAGCTTTAACATGGTCGCAACAGCCTTCTCCAGAATTGCTGCAATCCTTCGAGCACCGGCAAAGGCACAAATATCACCACGATCACTAAGGATCTCCTCAAAAGCTTCGGCTTCTTCACCTATCCAATCAATAACTCCCTCGGGATCACCTCAAATGAACTTTTCTTCGGAAGAATACGCATCCACCTTGGCAAAGCTGGTTTTCAGTTTTCTTACGCAGTCCAAGGATTTATCAAAGCATCTCTCCTTGGATTCATGAAGCTCCTCAATATTCTTTTCTAGCCTAGCATTTGACCAGTCACTTATTTCTTGCTTTACTCTTGCAACTTCGAAATTTTCATTAGCCTCAGCAAGTTTTTTATGAAGGTTTTCAACTTCGGCTTTATGAGCTTCGGATTGAGCATTAAATTTTGCCTCGTCTTCCTTCACTCTATCCACTAAGGAAAGTAGAATTTTGTCTTTCTCTACGGCTTCGTTCCTCAGTCTGATAACCTTCGACCGAAGGTTGCCGAGGTCTATCTGGCAGCTTTCATCTTCGGCATTCTTCTATGCTTGCAAAGAGTTACGAGGTCATCCTTTGACATGGCAGAAAGGCCAACTTCAAGCTTCGGAAATCCCATGTTTTTTGCCATCTCCCAGCAGACAGATACTTCCTTGTTGTCCAGGAGACAGTATAAAAAATCATCTTCGTCGGTGCCATTGTACACCAAGGCCCCCTTCAGGTAGTTCAGTTCTCGGGCGTAGTGTTTGGCTTCCGCGATTTCTTCTTTAGATAACCTTTTTCCCGAAGCATGTCGAATAATAAAGTTAAGATCTTCGGAGGATGCTTTGGGAGTAGGAGATTTAACTTTTTCGGGTGCGTCTTTCTTCTTCGGAGCCAAGCCAGCATCTGAAGATTCTTGTTCAGCTCTTTGCTCAGTTCCAGTAGGCTTCGCCTTAGTGGGCACGGAGGGCCCAACTTCGGCTTTAGCGCAAGCTGTGGTAGCTTTGGCAACCTTCTTCGCAGGGGCAGGAGTTGATGCCCTTGTCGACTCTATGACAGCATCCAGCACGCTTGCCATCCTCCTCCTCTTGGGAGTTATTGCAGGAGCTTTTGACACCTTCGGCAATTTTGGCTCTGGTGGTGGACTTAAGTTTTTTGATGGTCCCGCTGTTTCCTCTCGATCTGGCTCTTCGCCTGCCTTTTCCTTGGCTTCAGCAGTATGTTTCGGCGCTTCGGCCGATCTAGATGCAGGAACCTTTGGCACTTCAGCCGATTCTTCGGCGCTTCGGTCGACAAGAGCGGACTGTACTGGCTCCACGATAGAAGATGTCCCTTCACCAAGCTTCGGCACCGTGGCCGTTTCAATATACCTAAGTCGGTGCGTTAAAACCATAATCTTTTTGCCTTTCAGGACAACAGAAATAGCCGAAGCGGCAATTTTCCTTTTTTCCCCTGCTTTCGCGAGGGATAAGTGTAGTCCGGGTACACGAAGTCGATAACGTCGAAAACTCTGTTCAACCTTTTCTTGCCTCGTCCTCCGAAGGCTAAGGTCAAGGCATCATCTTCGGCTCTCGTGTACGCCCCAAGCAACTCATCGCTAGTCGCCTCAACACAGATTCTGTGGTGAGAATCATTCGGCTCGTCAAACTGGTCTCTATATCTGAAGGTGTATTTCAAGTAAACCAAACCACCTTGACTGGACCCAGCAGCAGTCTCCTTCGGCATCTCCTAGTCATTCACAAGAGGCCACACTCTGTACACTATGTGCTCCTCAACTAGGTCTCTTGTTCCAATAAAGGCGCAAACATTGTTGAAAGCTTTCTGGCAGGCTTCGATATCGTTCCCAAGTGCAGTAGTTGGCCTTCTGATGCCGAAGCGAGACCAGATAGGGTGTTGGATAATCCCCTTTATGTCTTCCCTTTCAATCAGATTATTCTTTACATAAAACCATTCCTCCATCCAAGCCATGGGCCACCTTTTTTGAAATGTTGGAACTAGATAACTTACATCAGAGTGAGGAACGAAGCCATAGCAACCGAAATTGTTGTGATATTGCTCCTTGCCAGTGGCCTTCGTCTCGTACAGTAGCTCATGCATGTTACAGAAGCACTTTGCGCTTGGTTCTAGCCCTTGGCTCCTCACCGCCCAAACAAAAACCCCCATCCTAATAATGGCTTCAAGGGTAATTTGATGAAGGAAAATTTTGAAGGTCTTCAACACTTCAACCAAGAATTTGCTTAACGGGAACCGAAGCCCTGCCTTCATGAAGCTCCTGTAAACAACCACTTCATCTTCTTCGGGATCAGGGGCGGCACTATCCCCTCCAACCCTCACAATAGACATATCTCGGAAATATCTTCCCTTCATGGCATCAATCTAACTTTGTATGATGGACGACTTTCCGACGATAGTATGACATGGCCGCTGTTGGGGACTTGTTCTCAAATGCTATGAATTAAGAACAAGGCAACACGAAAATAGGTTAATGGTTAATGCCCTTCGTCCTTCGAAGCATTATTTCCCTAAGGACATAACGATCTTCGCATGAAGGTCATGAAGGACGTACCTTCATCATCACAACATGTATTAATGAAAGACGAAGCATATGAAACATGAGAAATAACATAGATAATTATATGACACCATCAATATATCTTTTTTTACATAATCATAAATGAATAAGAACAATATTGAATTACATTTGTACCTTCGGCTTGACAGAAGGCAAAGGTACAAGCGTGATGCACGAGCAAGTACAAGTCAGCATGAACAGTACGGGGGTACTGTTCATCTATTTATAGGCACATGGCGCAGCCTGTGTGAAATTACATTCATGCCCTTTATGTTTAATATTGACTTAAGGACAATCCAACGAGGACTAGATAGCCTTTTCCTCCTTAAGTCAGTTCCTTTTTCTGGTACTGAGCCGAAGCTCCCTTGCGCGCAGCTTCGGTGCTGGTTCAGCCTTCGTTCCGACCTTGCTTCCCATATTTTGTACAGCTTCATCCTGATTCTGAAGGTGCCTGTATGTGTATTATACTTGGGAAACATTATTAGTCATGTTTTTGAGGACCTTCGGAAAACGAAGGCCCCCAACAGTAGCCCCTCACAGTATTAATTTGTTATGACAACGAATTCAGAATGCGACGTGAACGAAGGCCTTAAGCCGAAGGTCCGAAAAAAACACCTTCCCTCTCCTAGAATAGCAACAATCAATGACAGACGGGGCCCTCCAAGTTGCAGCGTGCTAGGCGTATAAATATGAACTCACATCGGCATCATTTGATACTCTGTTTCTGCCATTTGCATTATTTTCTCAAACTTTTAGCTCTTGCTTACTAGGGCTCGCTAGATTTTCAAGCTTTGGCTAAAATACGTTGTTTCGCCATGTCTGGAGAAAAAATGTCCAAGGAAAAGAAGGTTGTTGCAGAGACGAAGCTGTCTGAAGAGACGAAGCTGTTTGAGGAGAAGAAGGCTGTGGATCCTTATGTTGCTGGATTTGTTGAGTCGATGGCAAAGGCAAACACAGAGAAGATCACTAAAGAGATACTGGAAGGTTTGTCTGAAGATACTGGTGACAGCGATAGCTATGATGTGGAAAGTGGGGATGAGGATTCTGAAGATCGGCCCTGGCGACCAAGCCATTCTGTCTTTGGAAAATCAACCATTAAATAGAGTCATCTTGAGAACATGAGAGGAAGGTACTTTCGGGACACGTCTATTGTGAGGGCTGGCGGAGACAACAACGTCCCTTCCCCTGAGGAAAACAAAGTTGTAATTTATCGAAGCTTCTTCAAGGATAGACTTCGGTTCCCTTTGAGCAAGTTTGTAGTTGAAGTGTTCAAAACCTACTAGATCTTCCTCCATCAGATCACCCCCGAAGCTGTGATAAGGATGGGTATTTTTGACTGGGCAATAAGGAGTCAAGGACTAGAGCCAAGCGCGAAGTGCTTCTGCAATATGCACGAACTTTTATATGAGACGAAGGCCATTGGTAAAGAACAATACCACAACAACTTCGGTTGTTATGGATTTATCGCTCGCCCCAACGCAAGCCACCCGGCGCCAACATTTTGGAAGAGATGGCCCGGAGCCTGGATGGAAGAATGGTTTTATGTGAAGAATGATTTAAAGGCAAGGGAAGACATTAAAGAAATCATCATGCACCCCATCTGGTCCCGCTTCGGCCTCCGAAGGCCGAAGGTAGAAATTGATGACGCCGCCGGAGCATGTCAGAAGGTCTTCAGCACTGTTTGCTCCTTCATTGGTACAAGAGATTTTATTCAAGAACATATAGCCTTCAGGGTATGGCCGCTTGTAGAAAGCTAGGAAATGCCGAAGGAGACCATCGCTGACTCCGGTGAGGGTAATTTAGTCCGACTGAAGTATACCTTCAGGTTTGGGGATAAGTTTGATGAGCCAAATGATGACTGGCTGAAGTGCATTGAAGCTACTAGTGATGAGCTACTTGGGGCATACTCCAAGGCCGAGGACAATGCCTTGTCCATAGCTTTCGGGGGTCGGAATAAGAAAAGATTGAACAGGGTATTTGATGCTATTGGCTTCGTATACCCTGACTATTGCTACCCGCTACGAGGGCAAGGGGTAAAAAGAAAGATTTCTGCTTCGGGAAAGGTTGCTGATTCGGCCATTACAGCTGAGCCGAAGGGCAAGAAGATGAAGGTTCTGACTCACCGCTCGCACTACATTGAACCATCCGTGATACCTGAATTTGGCAAAGGGACCTGTTCAGCTGCCGAAGCAAAAGAAACTGTCCCGACTGCGCAGAGCACTAAAGAGTCGACTATAGTGCCGAAGGTACTTACAGTCGAGCCAGTTGAGAGGAAGATTAAAGAGCCAAAAATTGAAGAATTAATGAAAATGCCAGAAATTTTGAATCCTTCAACAGAGATAAAACTGCCGAAGGTGCAAAAGGCTTCTGCCGCAACTCCCAAGAGGAGAAGGATGACAAACATGCTGGATGTTGTGCTGGAAACGACGAAGGCCTTGAGTCCTGCTCTCGCAAAGAAAGTTGTTCCAACTGAAACCAAATCGCAGGCCAGAATCGAAACTAAGCAAGCCAAAGCTGCACAAATTCAAGCTGAAGCCGAGGCTAGGCCTTCAGTGCCCACTGAGACAGAGCCTGCCACACTTGAAGAAATGGCGACAGAGCAAATTGCATCTGAAAAGATCGAAACTTCTTCTCCCAAAGCTTCGAACAAAAGTATTGAGTACATTATTCGTCATGCTTCGGGGAAAGAACTATCCCAAGGAGAGATGCTAAAAGCACAACACTACGCCCAAAAATTGAAATATCCGAAGGGGGCATTAGTGTTTAATGGAAGCAATGAAGATGATTTCTTATACTGACTTCCGGACAACAAAGAAACATCTGTCTGCCGAGAGATAGGCAAAAGCATGGGATTCCCGAAGCTAGAAGATGGCCTTTCAATTTTATTGATGGATAAACTTGCTGACAGCCTAGCATACAATAGCATAAAGGTATAAAAGTTAAATTTGAATTTGAAAATGAGGTATTTCATTTGTCATACTTAATTCTTTCCTCCACTTGTATGGCTTGATCCTTAGTAATGCCCTTAGGGCACAGAAAAATATTGAGGACGAAGGCTATACAATGGCCTTGAACAACCTTCGTTCAGAGGTGACTGAATTGAGAAACGAAGGTTTTGAAAAAGACAAAATCTTAATTTCTCTGGTTAACAAAGTCAAAGAATATGAAGCTAGCTTCAAAGCTCAGGCCAAAGCCCAAAAGATTGAAATTGAAGACCTTCGGAGGCAATTGGCCGAAACTAAAGAAAAATGTGCACTCGCAGAAGCTAACCGAGAAATCAACGAATATTGGAAAAATCATTTAGAGAAAAATGTTCAAGAACTTTGCACATCCAAGGAAAGATGCTTTGAAAAATCCTTGGACCGTGTGAAGAAAATAAAAGCTAGTTTCGCCAACGTGGGTGCCTACTCTACCGAAGAAAACTTCATACGAGGCGACCTCGAAGGCGTTATTGAATGGATAAGTGGGGAGGCCGAGACATTTGAAGAAATTTTAAGTGATCGCGGGGATGTTTGCTCATTTTCCGGTGCGCGGTGAATTTCAGCTATCTTGGAGAAGGCGGGATGCGACCATATTAAAACCATGGCCCAGACTGAAGCTGCCTTCTCCATAAATGATACGAAGGATCCTTCAGCTGAAGCAACCTTGATGGGCGGGAAATTTTACAATGATGTCTGGTGAATGGTGGCCGAGAGATGGCCCATGAAATTATAAAGAAGAGTGAAAAAGATACCCATGATGCCCGAGCAGAAGCAAGGCGAGTTGAAGAAGCTGCAGAGCGTGAAAAACGTATAGGTATTGTTTTTTTGTCTTTTAGCTTCAGCATTTATTTTTGTTGCTTCGAACTGATTAACTTTTCCTACTTCAGCTGAATTATCTCCGCCGCCGGAACCGTTCGATCCCCTAGCGGATCCAGAAATGAACGAAGCACTGGATATTATAAACATGGTTGAATCCGTTGTTGATGAAGTTGTTAACAAATTACTGCACGAAGTTGCAGAGAAAGGTCTTAAAGAGGAATAGCACTTATTGTAAAAACATTTTGAGATGGTCAACGTATGAAACACTAGAATGGACATTGTACCTTTATTGTAACAAGATTGTAATATTTGATGTGTATAGCTTTGAATCGAAAATGTAAATTATTGTAATTCATTTCTTTGCGATGCATGAAACTTTACATACATACCGTTTTTGAGCCTTCGGCGAAAAAACACCTTCCCTTCTTTTCACGCTTCGTAAAGAAAAAGATCCATGCCTTGCAAAAATATCCATGCTTTGCAAAAAGGGATCCCCTCTTTTGTAACAAGGCTGATGAAACTGTATTTCCCGAAGCTTACTTCGTGCCTTATCACATTTTCATTTTTACGAAGTATTCTCCGAAGATTGACTTCGTATTCAATTCGTGTCATTGATGCAATATGATGTATGATGTGATGTTATGTGAAGTGATGTGATGATATGATGCAAAATGATGAGGATGCCGAAAACACACACCCACACGCCCACACTGAAACACACAAGCTCTGCATCCCTTTAGGAACAACTTTGGAGCCTTCTTCACCATTTATTTTTCGGTGTTCACCGTTTATTTTTTGGTGTAAGTTTTGCATCCCCTTAGGAACATTTTTTGAACTTCTTCGCCTTCTATTTCAGCGGTATAAGTTCTGCATCCCCTTAGGAATGACTTTGGAACTTCTTCGCCTTATATTTCGGTGGTATTTCGCTCTACGTTCCCTTTGGAACGACTTTTGAGCAGAAAACTTACGCTGCGCTCCCTTAGGAACGACTTTCTGTAGCTTCGGCAATTTTAGCTCTGCATTCCCTTAGGAACGACTTTTGAGCTTCGTAAGTCTATGAAGAAGATATATTCCATTCTGATAGAAGCAAAATCGTTACAAAAATTGAAACTAAATTTACATTGCTTGTTCCCTATTAAAAAAGAACAAAATTACATAGAACATAAAAGTATTTTAGAGGCAGGATATCGCTCAATATATGTGCTTTGATTCTGGCACAGTACTGTTGACTGTACGAGCTTCGGATTCCTCCCTGAATTCACGTTGCTATTGAGAGTGCTGGCGCCCTTCTGGCAGCTGGCTTCGGGAATAGGTAGGTTGCAGTGGTGGTGGCGAGAGCTGAGGCCAAGAAGCCTGTGAATGGCTAGCCGAAGCAACAGAAGCTGCAGGATGATTGCCCACATATTCTGGTATGTAGGGAGAGTGGCACGAAGCAGTGTGCAAGACCTGCTTCGGCTGATTCTGCCGAGCTTCGGCTTCTGCTATCTCCTTTTGCTTCAGAATAGTGATTTGGCACATTCTTGTAGTATGGCCCTTGTTCTCACCACAGAATAAGTAGGCTGATCCCCATATCTTCCTCCGAAGCCCCTGGCACCTTTGCCCCTTGGAGCTAGCGGCTTGAAGGAGCTTTGCTGCTGTCCCAAAGACTGTGAGGTGTGCTGTGGCCTCTGAAGCTGGCTTCCTTTGTCATCATTCTGACTGGAGCTATGGATTGATCTGACATGCCTAGGGTGGACTCTCCCTCCGAAGCCCCTAGTCATCTCAGAGAATCTGTAAGCTTCCTCCCTTCTTTGGCGAAAGTCGTTGTCAGCCCGGATGTACTCATCCATTTTTCTGAAGCAGCTTCTCCAGAGTCTGCGGGGGCTTCCTGGCGAAGTATTGAGCCGTAGGTCCTGGCCGAAGAACCTTGATCATGGCCTCAATGACAATTTCATTGGGCACTGTGGGCGCTTGTGCTCTCAGTCACAAGAACCTTCGGACATACGCCTGAAGGTATTCCTCATGGTCTTGCGTGCACTGGAACAAAGCCTTGGTTGTGACTGGCTTCATCTGAAAGCCTTGGAAACTGGTAACCATCATGTCCTTGAGCTTCTGCCACGACATGATTGTCCCTGGCCGAAGGGAAGAATACCATGTATGGGCTACGTTCCGGACTGCCATGACGAAGGACTTTGCCATGACGGCTGCATTGCCTCCGTATGAGGATATTGTTGCCTCATAGCTCATCAAGAATTGTTTTGGGTCCGAGTGGCCATCGTACATGGGTAGCTGGGGTGGCTTGTAGGATTGTGGCCATGGGATAGCCTGCAATTCTGCTGCCAAGGGAGAAGCGTCATCAAAAGTAAAGGTATCATGATTAAAATCATCATACCATCCATCTTCATTGAATAAGCTCTCTTGACGAAGCTCCCTGTGTTGGGGCCTTCGGTCTTGATCATCTTGAGCAAGATGACACACTTCCTCAATAGCTTCATCGATCTTCCTTTGAAGATCGGCCAGCCGAGCCATCTTTCTTCTTTTTCCTTTGCACCTGTTAGTGGATGACTTCCATGTCCCTGATCTCCTGGTCCAACTCCTCCTCCTGGAATGTTGGACTGGTGGCCTTTCTCTTCTGGCTTTGAGCCTCTCGGAGAGAGAGAGTCTCCTGGTTTGTGTCCAGTGCCTGCAGTGCAGCCCCTGGCGCTGTTATCTTCTTTGGTGGCATGACAAAGGTCTATGCTTTGCCGAAGCTTGTGGAATTGAGTACACCCCACGGTGGGCGCCAATGTTGGGGACTTGTTCTCAAATGCTATGAATTAAGAACAAGGCAACACGAAAATAGGTTAATGGTTAATGCCCTTCGTCCTTTGAAGCATTATTTCCCTAAGGATATAACGATCTTCGGACGAAGGTCATGAAGGATGTACCTTCATCATCACAACATGTATTAATGAAAGACGAAGCATATGAAACATGAGAAATAACATAGATAATTATATGACACCATCAATATATCTTTTTTTACATAATCATAAATGAATAAGAACAATATTGAATTACATTTGTACCTTCGGCTTGACAGAAGGCAAAGGTACAAGCGTGATGCACGAGCGAGTACAAATCAGCATGAATAGTACGTGGGTATTGTTCATCTATTTATAGGCACAGGGCGCAGCCTGTGTGAAATTACATTCATGCCCTTTATGTTTACTATTGACTTAAGGACAATCCAACGAGGACTAGATAGCCTTTTCCTCCTTAGGTCAGTTCCTTTTTCTAGTACTAAGCCGAAGCTCCCTTGCGCGCAGCTTCGGCGCTGGTTCAGCCTTCGTTCCGACCCTGCTTCCCATATTGTGTACAGCTTCATCCTGAGTCCGAAGGTGCCTGTATGTGTATTATACTTGGGAAACATTATTTGTCATGTTTTTGAGGACCTTCAGAAGACAAAGGCCCCCAACAGCCGCTAGGGCCGATCTTTGGCATCTTCGCTCCCACTTTCCACATCAAAGTCCTCGCTATCATCAGAACCCTCAGACAACTCAGCTAATATTTCATTCGTAATCTTTTCTGTGTTTGTCTTTTCCATAGCTTCGTAAAACCTAACCAGAGCAGGGTCCACAACCTTCTTCTCCTCAGACATCTTCTTCTCTTCTGGCATCTAACGAGCACTTGTGTAAATAACGAAGCTCGCAAAACAAGAGAAATCTGACAGTAAGAAAATTAAAACTTGAGAAAATAGCACAAGCGGTTGAAATGGCGCAGCAAATGCTGTCGCTGTGGGTTCCTATTTATATGCCCAAGCGCATTGCAACTTGGCGGTCCCTACATATCATTGATTTTCGCTATTCTAGCGATGGGAAGGTGTTTTTTTGGACCTTCGGCTAAATGCCTTCATT
This sequence comes from Zea luxurians, assembly GCA_029449295.1. Taxonomy (NCBI): domain Eukaryota; kingdom Viridiplantae; phylum Streptophyta; class Magnoliopsida; order Poales; family Poaceae; genus Zea; species Zea luxurians. The sequence continues at coordinate 628,473 of JAOPSE010000343.1, forward strand.
CACATCGCAGTCTAAATTTGTCAGACGTGAAAACAAATTAATACTGCGAGGGGCTACTGTTGGGGGCCTTCCTCTTCCGAAGGTCCTCAAAAACAAAACTAACATGTTTTCCAGTATAGTATACTATCACAGGAAGCTTCGGCTTTGATATGAAGGTGTGCATAGTATGAAAGGCGCAATCTGGAAGAAGGATGAACCAGCTCCGAAGCTATGGATGGAGAAGCTTCGACTTAGCACAAGGACGTTGGTGGAGAATGAAACCGACCTAAAGGGGAAAAGACTGTTTGGTCCTCGATAGCTTGCCTTTTGGCTAACAGTAAATGTCAGGGACATGAATGTAATTTTGCCCAAGCTGCGACCTGTGCCTATAAATAGATGAACAGTAACACCATACTGTTCACGCTGGCTTGTAATCACTCTTACGTCACTCCTGCTTTTTCACCTTCTGTTAAGCCGAAGGTACAAATGTAATATGAATATTGTTGATATTTATTCATGTTTATATATAATAAGAGTATGACTTCGTTTGAAGATCATTATATCCTAAGGGAGATAATGCTTCGAAGGACGAAGGTCTTTAACCATTAACAATTGTGTTGCTTTGTTCTTGGTGTTCAGTATCCAAGAACAAGGACCAACAAGTCCCAAGACTTGTGTTTGGGTACCCAAGGTGCTTGTTTCTGTACAGTGTGTCCCCTATGAGGGTGTAGTGAGCTGATTGTCTTGCAATGTGTTTCGCTACCGCCTTGTCATCTGGTTCCTCTTCATTTTTTATGTACCTGATGATAGGCTCTCTCCAGTCATTGGGGTCCAACTCTGGTTGGCTCAAGGTGTTACACTCTTTCGTCCGATCTGAGAGAATACTCGGGCGTGATACTTCTTGGATGAAGACCCCGGGTGGGACCTGGGCCCGACTGGATCCCAGCTTTGACAACGCGTCGGCTGCCATGTTGCGATCTCTCTCCACGTGATGGAACTCCAACCCTTCAAATTTGTCTTCTAATTTTCGGACGACTGCATAGTACTTGCCCATAGAATCAGTCGAGCAGTCCCAATCTTTATTTATCTAGCTTATGACCACTACTGAATCTCTGTATACCATCAACTTCTTAATGCTCAGTGACACGGCAATGTTCAATCCGTGGATCAGTGCTTCATATTATGCTACATTATTTGATGCTGGAAATAATAACTGGAGTGCATACTAGAGTTGTTCACCTCCAGAAGCAATGAAGAGGATTCCTGCACCTGCTCTTGTAACACCCGGATTTTAGGGGTCCAAAACCCGGGCGTAAACATAATCACCAGGTGTGCTGGGACCAAGTCTCACACATATGATGAATCATGGCACAGGATCGAATGTCACATCTTTACTATATAACAGGAGTTCTATACAAAATAAATAATTACATTATAAGGAGACAACGGTCCAGCAACCCAAAGTTGACTGGGAGACGACGACCTAGACCTCTCACGAACACATCTCAGCATCCTCCAAGTGCTTCATCCTGCGGTACCTGTTCTTGACCTGTGGGGTGTGAGACAGCAAGAGTGAGCTCACATACGTTCATCGCTCAACAAGTTGTGGGGAATAATGTGCATGAACTCGCCAAAGGTGGGAGCTCACGTGAAGTGTAAGGCTTACCAAAGAAGATGGTTAGAGCTGAGCATTGCTTTTAAAGTTGGTCAAAATTTTATTAGCAGTTACTAAGTATAAGTAAATACCAACCCAATTAAATAGTAGAACAAAAGTAACAACATCACCTGCGATGCAATGCATATGGCAAATTGAATTTAGTTCCATAAATTAATCATGTGAGTGTCCGAGCTGCTCTTGACCGTGAGCACGGCTAGTATACCAGTTTTTACACTCTGCAGAGGTTGCGCATCTTTACCCACAAGTCGTGTATCCCATGTCGCCAGGGTTTGCAAGGCCCTTAGACACTTCCGAGGTGAATGGCTAGGGATCCACTACGAGGCCTTTACAAAGTTCCACTAGCTTCCGAAAACCCGCTACAGTTTATAGGAAGTTCCAATGCAGGAATCCCTTGCAGGACCGCCATCGCAGCAAAATCCTCCCGAGGGCCTCCCTACACTGACCACTCCCCTACTGCCCTTGCCCCTTTCGGGTAAGGTAGTCTTCCACTAGCTTTCCTAATTAATCAGCCAAGGGGTCCCATTCCTCCCTTGTGGTAGCACTGTTTTCCCGGGTGGTCGCTCCATGTTCCAATTAACATAATGATCTTAACATGAACCATAAATAACAACTGATAACAAAAGTATAATCATGAATAGTGAAATCTTCATACCCAAAACCACATATAGCACTAGCAAGTACTACCCAGAAAGTTCAGTGGTAAACAAGGTATAAAGATAGACAAACTAGGGTAACCTATTGGGTCCCATCAAAATTAACCTATGCAGATCATTATGATTAATTAGAACATGAGTGGGTAAAAAGAAGTGATCAAGGGCACAACTTGCCTGGGCCTTGAGAATCCAGGTACCAGGATGATCTTCAGATGACTCGTGACCTCACTGCTAGTCGTAGCAATTCAAACAAACATGGTATAGGCAAAATTAACATTACACCAAACATGTACACAAAATACACAATAATAATCTACGCATTAAAATAAGACCATAGGAACTGGAATCACTAAATTTGGAGTTATATATTTCAAGTTATGAATTTCTGTAGCTTTTATGTATTTAATACAAGATTAAGTATTAGATAAATTTAAATGAGCCTTTCATGCCAAAACAGAGGCACGGAATGATGAAGAATATTATTACAAAGTTTTAGAAACTGGAATGGTTCAATTTGGAGCAAAAATGAATTTTCTATGAATTATCTAAGTTCTAGCAATTATTTTCATATTAAAAATCTATTTTCTATTTTATTCATTCAAATTAAATGATCTCAGGACCGGGCCTCAATATCAATGAAGCACAGGGGCTGGCGCGTAAAAATTCCTAAGACACATAGAACTACCGTGTGGACTGCGGGTTGATACAGTGATAGTTCAGGGTCTCTTTTATAAAATGGGATCGATGAAGGGGTATCCAGCCACGTGAGCCATCCGATCTGTTATCAACGACCCAGATTATAACCCGAGCCCCGCGAACCGGTACGTGTTAACGGCCGCAAGATCGGAGATCGACGGCCAGTATTTAATGTAACGTGATCCAATATGGGCCAACCGATCGTGATCCGACGGTCGCGGGCGAAACCTTGCCTAGATCTAATCCTAGCCGCCCATAACGATCCAACGGCCAGGAGGCCTTCCCACCTACGAACCCGAGCTGCACGGCGGCGCCAACTCCGGCACGGCGGCGCCATGACTGCGCCGTGTTCCAAGGGCTTGGCTACGCTATCCTTCGATTCAATAAAGCATAACGTGGAGGAAGGGACGGCGAACACGGTAGAAGCTTACCTTCAGTCGACCGAGGCACGGTGACGCCCGACCACGGAGAGGGTGATCCACGGCGGCGCCGAATTCGTCGACGAGGAATTACGGAGCACCAGAGGATCTTTAGCGCCCACTAGTCGCAAGAACAGCTTCGCCCGACGGTTGGACACACCGGTGTTGGCCAGAGGATCACGGACGGCTTGCGAATCACGGATTTGGCCTCCAACGCCCGTGGCGGACTTTGATTCGACCGATGGGGTTTGCGGTGGGACGGTCGGCGATGGAGGAGGGGTCCCAGGTGCCCGGCTGGTTTTATAGTCATCGGGAAAGCGCGACAGAGGCGGAGATTCGGCCACCGCGCGGATTCCGCGGCGAGTCCGGTAGCCATGCGTGCAGCGAGGGAATCGCGCGATTCTGTTGTCGGAGAGAAGAAACAGCTGACAGGTGGGTCCCCAATCGCAGCGATACAGGGAGACCGTGACCGCGCGCGAGGGAGAGGCTGACGTGGGGGCCCCGCGTTGTCAGCGAGAGGAGGAACACGCAGGCGCGGGGGAGCGACTGACAGAGGTGGCCCACATGTCGGCACCAAAATTCAGCTGGGCCAGCGCGTGGGAAGTTAAGTGGGCCGGAAAGGAGAATGGGCGGCCCATGTGGCTTTTATTCTTTTTCTTTTTATTTTCTATTTTCTTTTCTCCATTTTCAAATCCAATTTGAGTTCAAGTTTAAATTCAAACTTTGTGAATAACTTGTCCTCAGTTTGAAAGGTATAATTAATAATATAAGTGTGAAGGATGTTTATTCTGATTTTTATTTTATTTTATGTAGTATTTTTCTTAGTTCTTCCCTTCTCCTTTATTATTTTTTTTTCTATTTTCTATTCCAAATTCAAATTTATACTTCTATTTTAGTTTTCAGATTTTTTTTTCAAATGTATTAATTGAAACCCAAAGGTGAATATAAACCATACTATTTTAATTTTACTAATTTAGGCTTTATTCTCCTTGTTATTTATTTCATGGGATGTATAAATGGTTTCCTTTAAAAGAAAAATCCTTTTTCTCCTCATTTTCTTATTTCCCAATTTCCAAAACATTATGATACTTTGTTCAGATTTCCTCTACCAATTCCAAATTCAGAATTTGGGTGTTACAAATCCTACCCCCCTTAAAAATAATCTCGTCCTCGAGATTTGTAGGAAAAGGGTTGTATGCTCATATTGTTCTCGGAACATATGCACAAACAAAGAAATCTCGACATGATGCATAATCCTTTATCAAAACATAGGTTTTAATAGACCTTACTATTATAACTAAAATAGTAATAGTACTAACTAATAGCTAAACTAATATTTAGGTCTTACAAATAGTAAATATATATATATATATATATGTATCTATATCTATGTTTATCTCTTTATTCTTGTTGCTCGTTGACTTCTTCACCGACTACTTCATCTCCAACTGGCTCTTCTTCTTGAATTTCAAGTTCACCGGGTTCAGCTTCTACTTCTGCATGATGGGCATATCCCCGGTTGATAGATAGGGGCTGACTCTTTCCTGCCGAGGCTTGTCCTTGTTTCATCGGAGCCGGTGTAGTGTAGGCAGCTCTGTTGGGACAGTAGTTGGCGTAGTGTCCCGGTTGTCCACACTTGAAGCATGTCCTGATGGCGGTTGTGTTGGGAGCAACGGTTCCTCCTGGAGTGCTTGCTTTTGGAGGAGCAGTTGGTGTCTGTTGAGTTTGTTGTCCAGAACTGCCACTAGCTGGTGTATTGGGAGTGGTAGTATAGCGAGGACGGGAACTACTTCCAGCCTGCCCTTGGTTGACAGCCTTTCTTTTCTCTCCAAATATACTCCTCTTGTTTTCTACAGCAATAGCTTTGTCAAGTAGCCTTTGGAAGGATGGGAAGGTGTGCGATACCAGCTGATATTGCAAGGGTCCAATCAAACCATCCAGAAAGAGCTCCTGCTTTTGCTCATCATCCTCAACATCTCTGGGAGCATATCGAGATAACTGGATGAATTTGTCTCTATATTCACTTACGGACATACTTCCTTGCTTGAGGGATAGAAACTCCTTTCTCTTAATCTTCATGAGTCCAGCAGGAATATGGTAATTCCTGAATTGTGTGGAGAATTCTTCCCAGGTAATTGTATCGGCAGCAGCATGAGCTGCACAGTACGCATCCCACCAATCCGCAGCGGGACCAGCAAGACGACCCGATGCATAGAGTACTTTCTCTCGGTCCGAGCACTGAGCTATGTTGAGCATCTTCTCTATGGACTTTAACCAGTCATCTGCTTGCAGCGGATCTGCGGAGTTGGAGAAGGTTGGTGGTTTGTGGCTCATGAATTCCCGGTGCTTGTCCCGGGGTGGAACTGGTGGTGGAGGTGGAGGCAATGGCACTTGTTGTTGTTGCTGCTGTTGTTGAAGTTGTTGCTGCAGCTGCTGTTGTTGTACCCTTCTTTCCTGGCGCATCTCTTCCCGCTCTTGGCGCATTTCCCGACGTGCATCTTCTCTTTCCTGGTGCATTTCTTGGCGTTCTTGCTGCATTTGGGTGCGCATATCTGCCATAGTGTCTGCCATTTGCTGCATCATTCTCATTTGAGCTGCGACTAGTGGATCAACTCCGCCTGGTGGGGGATTAGGAGGATTCATCTCTGCTGACTGTGGTTGAGGTTGTCGATTAGCAGGTAAATCAATTCCACCACCCCGCCTGGTATTGACCATCTAAGTTAGAAGCATATGGTAAGATAGCTTTGCAAGGGAATCATTTAGTAGACAGAATGATTAAGCTAATAGTTGGTTATGTACTGAAACTCCTTTGGCAGGGCTGGGCCAGATATTCTATGTCAAGACTAGGGTAATTAGTTGTACGAGGTGAATGTCCAAAGATAAGATAGAATATGTCAAGATGAGATAGATACATTTTAATGGAGGATAATCTAAGTTGCTTAGTTTTCTTATGAATTCTATTTATGCCTATACGTATTTGCAGATGTAATTGTGGGCATCACTCCACAACCCATCACACTCAATCAAAAATCCAAATCAGACAAATATCATAAGAACAAACATTCAAGTTCATAGATATCTATAAAAATAGTTTTGTTTTTGTTCCTAAGAGTAGGTCTCCTATTCCTAAAGGTCACTTTAGGCACAGGATTTCAAAGTGTGAAATCCACATTTGTCTTTAGAAATGAAGGTAAGAATAATCAGAGTAAGCGGAAATAGATGAGAAAAGATTAAGAAAAGTTTAGAAAGAATCAGAGTAGCAAAGGTAAGTAGAGAATGGTTGTCCAGTTCTATCTAGGTTTCGTCCTACAGTCAACATTCCTCTGATACCACTTCTGTAACACCCGGATTTTAGGGGTCCAAAACCCGGGCGTAAACATAATCACCAGGTGTGCTGGGACCAAGTCTCACACATATGATGAATCATGGCACAGGATCGAATGTCACATCTTTACTATATAACAGGAGTTCTATACAAAATAAATAATTACATTATAAGGAGACAACGGTCCAGCAACCCAAAGTTGACTGGGAGACGACGACCTAGACCTCTCACGAACACATCTCAGCATCCTCCAAGTGCTTCATCCTGCGGTACCTGTTCTTGACCTGTGGGGTGTGAGACAGCAAGAGTGAGCTCACATACGTTCATCGCTCAACAAGTTGTGGGGAATAATGTGCATGAACTCGCCAAAGGTGGGAGCTCACGTGAAGTGTAAGGCTTACCAAAGAAGATGGTTAGAGCTGAGCATTGCTTTTAAAGTTGGTCAAAATTTTATTAGCAGTTACTAAGTATAAGTAAATACCAACCCAATTAAATAGTAGAACAAAAGTAACAACATCACCTGCGATGCAATGCATATGGCAAATTGAATTTAGTTCCATAAATTAATCATGTGAGTGTCCGAGCTGCTCTTGACCGTGAGCACGGCTAGTATACCAGTTTTTACACTCTGCAGAGGTTGCGCATCTTTACCCACAAGTCGTGTATCCCATGTCGCCAGGGTTTGCAAGGCCCTTAGACACTTCCGAGGTGAATGGCTAGGGATCCACTACGAGGCCTTTACAAAGTTCCACTAGCTTCCGAAAACCCGCTACAGTTTATAGGAAGTTCCAATGCAGGAATCCCTTGCAGGACCGCCATCGCAGCAAAATCCTCCCGAGGGCCTCCCTACACTGACCACTCCCCTACTGCCCTTGCCCCTTTCGGGTAAGGTAGTCTTCCACTAGCTTTCCTAATTAATCAGCCAAGGGGTCCCATTCCTCCCTTGTGGTAGCACTGTTTTCCCGGGTGGTCGCTCCATGTTCCAATTAACATAATGATCTTAACATGAACCATAAATAACAACTGATAACAAAAGTATAATCATGAATAGTGAAATCTTCATACCCAAAACCACATATAGCACTAGCAAGTACTACCCAGAAAGTTCAGTGGTAAACAAGGTATAAAGATAGACAAACTAGGGTAACCTATTGGGTCCCATCAAAATTAACCTATGCAGATCATTATGATTAATTAGAACATGAGTGGGTAAAAAGAAGTGATCAAGGGCACAACTTGCCTGGGCCTTGAGAATCCAGGTACCAGGATGATCTTCAGATGACTCGTGACCTCACTGCTAGTCGTAGCAATTCAAACAAACATGGTATAGGCAAAATTAACATTACACCAAACATGTACACAAAATACACAATAATAATCTACGCATTAAAATAAGACCATAGGAACTGGAATCACTAAATTTGGAGTTATATATTTCAAGTTATGAATTTCTGTAGCTTTTATGTATTTAATACAAGATTAAGTATTAGATAAATTTAAATGAGCCTTTCATGCCAAAACAGAGGCACGGAATGATGAAGAATATTATTACAAAGTTTTAGAAACTGGAATGGTTCAATTTGGAGCAAAAATGAATTTTCTATGAATTATCTAAGTTCTAGCAATTATTTTCATATTAAAAATCTATTTTCTATTTTATTCATTCAAATTAAATGATCTCAGGACCGGGCCTCAATATCAATGAAGCACAGGGGCTGGCGCGTAAAAATTCCTAAGACACATAGAACTACCGTGTGGACTGCGGGTTGATACAGTGATAGTTCAGGGTCTCTTTTATAAAATGGGATCGATGAAGGGGTATCCAGCCACGTGAGCCATCCGATCTGTTATCAACGACCCAGATTATAACCCGAGCCCCGCGAACCGGTACGTGTTAACGGCCGCAAGATCGGAGATCGACGGCCAGTATTTAATGTAACGTGATCCAATATGGGCCAACCGATCGTGATCCGACGGTCGCGGGCGAAACCTTGCCTAGATCTAATCCTAGCCGCCCATAACGATCCAACGGCCAGGAGGCCTTCCCACCTACGAACCCGAGCTGCACGGCGGCGCCAACTCCGGCACGGCGGCGCCATGACTGCGCCGTGTTCCAAGGGCTTGGCTACGCTATCCTTCGATTCAATAAAGCATAACGTGGAGGAAGGGACGGCGAACACGGTAGAAGCTTACCTTCAGTCGACCGAGGCACGGTGACGCCCGACCACGGAGAGGGTGATCCACGGCGGCGCCGAATTCGTCGACGAGGAATTACGGAGCACCAGAGGATCTTTAGCGCCCACTAGTCGCAAGAACAGCTTCGCCCGACGGTTGGACACACCGGTGTTGGCCAGAGGATCACGGACGGCTTGCGAATCACGGATTTGGCCTCCAACGCCCGTGGCGGACTTTGATTCGACCGATGGGGTTTGCGGTGGGACGGTCGGCGATGGAGGAGGGGTCCCAGGTGCCCGGCTGGTTTTATAGTCATCGGGAAAGCGCGACAGAGGCGGAGATTCGGCCACCGCGCGGATTCCGCGGCGAGTCCGATAGCCATGCGTGCAGCGAGGGAATCGCGCGATTCTGTTGTCGGAGAGAAGAAACAGCTGACAGGTGGGTCCCCAATCGCAGCGATACAGGGAGACCGTGACCGCGCGCGAGGGAGAGGCTGACGTGGGGGCCCCGCGTTGTCAGCGAGAGGAGGAACACGCAGGCGCGGGGGAGCGACTGACAGAGGTGGCCCACATGTCGGCACCAAAATTCAGCTGGGCCAGCGCGTGGGAAGTTAAGTGGGCCGGAAAGGAGAATGGGCGGCCCATGTGGCTTTTATTCTTTTTCTTTTTATTTTCTATTTTCTTTTCTCCATTTTCAAATCCAATTTGAGTTCAAGTTTAAATTCAAACTTTGTGAATAACTTGTCCTCAGTTTGAAAGGTATAATTAATAATATAAGTGTGAAGGATGTTTATTCTGATTTTTATTTTATTTTATGTAGTATTTTTCTTAGTTCTTCCCTTCTCCTTTATTATTTTTTTTTCTATTTTCTATTCCAAATTCAAATTTATACTTCTATTTTAGTTTTCAGATTTTTTTTTCAAATGTATTAATTGAAACCCAAAGGTGAATATAAACCATACTATTTTAATTTTACTAATTTAGGCTTTATTCTCCTTGTTATTTATTTCATGGGATGTATAAATGGTTTCCTTTAAAAGAAAAATCCTTTTTCTCCTCATTTTCTTATTTCCCAATTTCCAAAACATTATGATACTTTGTTCAGATTTCCTCTACCAATTCCAAATTCAGAATTTGGGTGTTACAGCTCTCTGCAGCTTCAGCGAGCCGTCAAAGTACATTATCCATACTTCGGTAGCCTCTGAGTTGTCTGGGACCTGATGCTCAGTCCATTCTGATATGAAGTCAACCAGTGCTTGAGTCTTTATTGCCGTGCGAGGTCAGAACTCTATGTTGTGAGCTCCCAGCTCGCAGGCCCACTTGGCTATCCTCTTGATAGCTTATTTGTTGTGGAGAATGTCCCCAATTGGAAATCCTATGACTACTATGACTTTGTGGTCGTCAAAGTAGTGATTGAGCTTGCGAGCGGTTAGAAGTACCGCGTACAATAGTTTTTGAACCTGGGGATACTTCATTTTCGAGGGCCTGAGAACTTCACAGATGAAGTAGACCGGATGCTGCACCGGGTATGTGTGTCCTTCGTCCACCCGCTCGACTACTAACGTGATGCTTAGCACGTGAGTTGTGCAGGAGATGTATAACAACAGATCATCTGCCAGCTGATTCGGAGTGGCTCGTCGTGGTGGCTTGAGTACTGGTGGCGTAGTCAGGAACTTTTTCAGTGCCTCTAGAGCTTCTTGTGCCTATGTGGTCCACTGAAATTTGTCCACCTTCTTGAGCAATTTGTAGAATGGCATGCCTTTCTCGCCTAACCTTGATATGAACCTACTCAGGGCCGCCATGCATCCAGTAAGCCTCTGTACCTTCTTCTATGATCGTGGCGCTTCCATTCTCATGATGGCCACAATTTTTTCTAGGTAGGCTTCAATTCCTCGGTGGCTGACAATTAATTCGAGTAACTTTCCTGTTGGTACTCCGAAGACACATTTCTCTAGATTGAGCTTCCACCGGTATCGCCTCAGGCTGTTGAAGACCGGCTGCAAATCTTCGATGAAGTTTTCTGAATTTTCTGTTTTGATCACCATGTCATCGACATAAGCTTCCACCTGCTTGCCCCAGTGATCGTCTAAGCATGTTTGAATAGCTCTCTGGTAAGTCGCTCCCGCGTTCTTGAGGCTGAACGACATGGAGGTATAGTAGAAAGCTCCAAACGGGGTGATGAATGCAGTTTTTTCCTCATCCTCTTTTGCCAAGCTGATCTAATGGTATCCAGAATAGCAGTCTAGGAAGGACAACATAGAACATCCAGCGGTCGAATCAACCACCTGATCTATTCTAGGGAGTCTGAAGGGATCCTTCGGACAATGTTTGTTGAGATCGGTATAGTTGACGCACATGCGCCAATCCACTTTATTCTTTTTGAGTACAAGAACAGGATTTGCTAGCCACTCAGGATGCAGTACTTCTCTAATGAACCCTGTTGCCACTAAGCGAGCTAACTCGGCGCGAATAGCTTCTCTCTTGTCAGGCGTGAAACGATGTAATTTTTGTCAAATCGGCCTTGCTTGAGGATAGACCTTCAGTTTGTGCTCGACCAGTTCTCTCGGGACTCCCGGCATATCCGCAGGTTGCCATGCGAATACGTCTCGGTTATCTTGTAGGAACCGGACGAGCGCGCCTTCCTATTTGTCGTTGAGGCTAGAGCTGATGATGGCGGTTTTGCGTTCATCAGCGAAACCCAGGTTGATCCTCTTTGTCTCAGTCGACCGCATAGAAGTCACGGCTTGGGCTTCATTCGTGGGTATTGGGAGGTCTTCCTCAGGCTTTGTGTTCGCCTACGTGGAGGAAGTATTCCACGACGGTTTAGTGGTGAGGGTCGCCTGGATAGCTCCCCGAAAGCATTACGTGGCGCCTTGGAAGTCAGCGCGCACGGTGATGATCCCTTGCGATCCTGGCATCTTCAATATCATGTATGAATAGTGCGAAATGGCCATGAATTTGGCCAATCCTGGCCTGCCAATGATGGTGTTGTATCCGCAGTCGAAACTTGCCACCTCGAACCTCAAGAACTCGGTTCTATAGTTTTCCGGAGTTCCAAAGGTGACGGGCATGTAGATGTGCCCGAGCGGGTATTTTCCTTCGGTCGGCACAATGCCGAAGAAAGGGGTGTCTAACTTGGTGAGGTATTTGAGTGCAACCCCAAGCCCAGGAGCGTCCAGGGGAAGGTAACGTTGATGCTGCTTCCCCCATCCACTAGTACTTTCTTTACCCTGCTCTCTCAGATCACTGGATCGACGAGGAGCGGGTACTTGCCAGGATGCTCGAAGTTAAGCCATTGATCCGCTCGACTGAAGGTGATAGTGTGCTCTGACCTCCGATAGGGAGCTGGGGCACTAGTGGTTGCCACTAGGACCTGATGGTCATTGAGCTTTTGCTGCCTTCTATTCTCTTGTGACCCATGTCCTCCGAAGATGATGTTGACTTCCCCGTCAACGCATGGGAACGCTCCACCCCCTCCCCCTTTCTGTTGTTGAGGCTGTCGGGGCTCGCCAGGCCCTCCTCATGGTGGGGGAGGTGGTAGAGGCTGGAATGGTTAGCCATTCCCGATGGAATGCTTGAAGTCTCTGCAGTTCCGCAGGGTATGGCGCATGTCCTTGTGATATTGGCACTGGGCATCGAGGATGTCTTCCAGTGTCCGTTCGCCTCCACGAGGTGTCCCTCGGGCATGGGAGACGGGTAGTCTGGCGACATGACTCCTCATTTCCCTATCGAGATCCAAACCTTCTTGGTGCTTTTCATAGTTGAAATAATCTTCTTTGGCACCAACATGCATTTGACTCCCTTTCCTTTGTTGGCTTGTTTGTTGGCCTTGATTGCTATCACCTTTCCATTCTTTTTCTTTTTGATCAAGTATGGTGTAGCAGCCTTTTTGTCCACCTTGTTGATGTAGGTGTTGGAGATTTTGCTTGTTGGCTTTTGCTTGAGCTTTTGCTTTTGCTTATCCCCGATCTTCGCCTTGCATTGTGAAAGTCTCCTAGAGGGGGGTGAATAGGCAAATCTGAAATTTATAAACTTAAGCACACACTACAAGCCGGGGTTAGCGTTAGAAATATAAATGAGTTCGAAAGAGAGGGAGAAAACAAATCACAAGCGAATAAGAGCGGATGACACGGTGATTTGTTTTACCGAGGTTCGGTTCTTGCAAACCTACTCCCCGTTGAGGTGGTCACCAAGACCGGGTCTCTTTCAACCCTTTCCCTCTCTCAAACGGTCACCTAGACCGAGTGAGCCTTTCTCTTCAATCAAATGGGACACTAAGTCCACTACAAGGACCACCACAACTTGGTGTCTCTTGTTTTGATTACAAGTGAGTTTAACACAAGAAAGAAGGAAGAAGAAAAGCAATCCAAGCGCAAGAGCTCAAATGAACACAAATGTCTCTCTCTCTCTAGTCACTAATTTGGTTGGAGTGATTCCGGACTTGGGAGAGGATTTGATCTCTTTGTTTGTGTCTTGTATTGAATGCTATAGCTCTTGTGTGAGGTTTGAAGGCTGAAAACTTGGATGCAATGAATGGTGGGTGGTTGGGGGTATTTATAACCCAACCACCAAAATAGCCGTTGGTGAAGACTGCTATCGCATGGCGCACTGGACAGTCCGGTGCGCCACCGGACACTGTCCGGTGCGCCAGCCACGTCACCCGATCGTTAGGGTTCGACTGTTGGAGCTTCTGACTTCTGGGCCACCAGACAGTCCGGTGGTGCACCAGACAGTCACTGTTCACTGTCCGGTGCGCCTTCTGGCGCCTGTCCTGACTTCTACGCGCAGGCGCGCACTGTAGCGCATTTATTGTTCGTTGCAGACGACCATTGGCGTTGTGTAGCCGTTACTTTATCTGGCGCACCAGACAATCCGGTGAATTATAGCGGAGCGGCTCCTAGAATTCCCGAAGGTGGCAAGTTCGGAGTTGGGTTCCCTGGTGCACCGGACATTGTCCGGTGGTGCACCAGACAGTCCGGTGCGCTAGACTAGGGCACACTTCGGTAGTCTTTTGCTCTCTTTGTTTGAACCCTTTCTTGGTCTTTTTATTGGTTTGTTGTGAACCTTTGGCACCTGTAAAACTTATAATCTAGAGCAAACTAGTTAGTCCAATTATTTGTGTTGGGCAATTCAACCACCAAAATCAATTAGGAAAAGGTGTAAGCCTATTTCCCTTTCAATCTCCCCCTTTTTGGTGATTGATGCCAACACAAACCAAAGCAAATATAAAAGTGCAGAATTGAACTAGTTTGCATAATGTAAGTGCAAAGGTTGCTTGGAATGAAACCAATAATTATTTCTACTAAATATGCATGAATGGCTTTCTTCTAATTTTAAAATTTTGGACCACGCTTGCACCACTTGTTTTATTTTGCAATGTTTTGGAAATTCTTTTTCAAAAATCTTTTGCAAATAGTCAAAGGTATATGAATAAGATTTTGAGAAGCATTTTCAAGATTTGAAATTTTCTCCCCCTGTTTCAAATGCTTTTCCTTTGACTAAACAAAACTCCCCCTTAATGAAATCCTCCTCTTAGTGTTCAAGAGGGTTTTAGATATTAATTTTGAAGAGGGTATTTGTCGGGGACCATAATTAGGGGTACCCTCAAGGCTCCTAATTCTCAGTTGGTAACCCCCATCAGCACAAAGCTGCAAAGGCCTGATGGGTGCGACTAAGTCAGGGATCGATCCAATTGAGGGACTCGATCACGCCTCGCCCGAGCCCAGCCTCGGGCAAGGGCAGCCGACCCCGGAGGATCTCCGTCTCGCCCGAGGCCCACTCCAGCGACGAACATACTTCCGGCTCGCCCGAGGCCCAGTCTTCGCCAAGAAGCAACCCTGGCCAAATCGCCACACCAACCGACCAAATCGCAGGGGCATTTAATGCAAAGGCGGCCTGACACCTTTATCCTGACGCACGTCCTCCAGTCGACAGAGCCGAAGTGACCGCAGTCACTTCGCCGCTCCACTGACCGGCCTGACAGAAGGGTAGCGCCGCCTGCACCGGTCCGACTGTTGTGCCACTCGACAGAGTGAGGCTGACAGGCAGTCAGGCCCGGCCTCAGGCACCATAGGAAACTCCGCTCCGCCCGACCCAGGGCTCGGACTCGGGCTCAGTCCCGGAAGACAGCGAACTCCGCTCCGCCCGACCTAGGGCTCGGACTCGGGCTCAGTCCCGGAAGATGGCGAACTCCGCTCCGCCCGACCCAGGGCTCGGACTCGGGCTCAGTCCCGGAAGACGGCGAACTCCGCTCCGCCCGACCCAGGGCTCGGACTCGGGCTCAGCCCTGGAAGACGGCGAACTCCGCTCCGCCCGACCCAGGGCTCGGACTCGGGCTCAGTCCCGGAAGACGGCGAACTCCGCTCCGCCCGACCCAGGGCTCGGACTCGGGCTCAGCCCCGGAAGACGACGAACTCCGCTTCGCCCGACCCCAGGGCTCGGACTCAGCCCTGGCCTCAGCCGACGGTCTCCGCCTCGCCCGACCCAGGGGCTCAGACTCGACCTCGGCCTCGGAAGACATACTCGACCTCGACCTCAGAGGAGCCTCCACATCGCCCAACCTAGGGCACGGATCGACCACGTCAACGGGTGGCGCCATCATTACCCTACCCCAAGCTGACTCAGGCTATGGGGAACGAGACCGGCGTCCCATCTGGCTCGCTCCGCCAGACAAGTAATGATGGCACCCCGCACGCTCTCTGACGACGGCGGCTCTCAGCCCCCTTACGGAAGCAAGAGGACGTCAGCAAGGACTCAACAGCCCCGACAGCTGTCCTTCCGCCAGGCTCCAGCGCTCCTCCGACGGCCACGACACCACACGAACCGGGTGCCAAAACCTCTCCGGCTGCCACGATGGCATGTACTTAGGGCGCTAGCTCTCATCCGCTAGACACGTTAGCACTCTGCTACACCCCCATTGTACACCTGGATCCTCTCCTTACGCCTATAAAAGGAAGGACCAGGGCCCTCTTAGAGGGGGTTGGCCGCGCGGGGAAGAGGACGGGACTGGCGCTCGCGTGAGGCCGCTCGCTCCCTCCCGCGTGGAACGCTTGTAACCCCCTACTGCAAGCGCACCCGACCTGGGCGCGGGACGAACACGAAGGCCGCGGGATTTCCACCTCTCTCATGCCTTCTTTCCCCCCTTCAAGCTCGGCCTCGCACAGACCCATCTGGGCTGGGGCACGTGGCGACATTTTCACTCGTCAGCCCAGGGACCCCCCGGTCTCGAAACGCCGACAGTTGGCGCGCCAGGTAGGGGCCTGCTGCGTGTTGACGAACAGCTTCCCGTCAAGCTCCAGATGGGCAGTCTCCAGCAACCTTTCTAGCCTGGGACGGTGCTCCGTTTCGGGAGTCTTGAGTTCATGTCCCTCGACGGCAGCTACGACATGATACTCCTTCCCCCGCCGTGCGACAGCAACAATGGCGGTCGACAGCCCGCCCGCCGGCGGCGGAATCGGCGACGTCTTCCCCGCGTGGTGGAAGAACGACATTCGAGCTCACCCCGCCCTCTCCCCCGCCGACGGAGGAGGAGGCGGGGCAACCAAGGCCAAGCAGGAGGCGGCACCTCGTCGGTTGTCGAGCAAGTCGACGGCACCGGCGCCCCAATGGGGGGCGCGTTGGGCGTCGACCTCGCGTTTGAGACGAAGACGAGCGCCGTCTCCCCGCAACACGCCAATTCCGAGCAAACGGACGACGCCCGCACGCTCGCGAAAGGCTTGCTGGGCGTCACCCTCATACCTGAGACGACGGTGTAGTCAGTCCCTGATGTGATTTCGTCACCGCCCGTCGACCAAGAGGTACCCACCGGTTCCCATCTCAAGCCCTTTGGATCCAGCCTCGACCCGCCAAGCGACTTCGCTTTGGCGGACGCTCTCGTAGAGGCGAGTCCAAACCCTCTGGGGTTTCGTATGCGGTCACCCTGGGACCGGCTCGCGGACGTCTCGACCTACGGGCCCTCGGGGTCCGAGGAAGATGACGAGCCCGACTTCTGTTGGGATTTCTCTGGACTTGGCAACCCCAGTGCCATGCGGGACTTCATGACCGCATGCGACTACTGCCTTTCCGACTGTTCCGACGGTAGCCGCAGCCTCAGCAACGAGGACTGCGGCCCAAGTCGTGAATGTTTCCACGTCGATCTAGGGGGTCCCTCCGAAGGCAACCATCTCGGTATGCCGGAGGACGGTGATCTCCCTAGGCCTGTGCCTCGCGTTGACATCCTACGGGAGCTAGCTGTGGTCCCCGTTCTGGCGGGGGGTCATGACCCACAGCTCGAGCAAATCCACGGGGTGCCGGCCAGGCTCGACGAGGGAGCAGGAGCACTTGAGCCGATCCGCCGGGACGTCGGGCAGGAATGGGCGGGCCAACCACCGGCCGGAGAAGTGTGCCATCTACCCTAGGGTATCCAGCACCGCATCGCCGACGATATCAGGATGAGGCCCCACCTGCTTCCAGTGGGGTCGACCAAAACCTGGCTGCAGCAGCAATGCTTCTCCACGCGATGCCGGAGCCATCAACCACCGAAGGGCTGCGAATCCAGGGAGAGCTCAAGAATCTCCTGGAGGGCGCCACGGTCCGACGGGCCGAGAGCTCCGCCTCCCAAAGGCAGGGGTACCCCTCGGAACATTGCGTCGCGACTTCCCGATTCATGCGGGAAGCCTCGGTCCACACCGGGCGCACGCGCAACACGGCGCCTGCGGCCCCGGGTCGCCTCGGCAACGAGCACCATCACCGCGACCGTCAGGCCCACCTCGACGAGAGGGTGCGCCGAGGCTACCACCCCAGGCGTGGGGGGCGCTACGACAGCGGGGAGGATCGAAGTCCCTCGCCCGAACCACCCGGTCAGCAGGCTTTCAGCCGCGCCATACGACGGGCGCCGTTCCCGACCCGGTTCCGACCCCCGACTACTATCACAAAGTACTCGGGGGAGACGAGACCGGAACAGTAGCTCGTAGACTACCGGCTGGCCTGCCAACTGGGTGGAACGGACGATGACAACCTCATCATCCGCAACCTCCCCCTGTTTCTCTCCGACACCGCTCGTGCCTGGTTGGAGCACCTGCCTCTAGGGCAGATCTCCAACTGGGACGACCTGGTCCAAGCCTTCGTCGGCAATTTCTAGGGCACGTATGTGCGCCTCGGAAACTCCTGGGACCTCCGAAGCTGCCGGGAGAGTCTCTCCGGGACTACATCCGGCGATTCTCGAAGCAGCGCACCGAGCTGCCCAACATCACCGATTCGGATGTCATCGGCGCGTTCCTCGCCGGCACCACCTGCCGCGACCTGGTGAGCAAGCTAGGTCGCAAGACCCCCACCAGGGCGAGCGAGCTAATGGACATCGCCACCAAGTTCGCCTCCGGCCAGGAGGCGGTTGAGGCTATCTTCCGGAAGGACAAGCAGCCCCAGGGCCGCCCACCGGAAGACGCCCCCGAGGCGTCAACTCAGCGCGGCGCCAAGAAAAAGGTCAAGAAGAAGTCGCAAGCGAAACGCGACGCCGCCGACGTGGACCTTGTCGCCGCCGCCGAGTACAAGAGCCCTCGGAAACCCCCCGGAGGTGCCAACCTCTTCGACAGGATGCTCAAGGAGCCGTGCCCCTATCATCAGGGGCCCGTCAAGCACACCCTTGAGGAGTGCGCTATGCTTTGGCGCCACTTCCACAGGGCTGGGCCACCCGCGGAGGGTGGCCGGGCTCGCGACGACGACAAGAAGGAGGATCACCAGGCAGGAGAGTTCCCCGAGGTCCGCAACTGCTTCATGATCTACGGTGGGCAAGCGGCGAACGCCTTGGCTCGGCACCGCAAGCAAGAGCGTCGGGAGGTCTGTTTGGTAAAGGTGGTGGTGCTAGTCTACCTAGACTGGTCCGACAAGCCCATCACCTTCGACCAAGCCGACCACCCTGACCACGTGCCGAGCCCGGGGAAATACCCGCTCGTTGTCGACCCCGTCATCGGCGACGTTAGGCTCACCAAGGTCCTCATGGACGGAGGCAGCAGCCTCAACATCATCTACGCCGAGACCCTCGGGCTCCTGCGTGTTGATATGTCCTCGGTCCGGGCAGGCGCTGTGCCTTTCCACGGGATCATCCTCGGGAAGCGCGTCCAGCCCCTCGAACAACTCGACCTTCTCGTCTGCTTCGGAACACCCTCCAACTTCCGAAGGGAGACCCTCACATTCGAGGTGGTCGGGTTCCGAGGAACCTACCACGCGGTATTGGGGAGGCCATGCTACGCGAAGTTCATGGCTGTCCCCAACTACACCTACCTCAAGCTCAAGATGTCGGGCCCCAACGGGGTCATCACCGTCGGCCCCACGTACAAACACGCGTTCGAATGTGACGTGGAGTGCGTGGAGTACACCGAGGCCCTCGCCGAATCCGAGGCCCTCATCGCCGACCTGGAGAGCCTCTCTAAGGAGGTGCCAGACGTGAAGCGTCACGCCGGCAACTTCGAGCCAGCGGAGATGGTCAAGTCCGTCCCCCTCGACCCCAGCAGCGACGCCTCCAAGCAGATCCGGATCGGCTCCGAGCTCGATCCCAAATAGGAAGCAGTGCTCGTCGACTTTCTCCGCGCGAACACCGACGTTTTCGCGTGGAGTCCCTCGGACATGCCCGACATACCGAGGGATGTCGCCGAGCACTCGCTGGATATTCGAGCTGGAGCCCGACCCGTGAAGCAGCCTCTGCGCCGATTCAACGAGGAAAAGCGCAGAGTCATAGGTGAGGAGATCCACAAGCTAATGGCGGCAGGGTTCATCAAAGAGGTATTCCATCCCGAATGGCTTGCCAACCCTGTGCTTGTGAGAAAGAAAGGAGGGAAATGGCGGATGTGTGTAGACTACACTGGTCTAAACAAAGCATGTTCGAAGGTTCCCTACCCTCTGCCTCGCATCGATCAAATCATGGATTCCACTGCTGGGTGCGAAACCCTGTCTTTCCTTGATGCCTACTCAGGGTATCACCAAATCAGGATGAAAGAGTCCGACCAGCTCGCGACTTCTTTCATCACACCCTTCGGCATGTACTGCTATGTCACCATGCCGTTCGGCTTGAGGAATGCGGGTGCGACGTACCAGCGGTGCATGAACCATGTGTTCGGCGAACATATTGGCCGGACGGTCGAGGCCTACGTCGATGACATCGTAGTCAAGACGAGGAAAGCCTCTGACCTCCTTTCCGACCTTGAAGTGACATTCCGATGTCTCAAGGCGAAAGGAGTGAAGCTTAATCCCGAGAAGTGTGTCTTTGGGGTTCCCCGAGGCATGCTCTTGGGGTTCATCGTCTCCGAGCGGGGCATCGAAGCCAACCCGGAGAAGATCGTAGCCATCACCAGCATGGGGCCCATCAAGGATTTGAAAGGCGTACAAAGAGTCATGGGATGTCTTGTGGCTCTGAGCCGCTTCATCTCACGCCTCGGCGAAAGAGGCCTGCCTCTGTACCGTCTCTTAAGGAAGGTCGAGTGCTTCACTTGGACCCCTGAGGCCGAGGAAGCCCTCGGGAACCTGAAGGCGCTCCTCACGAATGCACCCATCTTGGTGCCCCTCGCTGCCAGAGAAGCCCTCTTGATCTACGTCGCCGCGACCACTCAGGTGGTCAGCGCCGCGATCGTGGTTGAGAGACGAGAAGAGGGGCATGCATTGCCCGTCCAGAGGCCAGTCTACTTCATCAGCGAGGTACTTTCTGAGACCAAGATCCGCTACCCACAAATTCAGAAGCTGCTGTACGCGGTGATCCTGACGCGGCGGAAGTTGCGACACTACTTCGAGTCTCATCCGGTAACTGTGGTGTCATCCTTCCCCGTGGGGGAGATCATCCAGTGTCGAGAGGCCTCGGGTAGAATCGCGAAGTGGGCAGTGGAAATCATGGGCAAAACAATCTCGTTCGCCCCTCGGAAGGCCATCAAGTCCCAGGTCTTGGCGGACTTCATGGCTGAATGGGTCGACACCCAGCTCCCAACAGTTCCGATCCGGCCGGAACTTTGGACCATGTTCTTCGACGGGTCACTGATGAAGACAGGAGCGGGCGCAGGCCTGCTCTTCATCTCGCCCCTCGGAAAGCATCTACGCTACGTGCTACGCCTCCACTTCCCGGCGTCCAACAATGTGGTTGAGTACGAGGCTCTGGTCAACGGGTTGCGCATCGCCATCGAGCTAGGGGTCCGACGCCTCGACGCTCGCGGTGACTCGCAGCTCATCATCGACCAAATCATGAAGAACTCCCACTGCCGCGACCCGAAGATGGAGGCCTACTACGATGAGGTTCGGTGCCTAGAAGACAAGTTCTACGGGCTCGAGCTCAACCACATCGCCCGGCACTACAACGAGACTGCGGACGAGCTGGCTAAAATAGCCTCGGGGCGGACAACGGTTCCCCCGGACGTCTTCTCCCGAGACCTGCATCAACCCTCCGTCAAGATCGACGACACGTCCGAGCCTGAGGCACCCTCGGCTCAGCCCGAGGTACCCTCGGCTCAGTCCGAGGCACCCTCGGCTCAGTCCGAGGCACCCTCGGCCCAACCCGAGGCACCCTCAGCTCGGCCCGAGGCATCCTCGGTTCAGTCCGAGGTACCCTCGGCCCCCGAGGGTGAGGCACTGTGCGTCGAGGAGGAGCGAAGCGGGGTCATGCCTAATCGAAACTGGCAGACCCCGTACCTGCAATACCTCCATCGAGGAGAGCTACCCCTCGACCGAGCCGAAGCTCGGCGGTTGGCGCAACGCGCCAAGTCGTTCGTCTTGCTGGGAGATGGGAAGGAGCTCTACCACCGCAGCCCCTCGGGCATCCTCCAGCGATGCATTTCCATCGCCGAAGGTCAGGAACTCCTACGAGGCATACACTCGGGGGCTTACGGCCATCACGCAGCACCTTGAGCCCTTGTCGGAAACGCCTTCCGACAAGGTTTCTACTGGCCGACGGCGGTGACCGACGCCACTAGAATTGTCCGCACCTGCGAAGGGTGTCAGTTCTACGCGAGGCAGACCCACCTACCCGCTCAGGCTCTACGGACGATACCCATCACCTGGCCTTTTGCCGTATGGGGTCTGGACCTCGTCGGCCCCTTGCAGAAGGCACCCGGGGGCTACACGCACCTGTTGTTCGCCATCGACAAATTCTCCAAGTGGATCGAGGTCCGACCCCTAAACAGCATCAGGTCCGAACAGGCGGTGGCGTTCTTCACCAACATCATCCATCGCTTTGGGGTCCCGAACTCCATCATCATCGACAACGGCACCCAGTTCACCGGCAGAAAGTTCCTGGACTTCTGCGAGGATCACCACATCCGGGTGGACTGGGCCGCCGTGGCTCACCCCATGACGAATGGGCAAGTAGAGCGTGCCAACGGCATGATTCTATAAGGACTCAAGCCTCGGATCTACAACGACCTCAACAAGTTCGGCAAGCGATGGATGAAGGAACTCCCTTCGGTGGTCTGGAGTCTGAGGACAACGCCGAGCCGAGCCACGGGCTTCACGCCGTTCTTTCTAGTCTATGGGGCCGAGGCCATCTTGCCCACAGACTTAGAATATGGTTCCCCGAGGACGAGGGCCTACGCCGACCAAAGCAACCAAGCTAGTCGAGAAGACTCGCTGGACCAGCTGGAAGAGGCTCGGGACCTGGCCTTACTACACTCGGCGCGGTACCAGCAGTCCCTGCGACGCTACCACGCCCGAGGGGTCCGGTCCCGAGACCTCCAGGTGGGCGACCTGGTGCTTCGGCTGCGACATGACGCCCGAGGGCGGCACAAGCTCACGCCTCCCTGGGAAGGGCCGTTCGTCATCGCCAAAGTTCTGAAGCCCGGAATGTACAAGCTGGCCAACAGTCAAGGCGAGGTCTACAGCAACGCTTGGAACATCCAACAGCTACGTCGCTTCTACCCTTAAGATGCTTTCAAGTTGTTCATATACCTCGCTCCCACACAAAGTTTAGTCGTCAAGGAAGGGTCAGCCTTGCCTCAGCAAAGCCCGACCCTTCCTCGGGGGCTAAAAGGGGGGAACCCCTCTGCGTCGAAATTTTTCCTCGAAAAAAGATCCTTTCTGCCAGAATGTCTTTCGTGCTTTTCGACTACTTCGAAAGTGGATCCTGAAAACGATGGAGTACACGTAAGCAGCCAAGGCTAACCGAGCCGAGGGACTCCTACGCCTCCGGGATACGGATACCTCACTCATCACCTTCTGCGATAAGTAACTCGCGTTCGGATAAGTGATTCCGCGGACCGAGCAAGTCTTCACGCTCGAAAGCTCTTCTGCCGAAGCGATTCTTCGGGCCTTCTCGACTGCGTTGGTGACAGAACCCCATGGATGGGCAAGAGCGCACGTAGGCGGCAAGGCCGACCGAGCCGAGGGATTCCTACGCCTCCGGGATACGGATACCTCACTCATCACCTTCCGTGAAAAGCAACTCTCGCTCGCACAGACAATTCTGTTACCGACAAAAAAGTCCAGATACTCGAAACAAGAGGAAAAGAAGCGCAGCTTTACAACACGGCGAGGATGTGTTTGGGCCTCGGCGGCCGCAGAAAACACACGCTACAAGATAATTCGATCCTGCAGGCTCGGATCTTGACGGTTGAAGGGAGCAGCAGCACCCTCGGCGTCAACTACACCTTCGGCGAGGTCCGGCCTAGCCTCGGACGGTGACGCGGTCCGAGGATCTCCACTCTGAAGGACGGCTTCATCATCACGCCCGGGCCATCGCCGCCAGCGTCTCCTCCAAAAATCCGGCTCGAGCAGGCGGCTCGGCTGATCACCCCGAGGCCTCGGTCAGCTGTCCCCCAAATACATCAGCCCGGCCCGAGGCCTCGGCAGATCAACTCCGGCGTCGGTCCCGCTAACGGACGACCCGGCCAGGCTCTGGCCGACCAAGTCTTCTTTTCGAGCCAACTCTGCCTCTGTCCATGCTGACACCGCTACCCCTGGCTTCGGCTCATCGAAGAGCGGCCGAGGGGTTCCTTTAACTAAGCAAGAGAAGCCTCGGATAGCAAGGCCGACCGAGCCGAGGGACTCCTACGCCTCCGGGATATGGATACCTCACTCGTCACCTTTGCACGGGGCGACTCACGCTTGGTGAAGCGGTTCAGACAACCAACAGGCGAGTTTTAGTGCTCGAAAATGAGGAAAAAACATGGCTCCGCGCCAAAAATACATACACGTTCAGGCCCCGACAGCCACAATGAACAAAAACACTGGCATTCAAGGTGCCATTACGAACGGAACTCCGGTTCCACCTCCGCAGGTACGAACAACCCCACACGATTGGGGGGCCTGCGGAGCAACAGAAGACCGACGGACGGCTCACCGTCGCCCGCTCCAGCAGCAGCGACAACGACCCCATCTACGGGTGGCCGAACTGCAGCAGCGATGGCCTCAGGGCGAACGCCGCTGCAACCCTGCCCTTGCCCACGCCGATGCTCGAGGGGCAAGGACAAGTACAAAGAGCCGGAGGCCCGAAGCGCGGATGGTGGCGGTGATCCCGTCAGCAACGGGGACTTCTCGAGCCGCCTCCGCCTTGGCACCGACGACAGGGGTCGTCAGCCCACCGGCAGATCCCCACTCGGATCCTCCCAGACGAGCGGGGCACCGACCTCCGCGCGGAGGCGCCGTACCGGTGCAAAGGCAGGGCCGCCCCAGAACACTAACGCCGCCCTGGCAGCGCGTGACGTCTTGGGCGGTCCTCCCATGCGCGCGGCGCGATAACCGCCCTTGCGGCAGGAGGGGGCACCGGGAGCCAAGCCGGCGAGCCCAACGCGCTGAAGCTGACGACGCCCGTCGTCGACCAGCCCCGCGTTGTCGACGTCCGCCCCTCTCGCAGGGCCAGTGAGCGCCCTCTCCCTCGAACGCTGAAGGAGAGGCTGACCCACGAGCCTGCGCGGAGGTAGAGCTCTGGTTCAGCCCGGCCTCCACCCCAGCGAGGATGATGAACATCCTTGAAGCTGAGGGTGGGACCAAGATCGCAGCCCGGCTTGCTTCTCCCCACCCAGGGGCTGGTGGTCACCGTCTTGGGTGACCACCGGCGAGGGGATGCAGTCGGGCTGACTGATAAAAATCCTTGAAGCCGAACGATGGCTGAAATGTAACAACTCCCATGGAGTTGCGTTCCCCCAACGACAAGGCGGAAGGACTGCGGGTGTCCCCCATCCGGGGGCTCAGAAGGTGGAAAGACACGATGCATAAGGGAGCGCGAAGACATGGTCGCCTTTCAAGGGGGTCACCCTCCTTTTAAAGGCGACTCTCCCTGCCTGCGTCCCCAGCCATCGTGGGCTGAGTATTCCCCAACACGCTCCAAGGTCCTCCCCCTATGGTGCGGGGGCTGGGTCCCATACGTCATGCAAACTGGCCCAGAGCAGAAGAAGCCAAACCGCCGCGCGCGGTGCATGCAACCGTCCAGCGGTTACAAGCGCCCCTCCACTTTCGCCCAGACCAGCGGATGAAAGGGCGGGCAGCCATGCAGGCAGCATGCAACCGCGCCAAGTGGGCGCACCTCTCTGACTTCCAACGCACCCAGCATGGGGGCCCACGCCCACGCGTCATGCAACCGGCGCACCGGTCGCTACGTGCAAGCAACTGCACTGCCACTCGCACCACTGCCACGCCTCCTCGACTGCGGAACCAGTACCGCGACTCGAGGCAACCCTGCGTACGACCCAGCAGGGCCAGCCAGGCGCGACGGTCAATGCGGCCAAAAATGGGCCGGCAGTAATGGCGGTGGCAGGCGGGAGCAGCGGTCACGTCGTCAGCCAAGCTTACGTCCCATCCTGGGGCAGTGAGAGAACCCTCTCTCACGGCGTGAAGACGGCGCGCCCGTGTTCCGTTCCTCGAACGGCTCGCGCACGCGCAACGGCCGCCCCGCAAACCACTCGCCCCATCGCATTAACTCCACGGCAGACGGCGCCTCTGGCAGGGGAAGCGAGCGACGCTTCGCCTTCGCCATAATGACCGCGTCAAAAAAGGTACGCCACGTCATTCGATTTCGTGTCCTTTTCCTTTTCCTCTTTCTCTCTCTTACAACACGGACCGGGAAAGGGGGATACTCCGAAAAGGACCCTTCTCCGTGAAGAAAACATGCTCCGAGCCTCCCTACTGATCAGAGGTTCAAAGGCTGGCCCCTCGGAGGGGTTCAACAGCCGCCTCAGAGCGCGTGGGCTCCACACCCACTACTGGTCAGAGGTTCGAAGGCCGGCCCCTCGGAAGGGTTCAACGGCTGCCTCAGGCCACTCGGGCTCCGCGCCCACTACTGATCAGGGGTTCGAAGGCTGGCCCTCGAAGGGTTCACAGTCGCCTCAGACATAGAGCGAGGGATGACCCTGGGTACGTTCGATACATAACCGAGGCTCAGGCTACGCTCCCGAGGTACCCTAGGACATTTCCGAGACCAGCGGGAATGATCTTGTAACGGAATCCCATCAGAGGGAGGCATCGAGCCCTCGGACCCCGTCGACAGGGGACCGGGTCCGGCAGATCACCCGTAGGTACTTTTGGGCGCGCCTCTGGGCCTCTAGCCGACCCCTAACAAATGGGGCACGGACGTCCGCTCGGATTACCCGCCAGCAGCTCACCGGAGACACCATGTTCGGCGCCCTCCGAGGGCAACATGGCGCTCTCCGCCCCTCCTCCTTGCGGAAAGGCGACGCAGGGGCGTATGTAAAAAAGTCGAGTCTGTCCCTGACCGTCCTCTCGCCCTGTGCAGAGGCTCGGGGGCTGCTCTCGCAAACCCGGCTCCGGCCAAACCGTTGACAGCGTCAACATACCAGCCCGAGAACTTGGGACCCGACCGTGCACCCGGGCTACGGCCAGCTCGCATGAGGGGAACAACCAGACCAGCCGAAGCATTGCGCGAGGCATTAAGACCTCGGAGGAGTCAAACCACTCCTCCGAGGCCTTGGGGGCTACACCCGGCGGGTGCGCTCGCGCGCACCCACCGGAACAAAACGCAACCGAGAAAGGCTGGTCCCCTTGCAAAAAAGTGCGACGAAAGCCTCCAAGCGAGTATTAACACTCCCTTCGAGGCTCGGGGGCTACTGTCGGGGACCATAATTAGGGGTACCCTCAAGGCTCCTAATTCTCAGCTGGTAACCCCCATCAGCACAAAGCTGCAAAGGCCTGATGGGTGCGACTAAGTCAGGGATCGGTCCATTCGAGGGACTTGATCACGCCTCGCCCGAGCCCAGCCTCGGGCAAGGGCAGCCGACCCCGGAGGATCTTCGTCTCGCCCGAGGCCCCCTCCAGCAACGAACATACTTCCGGCTCGCCCAAGGCCCAGTCTTCGCCAAGAAGCAACCCTGGCCAAATCGCCACGCCAACCGACCAAATCGCAGGGGCATTTAATGCAAAGGCGGGCTGACACCTTTATCCTGACGCACGTCCTCCAGTCGACAGAGCCGAAGTGACCGCAGTCACTTCGCCACTCCACTGACTGGCCTGACAGAAGGGCAGCGCCGCCTGCGCCGCTCCGACTGCTGTGCCACTCGACAGAGTGAGGCTGACAGGCAGTCAGGCCCGGCCTCAGGCACCATAGGAAACTCCGCTCCGCCCGACCCAGGGCTCGGACTCGGGCTCAGTCCCGGAAGATGGTGAACTCCGCTCCGCCTGACCCAGGGCTCGGACTCGGGCTCAGTCCCGGAAGATGGCAAACTCCGCTCCGCCCGACCCAGGGCTCGGACTCGGGCTCAGCCCCAGAAGACGGTGAACTCCGCTCCGCCCGACCCAGGGCTCGGACTCGGGCTCAGCCCCGGAAGACGGCGAACTTCGCTCCGCCCGACCCAGGGCTCGGACTCGGGCTCAGTCCCGGAAGACGGCGAACTCCACTCCGCCCGACCCAGGGCTCGGACTCGGGCTCAGCCCCGGAAGACGACGAACTCCGCTTCGCCCGACCCTAGGGCTCGTACTCAGCCCTGGCCTCAGCCGACGGTCTCCGCCTCGCTCGACCCAGGGGCTCGGACTCGACCTCGGCCTCGGAAGACAGACTCGACCTCGACCTCGGAGGAGCCTCCACATTGCCCAACCTAGGGCACGGACCGACCACGTCAACAGGAGGCGCCATCATTACCCTACCCCAAGCTGACTCAGGCTATGGGGAACGAGACCGGCGTCCCATCTGGCTCGCTCCGCCAGACAAGTAATGATGGCACCCCGCACGCTCTCTGACGACGGCGGCTCTCAGCCCCCTTACGGAAGCAAGAGGACGTCAGCAAGGACTCAACAGCCCCGACAGCTATCCTTCCGCCAGGCTCCAGCGCTCCTCCGACGGCCACGACACCACACGAACCGGGTGCCAAAACCTCTCCGGCTGCCACGATGGCATGTACTTAGGGCGCTAGCTCTCATCCGCTAGACACGTTAGCACTCTGCTACACCCCCATTGTACACCTGGATCCTCTCCTTACGCCTATAAAAGGAAGGACTAGGGCCCTCTTAGAGGGGGTTGGCCGCGCGGGGAAGAGGACAGGACTGGCGCTCGCGTGAGGCCGCTCGCTCCCTCCCGCGTGGAACGCTTGTAACCCCCTACTGCAAGCGCACCCGACCTGGGCACGGGATGAACACAAAGGCCGCGAGATTTCCACCTCTCTCACGCCTTCTTTCCCCCCTTCGCGCTCGGCCTCGCGCCGACCCATCTAGGCTGGGGCACGCGGCGACATTTTCACTCGTCGGCCCAGGGACCCCCCGGTCTCGAAACGCCGACAGTATTCCAATTTGAAATTATATCACAAATAAGATACCAATTGAAAAAAAATCTTCTCTTAACACAAACTTGAAAGACTATATTTTTGAAATTGGTGGTGGTGCGGTCCTTTTGCTTTGGGCTAATACTTTCTCTCCCTTTGGCATTAATCGCCAAAAACGGATACTTGTGAGTGAAATATAAGCCCTTCCTTTCTCTCCCTTTGGTAAATAATATGTGAGTGAAGATTATACCAATTTGAAGAGTGTTGCGGAGCGACGGCGAAGGATGAATAAATGGAGTGGAGTGGAAGCCTTGTCTTCGCAGAGGACTCCGATTCCCTTTCAATCTATGACTTAGCATTAAATGCACTTGAAGAACACATTAGTCATAGCAAATTAAAGAGAGATGATCAAAGGTATATAAATGAGCTATGTGTGCAAAACATCAATCAAAGTTCCTAGAATCAAGAATATTGAGCTCATGCCTAAGTTTGGTAAATGTTTTCTCATCTAGTGGCTTGGTAAAGATATCGGCCAATTGATCTTTGGTGTTAATATAAGAAATCTCGATATCCCCCCTTTGTTGGTGATCCCTCAAAAGGTGATACCGAATGGCTATGTGTTTAGTGCGGCTGTGCTCAACGGGATTATTCGCCATGCGAATTGCACTCTCATTATCACATAGGAGAGGAACTTTGGTTAATCTGTAACCATAGTCCCTAAGGGTTTGCCTCATCCAAAGAAATTGCGCGCAACAATGACTTGTGGCAATATACTCGGCTTCGGCGGTAGAAAGAGCTACAAAATTTTGTTTCTTAGAAGCCTAAGACACCAGAGATCTTCCCAAGAACTGGCAAGTCCCTGATGTGCTCTTTCTATCAATCTTACACACTGCCCAATCAGCATTGGAATATCCAATTAAGTCAAAAGTGGATCCCCTAGGGTATCAAAGGCCAAACTTAGGAGTATAAACTAAATATCTCAAGATTCGTTTTACGGCCCTAAGGTGAACTTCCTTAGGATCGGCTTGGAATCTTGCACACATGCATACGGAAAGCATAATATTCGGTCGTGAAGCACATAAATAGAGTAAAGAACCTATCATCGACTGGTATACCTTTTGATCTACGGATTTACCTCCCGTGTCGAGGTCGAGATGCCCATTGGTTCCCATGGGTGTCTTAATGGGCTTAGCATCCTTCATCCCAAACTTGGTGAGTATGTCTTGAATGTACTTCGTTTGGCTAATGAAGGTGCCCTCTTTGAGTTGCTTTACTTGAAATCCTAGAAAATACTTCAACTCCCCCATCATAGACATCTCGAATTTTTGAATCATGATCCTACTAAATTATTCACAAGTGGATTTGTTAGTGGACCCAAATATGATATCATCAACATAAATTTGGCATGCAAACAAATCTTTTCCAAAAGTTTTAGTGAATAGAGTAGGATCGGCTTTTCCGACTTTGAATCCATTAGCGATAAAAAAATCTCTTAGGCATTCATACCATGCTCTTGGGGCTTGCTTGAGCTCATAAAGCGCCTTAGAGAGTTTATAAACATGGTTAGGGTACTCACTATCTTCAAAGCCGGGAGGTTGCTCAACATAGACCTCCTCCTTGATTGGTCCATTGAGGAAGGCACTTTTCACGTCCATTTGATAAAGCTTAAAGCCATGGTAAGTAGCATAGGCAAGTAATATGCGAATTGACTCAAGCCTAGCTATGGGTGCATAGGTTTCACCGAAATCCAAACCTTCGACTTGTGAATATCCCTTGGCCACAAGTCGGGCTTTGTTCCTTGTCACCACACCATGCTCATCTTGCTTGTTGCGGAAGACCCACTTGGTTCCTACAATATTTTGGTTAGAACGTGGAACTAAATGCCATACCTCATTCCTCGTGAAGTTGTTGAGCTCCTCTTGCATCGCCAACACCCAATCTGAATCCCTTAATGCATCTTCTACCCTGTATGGCTCAATAGAAGACACAAAGGAGTAATGTCCACAAAAATGAGCAACACGAGATCGAGTGGTTACCCCCTTTTGAATATCGTCGAGGATGGTGTTCACGAGGTGATCTCGTTGTATTGCTTGGTGGACTCTTGTGTGTGGCGGTCTTGGACCGTCATCATCTTCCTTGTCTTGACCATGGACATCTCCCCCTTGATCATTGTCCTCCTCTTGAGGTGGCTCATCTTCTTGATCCTCATTTTCATCATCTTGAGCTTGATCCTCATCTTGTGTTGGTGGAGATGCTTGATTTGAAGATGATGGTTGATCTTGTGCTTGTGGAGGCTCTTCAGATTCCTTAGGACACACATCCCTAATGGACATGTTCCTTAGCGCGACGCGCGAAGCCTCTTCATCATCTAGCTCATCAAGATCAACTTGCTCTACTTAAGAGCCGTTAGTCTCATCAAACACAATGTCACAAGAAACTTCAACTAGTCCAGAGGACTTGTTAAAGACTCTATATGCTCTTGTGTTTGAATCATAACCAAGTAAAAAGCCTTCTACAGCCTTAGGAGCAAATTTAGATTTTCTACCTCTTTTAACAAGAATAAAGCATTTGCTACCAAAGACTCTAAAATATGAAACATTGGGCTTTTTACCGGTTAGGAGTTCATAAGATGTCTTCTTGAGGATTCGGTGAAGATATAACCGGTTGATGGAGTAGCAAGCGGTGTTGACTGCCTCGGCCCAAAACCGATCCGAAGTCTTGTACTCATCAAGCATGGTCCTTGCCATGTCCAATAGAGTTCTATTCTTCCTCTCCACTACATCATTTTGTTGTGGCATGTAGGGAGAAGAGAACTCATGCTTGATGCCCTCCTCCTTAAGAAAGCTTTCGATTTGTGAGTTCTTGAACTCCATCCCGTTGTCGCTTCTAATCTTTTTGATCCTTAAGCCGAACTCATTTTGAGCCCGTCTCAAGAATCCCTTTAATGTTTCTTAGGTTTGAAATTTTCCTGCAAAAAGAACACCCAAGTGAAGCGAGAATAATCATCCGCAATAACTAGGCAATACTTACTCCCGCCGATGCTTATGTAAGCTATCGGGTCGAATAGATCCATGTGGAGTAGCTCAAGCGGCCTGTCGGTCGTCATGATGTTCTTGTGTGGATGATGAACACCAACTTGCTTTCCTACTTGACATGCGCTACAAACCCTGTCTTTCTCAAAATGAACATTGGTTAGTCCCAAAATGTGCTCTCCCTTTAGAAGCTTATGAATATTCTTCATCCCAACATGGGCTAGTCGGTGGTGCCAAAGCCAACCCATGTTAGTCTTAGCAATTAAGCAAGTGTCGAGTTTAGCTCTATCAAAATCTACTAATTATCTGACCCTCTAACACTCCCTTAAATGCTACTGAATCATCACTTCTTCTAAAGACAGTAACACCTATATCTGTAAAAAGACAGTTGTAGCCCATTTTGCATAATTGAGAAACAGAAAGCAAATTGTAATCTAAAGAATCTACAAGAAAAACATTGGAAATAGAATGGTCAGGTGATATAGCAATTTTATCCAATCCTTTGACCAAACCTTGATTTCCATCCCTGAATGTGATGGCTCGTTGGGGATCATGGTTTTTCTCGTAGGAGGAGAACATCTTCTTCTCCCCTGTCATGTGGTTTGTGCACCCGCTATCGATGATCCAACTTGTGCCCCCGGATGCATAAACCTACAAAACAAGTTTAGGCCTTGTTCTTAGGTACCCAAACGGTCTTGGGTCCTTTCACATTAGAAACAAGCACCTTGGGTACCCAAACACAAGTCTTTGACCCCTTGTGTTTACCCCCAACATATTTGGCAACTACTTTGCCTGATTTGTTAGTTAGCATATAAGATGCATCAAAAGTCTTAAATGAAATATTAGGTTCATTTGATGCAATAGGAGTTTTCTTCTTAGGCATTTTAACATGTGTAGAACGCCTAGAGCTAGAAGCCTCATTCTTATAAATAAAAGCATGATGAGAATGAGTCTTTTTTGCATGAATTCTCCTAATCTTATCCTCAGGATAACCAGCAGGGTATAAAATATACCCCTTGTTCTCTTGAGGCATGGGAGGCTTGCCCTTAACAAAATTAGACAATCTTTTAGGAGGGGCATTAAGCTTGACATTGTCTCCTTATTGGAAGCCAATGCCATCCTTAATGCCAGGGCGTCTCCCACTATAAAGCATGCTACGAGCAAATTTAAATTTCTCATTTTCTAGTTCATGCTCGGCAATTTTAGCATCTAGTTTAGCTATATGATCATTTTGTTGTTTAATTATAGCAAGGTGATCATGAATAGCATCAATGTTAATATCTCTACATCTAGTACAAATAGAGACATGATCTACGCTAGATGTAGAGGGTTTGCAATCATTTAATTCAACAATCTTAGCATGTAAAATAGCATTTTCATCTCTAAGATTGGAAATAGAAGCATTGCAAACATCTAAGTCTTTAGCCTTAGTAATTAATTTTTCATTCTCATTTCTAAGGCTAGCAAGAGAGGCATTCAATTTTTCAATCTTAGCAATTGAACTAGCATTATCATTTCTAAGATTAGAAATTGAATCATCACAAATATTTGACTTCTCAACCTTAGCAATTAGTTTGGCATTTTCATTTCTAAGGTTGAAAATAACATCATGGCAAGTGCTTAGCTCACTAGACAATTTTTCACAGTTTTCTACTTCCTGAGCATAAGCATTTTTAGTCTTAACATGCTTTTTGTTTTCATTAATAAGGAAGTCCTCTTGGCTATCCAAGAGTTCATCCTTCTCATGAATGGCACTAATCAATTCATTTAATTTCTCCTTTTGTTGCATGTTGAGGTTGGCAAAAAGAGTAAACAAATCATCCTCATCATCACTAGAATTAGCATCATCACTAGATGTTGCATACTTAGTGGAGGATCTAGATTTTACCTTCTTCTTCTTCTTGCCGTCCTTTGCCATGAGGCACTTGTGGCCGACGTTGGGGAAGAGAAGCCCTTTGGTGACGGTGATGTTTGCGGCGTCCTCGTCGGAGGAGGAGTCGGTGGAGCTCTTGTCGGAGTCTCACTCCCAGCAAACGTGGGCACCGCCGCCCTTCTTCTTGTAGTACCTCTTCTTTTCTCTCCTCTTTCCCTTCTTGTCGTTATCCCTGTCACTATCACTAGATAATGGACATTTAGCAATGAAATGACTGGGCTTACCACACTTGTAGCACACCTTCTTGGAACGGGGCTTGTAATCTCTCCCCTTCCTTTGCTTGAGGATTTGGCGAAAGCTTTTGATGATTAAAGCCATCTCCTCGTTGTCGAGCTTGGAGGCGTCGATGGGAAGCCTACTTGGTGTAGACTCTTCCTTCTTCTCCTCCGTCGCTTTGAAGGCGACGGGTTGCACCTCGGGTGTGGAGGTGGCGCCTCGCTCAATGATTTGTTTGGAGCCTTTGATCATTAGCTCAAAGCTCACAAACTTTCCTATTACTTCCTCGGGAGACATTAGTTTATATCTTGGATCACCACGAATTAATTGAACTTGAGTAGGATTAAAAAATACGAGTGATCTAAGAATAACCTTGACCATTTCATGGTCATCCCATTTAGTGCTCTCGAGGTTGCGCACTTGGTTCACCAAGGTTTTGAGCCGGTTGTACATAGCTTGTGGCTCCTCTCCTTGGTTGACCATAAAATGACCGAGCTCCCCCTCGATCATCTCCATCTTGGTGATCTTGGTCACCTCGTCTCCTTCGTGCGCGGTCTTTAGCACATCCCAAATTTCTTTAGCACTTTTTAACCCTTGCACCTTATTATACTCCTCTCGACTAAGAGAGACGAGGAGTATAGAAGTTGCTTGGGAATCAAATTGCACAATTTGGGCTACTTCGTCCACATCATAATCTTCATCCCCTACGGAAGGTACTTGTACTTCAAATTCAACAATGTCTCATATACTTTTGTGGAGTGAGGTTAGGTGATATCTCATCAAATCACTCCACCTAGAATAATCTTCACCGTCAAACATCGGTGGTTTGCCTAATGGGACGGAAAGTAATGGAGTATGTTTGGAAATACGAGGATAGCGTAGAGGGATCTTACTGAACTTCTTGTGCTCATGGCGCTTAGAAGTTACGGACGGAGTGTCGGAGCCGGAGGTGGATGGCGACGAAGAATCGGTCTTGTAGTAGACCACTTTCTTCATTTTCTTCTTCTTGTCACCACTCCGGTGCGACTTGACGCGGGGAGGTGATTCCTCCCTCTTCTTGTTGCCGGACTCCCCCGATGGAGCCTTCCCGTGGCTTGTGGCGGGCTTCTCGCCGGTCACCATCTCCTTCTTGGCATGAGCTCCCGACATCACTTCGAGCGGTTAGGCTCTAATGAAGTACCGGGCTCCGATACCAATTGAAAGTCGCCTAGAGGGGGGTGAATAGGCAAATCTGAAATTTATAAACTTAAGCACACACTACAAGCCGGGGTTAGCGTTAGAAATATAAACGAGTCCGAAAGAGAGGGCGAAAACAAATCACAAGCGAATAAGAGCAGATGACACGGTGATTTGTTTTACCGAGGTTCGGTTCTTGCAAACCTACTCCCCGTTGAGGTGGTCACCAAGACTGGGTCTCTTTCAACCCTTTCCCTCTCTCAAACGGTCACCTAGACCGAGTGAGCCTTTCTCTTCAATCAAATGGGACACTAAGTTCACTACAAGGACCACCACAACTTGGTGTCTCTTGTTTTGATTACAAGTGAGTTGAACACAAGAAAGAAGGAAGAAGAAAAGCAATCCAAGCACAAGAGCTCAAATGAACACAAATGTCTCTCTCTCTAGTCACTAATTTGGTTGGAGTGATTCCGGACTTGGGAGAGGATTTGATCTCTTTGTTTGTGTCTTGTATTGAATGCTATAGCTCTTGTGTGAGGTTTGAAGGCTGAAAACTTGGATGCAATGAATGGTGGGTGGTTGGGGGTATTTATAACCCCAACCACCAAAATAGCCGTTGGTGAAGGCTGCTGTCGCATGGCGCACCGGACAGTCTGGTGCGCCACCGGACACTGTCCGGTGCGCCAGCCACATCACCCGACCGTTAGGGTTCGACCGTTCGAGCTTCTGACTTCTAGGCCACCGGACAGTCACTGTTCACTGTCCGGTGCGCCTTCTGGCGCCTGTCCTGACTTCTGCGCGTGCAGGCGCGCACTGTAGCACATTTATTGTTCGTTGCAAACGATCGTTGGCGCTGTGTAGCCGTTACTCCGCTGGCGCACCGGACAGTCCGGTGAATTATAGCGGAGCGGCTCCCAGAATTCCTAAAGGTGGCAAGTTCGGAGTTGGGTTCCCTGGTGCACCGGACACTGTCCGGTGGTGCACCGGACAGTTCGGTGCGCCAGACCAGGGCACACTTCGGTAGTCTTTTGCTCTCTTTGTTTGAACCCTTTCTTGGTATTTTTATTGGTTTGTTGTGAACCTTTGGCACCTGTAAAACTTATAATCTAGAGCAAACTAGTTAGTCCAATTATTTGTGTTGGGCAATTCAACCACCAAAATCAATTAGGAAAAGGTGTAAGCCTATTTCCCTTTCACATTGGAAGGACTTGTGGCCTTCTTTGTGACATAGCCTACAAATCACAGTTTCTCCCTCCACAGGCTTGTTCACTCCCGCAGTGGTGTTATCCTGAGGAGGTTGGACTTATTTGGCTTTGCCTTTCTTGTCATACAAAGCCTTGCCAAGGCAAGCCACTTCTTGCCTTAATTGCTTATTTTTCTTTGCAACCTCATCCAAACATGTTTCTTCAACAATATTCTCAATAAGAACTTGATTGCAGGGATTAGAATTATCAACTAAATCAAAGCAAGAAGTAGAAGCATCTTTCTTCATAATTTCAGGAATTTCAACTAAAGATACTTTTGGGGAGCTACCAATGTTTTCTAGCTTAGTAGTTAGCTCATTATTGTGTATGCTAAAAATTTCCATTTTCCCTAGCAAATTTTTAATAGCTTCTTGGGAGCTAGCTGAATTAGCCTTAAGTTTTTCATTCTTTTTAATAACGCCATCATCGGTAGCAGTGGATGGAGCACTAGACTCTAATTGCTCAATTTTAGTTGATAGCTCACAATTTAAATTGGCAAATGTTTTAAATTTTCTAGCAAACCTTTATAATCATTTTGTGAGCTAATCAATTTATTTTTCAAAGTTTTAAGTTGAGCCTTTTGCTTAGTGCAAACATCCTAAAACAATTTAACGGCTTCCGCAAGCTCATCAGGAGGGCTTTCCCTCACCTTCATCATCACTATTGCTATCATCACTAGAGGATGGGATACTCATTTTACCTCTTGCCATAAGGCACTTACGTGATGACCGTGATGAGCGAGATGAGGACCGGTGGCTGCGCATCCTCTAAGGTTCATCTTTACTTGAAGAATCATCCTAAGTTTTGACACTTATTAGCGCATTGCCTTTGCTCCTCCCCTTTTTAGGTTCGGCCATAGTTGGACAGTTGTCCCTGAAGTGGCCCTTCTCCCCACATGCAAAGCATCCTCATATCCTTTGCTTTTTCCTCTCAATGTTAAATAAAATATCCTCTACCTACAGGGGCACACCCATTATATTAATCTTGCGGATCATCCTCATTACCTTTTCGACGCGTCGGATTGTTTTTTTCGTCCTCGGAGGATGATGTTGATGGTTGATTATCTTCACCATCATTACTTTCTCTTCTTCCTCTTCACTTGAGGAACTTGGAGTGGGAGCCTTCTTTTTGCCCTTACTTTCATCACATGCAAAAGCATATGGCCTTGAGGAAGTTGGCTCCTCTCCCCGACACATTTTTCGCGACATCTCAAAAATAGCGATTTTCCCAATCACAATTGTCGGGGTCATTGTACTCAAGTCCTCCATGTTGTGAAGAATATTGATGATGCTCCCATATCTTTGTTGTGGTAGCAGGGAGATAATCTTTCTCACAATGTTCGTATCATCTAGCGTATTAATGCCAATAGAATTGAGCTCACTGATAATTAGATTCAAACGAGAATACATGTCTCTAACAAGCTCATTATCCTTCATAGAAAAAGAATTATACTCTTTTAAGATTAGGCAATGTTTTTGCTCACAGATATTGGATGTGTCGTCATGGAGCTCATGCAATTTTAGCCAAATCTCATTAGCAGTTTTCAATGTAAAAACTTGATTAAAAATATCCATGCTAAGAGATTCATGCAAGCAATTTTTGGCTTTAACATTTAAATTAATTTCTTTTTTCTCACTCATGGTGGGTTTCTCGGGATTCTTGAAGGGTTTCATCCCATCACGAGTGACTCTCCAAACACATAGATCCACGACCTCTAGGTAACAAGCCATTCTAGCACTATAATATGGGAAGTTAGTATCGTCGAAGTGTGGTGGCCTATGGGTATCCATCCCCTTACTCTAAAAAGTGTCGGCTCTTTTAGCGGTGAAGTTAAAGCGTTTTGAATGAGCCAAACCAGGCTCTGATACCAATTGAAGGAAACACGTGACGCCTAAGAGGGGGGTGAATTAGGACTTCTAAAACTTTCGTTAAACTAGGCCACAAATAAAACCCTAGAGCAAAACCTATGCCAATAATCAAACTAGAATATGCAGACTAGGTTTTGTCTAAGTGTTGCTATCTCTACCATAATGGCTAAGTTTCAATCTAAAACAATATAATTAAAAAGACAAGATTGAAACTTAAATTCTTAATATAAATATGGAAGCTAAAGAGCAAGGTAGAGATGCAAACTCTTGTGGATGATGCCGGTATTTTTACCGAGGTATCCGAAACCACGCAAGGTCCCAACTAATCCTCGTTGGTGCCCCTACGCAAAGGGAAGCCCACGCGAGGGCCAAGCACCACGGTCGAGTAACTCTGTAGAGAGCCGCGGGCCTTCTCCATGCGCAAGTGGTGCTCCGCTTTCGGCTCCTCTCGGACGCTCCCCGCCGTCTCCACTATCGAGCTTCCTTCGAAAAACGTCGCGAGCCTCGTTCCCTCCGATACACGGTGGCGGCTGTGACACAAACACGGTTGTCACGGTCTCACAAGACTCTCGCCCCACTCGGTACAATTACAACAGCTCGCGTAAGAGCCGAGTGGTTGTTTGGTTTTTCTAAACTCACTGAACTAACTAGGGTTCACCTAGAGCAAGCGCTAAAGCGGTCTAACTAACCTAAGCACTTCACAAAGCACCTACACTAATCACCGAGTGATTCTATTAATTACTTGGGTGTATGAGCACTTGGGAATATCTACTATATGTCTTGGTATGTTGCTTGGGCTCCCACACATTGGAATGGCCGGTTGGGGTGTATTTATATCCCCCAACACAAAACTAGCCGTTGGAGAAAAGTTGTGCTCTCTGTGGCACACCGGACAGTCCGGTGGTGCATCGGACAGTGCACTGTTCACTGTTCGGTGCGTGTAACTGTTGGTCTGACACTGCAGACGACTGTTGGCGCGCAGGCTTTTTACACCGGACACTCCGGATGTTACACCAGATAGTCTGGTGGTCTTCTCTCCACAGTGCCACCTGGAACTAGCTGTTGGGGCTACTGTTCCTGGTGCACCGGATAGTCCGGTGTGCAACCAGACAGTCCGGTGCTCCAGACCAGATAGTCCGCAGGTAACATATTCTTTGTTTCTTGGACTTTGCTTGATCTTCGTAATGTCTTCTTTTGAGGTGTTGCTTTCCTCAATGCCTTGGTCCAATCCTCTTCGCATCATGTGAACTACAAACATAAACACTAGCAAACACATTTGTCCACAGGTTATGTTAATTATCAAACAACAAAACCTATTGAGCCAAATGGCCTGAGGTCTATTTTCCTTACAATCATGGGGCTTGACGGCTTGGCATCAAGCTTACCGCCACTGTTGCTCCTCTACGCGACAATGAGGTCGTTGCCTTTCTGTTGGTGTGGCTCCCAGTCGACTACGACCCATTTGTGACCTCCATAATGACCAAGATCGAGTCACCCTCCCTCGATGACGTGTTTGTATACCTAGATGCGTTTGAGGCTCACCAACTCCAACATATGGCTGATATTGTGACTAAGCCTTTGGTTGTTCACCATTTAGCAAAATTTGTAGCAATCTGAATTTAGTTTCATACCATCCAGATTAAGGGGTGTTTATTATAGAATGTTATATATGTTAAAAATAACAGGTTAAATATATTATGAAAGGATCATTTGCCCTTGATTCTATTGGGCTTGAGACTCAGCCCCCTAATCTTAGGGTGATGTTACCTACCATATAAAGGCTTAGATTGTGTGCCCTAATCTCGGTAATACTATTACAGTATTACTTGCCATGTAAATTTTCCTTTTATACAACTATATATACATTACGGTCTCTTATCTTATGTCATTCACAATAGTTTTAAAGATTGAGACTATAGAGAAGGTTTCAAGTTCAATTTCTAGTTATCGTAATTAAATAAAAATAATTATTGTTAGCTTGTTTTCCACGTCTAAGTTACGAGAGCTTCAACGTGAGAAGTATTATAATAAATGAATTGTCCAGTTCTTTTAATTTAACTTAAGTTTTTGGGTAAATTGGTAGGTACATGTAACTCAACAAAATTTAAATTCAACTTTCACGTGCAAAAATTGTCGGCTGACAGGTTGTACTGAGCAACATTTTGCATCTACCAGAAGATGCAAAACGAACACGGCTAATGTATTGCAAGAAAAGTTTTCATTCATCAAGTTCCCCTGCTAAAACGGGCTGCGAGACCATCCGGTACTGTACAAGAATCGCCTAACCAAAGCTAAGCTAGCCCTTGAATTATCAAAAAAAAAAACTACTCTGCTTCCCTTCTTTTCTTCTACCTGTTGCAATCTGCGTCACTACAACGAATGCTCGATCCTGTTGCTCCGCCAACGATGCGAAACCATAAACCGGTCCAATCCAACGCCGTCGGTAACGGTCACCCTTGCTGGCTGCCGGGCTTGATTAGCGGCTGCTGCGAGGTCTTGGCCCACTCCTCGGGCGGGCTCTTCACCTCCTTGAGCAGCGCCACCACCTCCTTCATCGTCGGCCGCTCGGAGGGCGCCGTGTTAACACAGAAGATGGCCACGCCCAGCGTCTGCAGCATCTCCTGCACCAGCTGGTCCGGCATGCCCCGCAGCTTCGGGTCCAGGATGTTCACCGCCGGCTCGTAGCTGCCCATCTTCTTCTTCGCCCACTCCACGATGTGCAGGCTGGCCTCACCCAGCACTGGCTCTATGGCGCTCCGCCCGCTTAGGATCTCCAGCAGCACCACGCCGTAGCTGTACACATCGCTCTTCTCAGTGATGTTGCTCGTGTACGCGTACTCTGAAATGTAGCACACATGTGTAAACAATTCAGAGTCTTTTTAAGATGATCATTCAGTCATATATGTGATCTATCAAGCAAAAAAATATGTCATACTATGCAGAAACAATATCCTCCAACTGACCAAAAGGATACTAGTGATGTGAGGAACTAGTCAGGACTAGGACAAACTTCATTAGTGTCGAGACAGTGATCACTGTTACCAGCTTAAGCTACAAGCAACTGATGAAGAACAAGGTTAAGGTTGCTAGAAGCAACCACAGGTCAAAGATTCTCGCTTAGCAGCAGCATTACCAAAGAACTACTGACCTGTGACATTAATTGGGGTTGCTGTTCTTGTACACTACTACGGTCTAATTGCTGAAGAAATAAGAACAGCAAAATGCTGATTAACAGTAACAGCAAAAAAAATACTAGCTTACCTGGAGCAATGTATCCATAAGAACCGGCAATACGTGACATGGCGTGATGGTAATTTGGGGAGTTCATCAGCTTGGCCAGCCCAAAATCAGCCAAGTAGGCCTCATACTTGGAATCGAGCAGTATGTTGTTGCACTTGACATCCCTGTGGAGTATCGCCGGAATGCAGTCGTGGTGCAGGTAGGCCAGGCCCTGCGCCGTCCCGACGGCGATCTTGTACCTCGTGTCCCAGTCCAGGCTCCTGTTCTCCTTCAGGAGCTCCAGCAGGTTGCCGTTGGGGATGTAGTTGTAAAGCAGGAGCTTGACAGACCTGTTAGAGCAGTACCCGAGTAGCTTCACGATGTTCCGGTGTCTGATGTGCCCCAAAATCTGGATCTCAGCTGCAAAGGCGTCGATCGGCTCGTCCTTGCCGGCCTTCCAGAGCTTCTTCACTGCGATGATGTCCCCGTTCGGCATCTCAGCTCTGTACACCACCCCCGAGCAACCTTTGCCGATCACGTTCTCGTCCTTTAGGCATGCCAAGATGTGGTCGATGCAGAAGTTAAGCTTCTGGAACGGCGTAAACGTCCAGGGGTTGGAGAAATCATCACCACAAGCACCTGACAAGCTCATCGCCTTCTGGCTGGCCAGCTTCCTGCTCCTATTGATCAGAATCCAAACCACAACAAGCAGCAGCGCCACCGACCCCAGAACGCCGCAGACGAGAATCACGGTCTTGACCGTCTTCAGGGCAGACCTGCGAACCGTGTCCGCCGCACAGGAGTGGCCGTCGTAGGACTCACAGAGGTTGGCATTGCCAATATAGGAGTTGGACGACAATGTCTTGAAGAACGGCGTCACTGGGATAGCGCCAGAGAAGTTGTTGTACGAGATGTTGAGGGAAGTCAGGCTGGTGAGCTCACCAAGGACCGAGATGCTGCCGTAGAAGCCATTGCTCGCGAGGTTGAGGGACTGCAGCTGCGTCAAACCGGACATCTCCTCAGGCAGCTCGCCGACGAACTTGTTCAAGCTCAGGTCCAGGCTGATGCCCAGGCTCGACAGCGCGCCGATCTCCGGCGGTATGGGGCCGGAGAAGCTGTTGTTGCTCAGGTCCAGCATTGTCAGCTTCTGCAGGTTCCGAATCGACTTGGGCAATGGCCCGGACAGATTGTTGCTGCTGAGGATCAGCTTGTTGAGGTAGCTAAAGTTACCAAAGCTCGCCGGTATCTCGCCGGTGAGCTCGTTCATGCTCAGGTCGAGCTGCTCTAGGTTCATGAGCTCCCCAAACTGCGGCGGGATGCCACCGGTGAAGCTGTTGTTGTGCACATCCAGCAGCTCCAGCACCGTGATGTTGGCGAGCTCGCCTGGCAGCTTGCCGGTGAACCTGTTTGAGTACAGGTCCAGGAACACCAGGTTCTGCAGCTTGCCGATCTCTCTGGGTATCTCCCCAACGAGCTTGTTCTCGCCGAGCCGGAGGCGCACCAATGATAAGCAGTTGGCGACGCTCGGGGGCAGCGGACCGGAGAGCTCGTTGCCCAGGAGGAGCAGCTTGCTGAGCTTCTGTAGCCCGAACACCTCGTCGGGGATGCCACCGGAGAAGCGGTTCTTTGACAGGTCCAGCGCGTACAGGTCGGTGCAGTTGCCCAGGGACGGCGGGATCGCGCCAGACAGCGCGTTGCCCCAGAGGAACAGCACCTGCAGCGCCTTTAGCTCTCCAAGCTGCGGCGGGATCGCGCCAGAGAAGCCGTTCTTGTCGAGCTGCAGGGCGGTGAGGCTGCTCAGGTTGCTGAGCTCCGGCGGTATGCGCCCCGTGAGCTGGTTGTCCGACAGGTGCAGCTGCTCGAGCGCGCCGAGCCGGCCGAGCGCCCCGGGCACCTCGCCGGTAAGCCGGTTGCCCGACAGGTCGAGCACCACCAATGCGGAGCAGTTGGATAGCTCCGGCGGGATCTTCCCGGAGAGGGCGTTGCCCCAGAGGAGCAGGCTGGTGAGCTTCTGCAACCGCCCGAGCTCCGGCGGTATCGGGCCGGTGAGCTTGTTCATGTGAAGGTAGAG
This sequence comes from Zea luxurians, assembly GCA_029449295.1. Taxonomy (NCBI): domain Eukaryota; kingdom Viridiplantae; phylum Streptophyta; class Magnoliopsida; order Poales; family Poaceae; genus Zea; species Zea luxurians. The sequence goes on from JAOPSE010000343.1 coordinate 671,802, forward strand.
GTTGCGCAGCTCGACGCAGCCACCGAGCGCGGCGGGTATAGACCCGGACACGCTGGTGTCGTACAATGCCAGCGTCTGGAGGTTGACGAGGTTGCCGAACTCCTCGGGGATGGGACCGGAGAGCGCGGTGACCGCGGCGCCGAAGACGGTGAGGTTGGAGAGCGCGCCGAGCGAGGCCGGGATGGGGCCCGACAGCGCCGGGTTGCCGCCGACGCGGAACTGCTGGAGCGCGGCGAGCGCGCCCAGCGAGGCCGGTATGGTGCCGTTGAGGAGGTTGTCCTGGACGCAGAGCACCTGGAGCGCGGAGAGGTTGGCGAGCGAGCGCGGGATGCCGCCGGTGAGACGGTTGGAGTTGAGGAGCAGGAACTGGAGCCCCGAGAGCGCGCCGAGCCCGTCGGGGATGTCGCCGGTGAGCGCGTTGGAGGAGAGGTCGAGAACCCGCAGCGCGGAGAGCGACGCGTACGAGGGCGGGATGGCACCGGAGACGTTGCAGGCGGAGAGGTTGAGCAGCTGCAGCGAGGAGAGCGTCGCGAGCGGCGGCGGCAGCGAGGACAGGTTGAGGAAGGTGTCGGGCAGCGAGAGTGACACCACCCGGCTCTGCGGCGAGCACGTGACCCCCTGCCACGAGCACGGCGTCGCGGCCCTGGGGTCCCACGACGGCAGCACGGGCGACGGCGCCGCGCCGGGCAGCAGCGACAGCAGCGCCTTGCCGTCCGGCGACAGCGCCGCGGCCGGCTGGGCCGTCCCGACCGACAGCACCACGAGCGCGGCGGCGACCACAGCCGCAGAGAAGAGCCGGGCACGGCGGTGGTGCGCCATTATTATCAACAACAACCTCCGCTGCCTGGATCAAGAACCCGCCGCGGGAACCGGAAAAGGCGAAGGCTTTGTAGTAGTTGTTGTTGTTGTTGTTCCCCCCTCAAGCCGAGAGCGCGGCCGCCCGGCACGCCGGAGACGGTCACGGCATGCGCGCGCGGTCGCTTGCTACTGGGAAGAGCTAGCAAGGAGGAGCAGTGCGGGATGGGCGGCGAGGCATGTGGTGTGCCGGGTGCGGAGGTGGTGTGTAGGCGTGAGTGGCAGTGGTGGCCGCGGGCTCGCTCGCTTTCAGCAGCTGCCGTTGCTTGTGTGTGCCGCAGCCGCAGCCGCACCCAACAAGCATATGGAGGGCGTGACTGGCGTTCCTCTCCAGCTCCGTCTTCCTCACTTCAGTTACGCTTACGCCTGAGCTTGGCCAGCGAGGCGAGGAGACGATGGATGGATGGATGAGGTATAGTAGTGCGAGTATACTAGTACAAATTGGTCGCGTTAAACCCTTGGTTTGGGCTGCGTTAAACCCCGCCCGTTTTTGGTCTTATCTGCGGTTCTTGGGAGATTGAGCAGCATTTAATGGGTGGCTATGACAGTAGGGCGGGGGGGGCTGTTGTTGCTGTTTTCGGGGAGATGCCAGCTTAGTACGTACTACTACTTGTTTAATTGCAGTCTTTTGGCTTGGTCTGCCTCATTCTACAGTCTCCTGCCTCCAGCGTTTGCATTGTCGCCGTGAACCGAGCGATTTTAGCATTTCCTTGTGGCCAGGAAAAGAACGCCCTTTGCGTACCCCGCCCCGGAATGCCCAGAACAGGAGTAAAAAAAAAGAAGCCTAGAGCGCTGCATTATCTGGTCCGTCCGTTTGAACACGAGAAGACAACATGGAAAGTGTAAGTTACTGCTACCATAGTCTACAGTGCCGTGCCGACTGTAGCGTGAATCTATAACATCTTTGATGCGGCGGCAAGGGATTACGGAGGGAGAGATGGAAATGGTGAGCGAAGACAAACACGTGAAACCCGCGCTATGACAAGGCCAAACAGAGAGGCCTGTGGGATCGTGTCCGGGATAATATCCGGCAGGCTCGAGCATACCTAGGTTAGCAGCCGGCGCCGGCGCCTGCGCCGCGCCATGTGATCACTACCTCTCGCCCGTTCTCCAACGTAGGGCCCACCGGTCAGCCTCTTCGCAAACTGGGCCCGTTTCTGCTCTTTTTAGGATGGAACGATATGCTTGGCACGGCACTGGTAGATAGTACTATAGACCACACCGCTTTTCCATCGCTAGCACAGTAGCACAGCGGCACACAGATCACCGGTTATTATTGGTGAACACTAAACAACGTCACTAGATTCACGTCAAATCATGGAGCGCCATCCTTGTTTTATTTGGGAGCACTAGTAGTAGTAGTAGCGCAAGTGTGCGGCTCCGGGAAATAGGGAGGTCGTAGTAGATCTGTTAAGCACTATTTGGATTTATGGGCTTGGCCCAATTAAGAATTTCTAATAAATCCCAGAAAATCTCAAAAGCCCATACAAGAGGATGGCTAGAGGATAGGTGGAACCATTAGCACCATATTGCTAGCTCTAGTGGAGTAGAGCTAGCTTAAATATGGAAGCCACACTCACTCACCAAGTCATGGATGAGAGGAGAGAGTGTGGAGAGCCACACGCGCGCGCGCGCTCGCTCGCCTGGCCGGGCGAAGGGCGCGGGCGCACGACATGCGCGTGAATGGTCCGCCGAAATTCGGCCCCTCGCCTTGCGGGGGCGCGGCTACCTTTTGCCGTTTGATTTTTTTGGTTTCTTGGCTGTTACGCTTATCCTAACCGAACGCTATAAAATCTCAACTGATTGCGAGATTTTCGTGCGCGGATAAGCACGGGGGTCGCGGACTCGGCCCTATAAAAGGAGCCCGGCAGCCAGCCTCCAAATCATCCCAATTCGCTTTTGCCTCTCTTCACAGCTGAGCCGCCTTCCAGTTCTCTTCGTCCCGATCGTAGAGGTGCATCTGCGATTAGGAGAGCAGGTCTCCGGAACCCTTCGCCTTCTAGATCCTGCACCAGGAGAGGCCGAATAAGGTTTTTGGGAAGCGTCTTCACGCGACTGCTCGTGATCTGATTGACCTCGTCGACCCTGCTGATTTCGCTACTTCGACATCGTCGACCCTGCTGATTCCGGCTCGTGCCATCTATCAGTAAGTCTAATCAGTACGCATCATCTGATTTGGCTTGTTATTTCAGTGCTTGTGATTTTGTCATGATTTATATTCGGAATTTAAACTAGAATTTGTCTAATTATTCAACAATCCAAAAACCTTATTGTAGACAATTTCCTAGTTTTTCTATGGCTGCTTTTGCCGATGCGCTCAAGCCAGAAAAGTTCAATGGTATGCACTTTAAGAGATGGCAAGTCAAGGCCACGCTCTGGCTTACTGCTATGAATGTCTTCCATGTTAGTAAAGGCAGACCTGAGGGTCCACTGACTCCTGAACAGGAGAAAGAGTACGACCATGCCAATACTATGTTCACGGGAGCCGTTCTTAGCGCCCTTGTTGACCGTCTAGTTGATGCGAATATGCAGTACACAGACGGGAAAGAGTTGTGGGATGCACTTACTACTAAGTATGGTGCATCAGATGCTGGCAGTGACCTGTATATCATGGAGAGCTTTCATGATTATAAGATGGTTGATAATCGCTCTATTGTAGAGCAAGCTCATGAAATACAGTGTATAGCCAAGGAGCTCGACCACCTTAAGATAGTCCTTCCTGACCGATTTGTGGCTGGGTGCATTATTGCAAAGTTGCCTTCTACATGGAGGAACTTCGCCACATCTCTGAAACATAAGAGACAGGAGATATCAGTTGAAAATCTGATAGCGTCTCTGGATGTTGAGGAGAAAGCTCGGGCTAAGGACACGGGATCTAAAGGAGGCGAGGGCCACTCCAGCGCCAACATGGTTCAGAGGAACCACAATAAGGGCAAAGGAAAGCCAAAATCTAACAAGCCCAACAAAACTACCAACTTCAAGAAGAAGAAGAACAAGGCTGAATTGACATGTTTCGCATGTGGCGAGGCGGGTCATTTTGCCAAGGATTGTCCTGATCGAGCGGATCGCCGTGGCAAAAAGGGCAATGTCAACACAGTGGTCGCTAGCAATGAGGAAGACAAAGGGTATGGTAATTTACCTTTTATCTTCTCAGTATTTCAATCACCTAGCTGGTGGCTTGATACTGGTGCTAATGTTCATGTGTGTTCTGACATTAACTTGTTCTCTTCTTATCAGAGCGCCCGGGATTCTTCCGTGCTAATGGGGAATGGGTCACATGCTTCTGTTCATGGCACTGGCACGGTGGATCTGAAGTTTACTTCGGGAAAGATCGTGCAGCTGAAGAACGTGCATCATGTCCCTTCTATACACAAGAATCTTGTTAGCGGAACCCTTCTATGTAGAGATGGGTTCAAGGTAGTTTTGGAGTCCAATAAATTAGTAGTGTCCAAGTCTGGACAATTTATTGGTAAAGGCTATGATTGCGGAGGCTTGTTCCGCTTTTCTTTGTTAGATTTCAATAATAAGTCTGTGAACCATATTTGTGCTAATGTTGATGATCTTGCGAGTATTTGGCATTCTCGTTTGTGTCATATTAATTTTGGCTCTATGTCTCGGCTGGCAACCATGAGTTTAATTCCGAATATCACCATAGTCAAAGGTTCTAAGTGCCATAGTTGTGTGCAGTCGAAGCAACCTCGAAAGCCTCATAAGGCTGCTGAGGAGAGACACCTGGCACCGCTAGAACTCATACATTCTGATCTTTGTGAGATGAATGGTGTGTTGACAAAGGGTGGTAAGAGATACTTCATGACATTGATTGATGATGTGTCTAGATTTTGCTATGTATACTTGCTAAAAACTAAAGATGAGGCTTTAGACTACTTTAAAATCTATAAGGCTGAAGTTGAAAACCAACTAGAGAGAAAGATCAAACGTCTTAGATCAGATCGTGGTGGCGAGTTCTTTCCCAAAGTCTTTGACGATTTCTGTGCAGAAAATGGCATTATTCATGAGAGGACTCCTCCCTATTCACCCGAGTCAAACGGGATTGCTGAAAGGAAAAACCGTACGTTGACTGACCTGGTGAATGCCATGTTAGACACTTGTGGTTTATCTAAGGCATGGTGGGGGGAGGCAGTCCTGACTTCATGTCATGTTCTGAATAGAATTCCTATGGGCAAAGAAGAGAAAACCCCTTATGAGAAGTGGGTTGGGAGAAAACCATCACTTTCATACTTGCGCACTTGGGGGTGCATGGCGAAAGTCAATGTACCAATTAATAAAAAGCGCAAGCTTGGTCCAAGGACAGTGGATTGTGTCTTTCTTGGATATGCTTCGTGTAGCATAGCATATAGATTTTTAGTAGTTAAATCTGAAGTTCCTGATGTATATGTTGATACTATTATGGAATCACGTGATGCTACTTTCTTTGAACATATATTTCCAATGAAAGACATTCATAGCAATTCTAGATACTCTTCTGAGATAACTCCTGAACATAGTACACCTATTGAGAGTTTTGAACAGCCACATGAAATTGTCCTAGAGGAGGATGACAATGATGCTCCTAAAAGGAGCAAGAGACAAAGGGTTGAAAAATTCTTTGGTGATGATTTCATTGTGTACCTTGTGGACGATACTCCTACTACCATTGCAGAAGCATTTGCATCTTCAGATGCAGATGATTGGAAAGAAGCGGTTCATAATGAGATGGACTCTATTCTTTCAAATGGTACGTGGGAAGTCACTGATCGACCCTATGGATGCAAACCTGTGGGTTGTAAGTGGGTGTTTAAAAAGAAGCTCAAGCCTGATGGTACAATTGAAAAGTACAAGGCTAGGCTTGTGGCTAAAGGCTATACTCAGAAAGAAGGAGAAGACTTCTTTGATACTTACTCACCTGTTGCTAGAATGACCACTATTCGAGTACTACTTTCTTTGGCTGCCTCGTATGGTCTCCTTGTTCATCAGATGGATGTAAAGACAGCTTTTCTTAATGGAGAGCTGGACGAGGAAATCTATATGGAACAGCCTGATGGATTTGTAGTAAAGGGTCAAGAAAGCAAGGTGTGCAAGTTATTGAAATCTTTGTATGGTCTGAAGCAAGCACCAAAGCAGTGGCATGAGAAGTTTGACACTACTCTAACGTCTGCAGGCTTTGCCATTAATGAGGCAGACAGGTGTGTATATTATCGCTGTGGTGGGGGCGAAGGAGTTATATTGTGCTTATATGTTGATGATATATTGATATTTGGCACAAACATTGATGTGATCAATGAAGTCAAGTCTTTTCTATCAAAGAGTTTTGATATGAAAGATCTGGGAGAAGCTGATGTGATTCTAAACATCAAGCTGATTAAGGCAGATGGTGGGATTACTCTCTCGCAATCTCACTATGTTGAAAAGGTTTTGAAGCGATTTGGCTTCTCTGAGTGCAAACCTTCTCCAACACCTTATGATCCCAGTGTGACACTGCGAAAGAATAAGAGAATTGGTTTAGACCAATTGAGATACTCTCAGATTGTCGGTTCACTCATGTATCTTGCTGGTGCAACAAGGCCCGATATCTCGTTTGCTGTGAGCAAATTGAGCAGGTTCATGTCAAACCCCGGGACTGATCATTGGCATGCACTTGAGCGGGTTATGCGCTACCTGCAAGGTACAATGAGTTATGGAATTCACTATTCTGGTCAGCATGCAGTACTTGAAGGATATAGTGATTCGAACTGGATATCTGATGCAGACGAGCTTTATGCCACCAGTGGTTATGTCTTTACTATTGGTGGAGGTGCGGTATCATGGAGGTCATGCAAACAGACCATTTTGACGAGGTCAACCATGGAAGCCGAGCTAGCTGCACTTGACACAGCAACCGTTGAGGCAGAATGGTTGCGTGAACTCTTGATGGACTTGCCGGTGGTTGAGAAACCAATACCAGCTATCCTTATGAACTGTGACAATCAGACAGTGATTGCTAAAGTGACGAGTTCTAAGGATAATGGAAAGTCATCAAGACATGTCAAAAGACGATTGAAGTCTGTCAGAAAGTTGAGAAACTCCGGAGTTATAAGTGTGACTTATATTTCAACAGATAAAAATCTGGCAGATCCTTTTACCAAGGGACTACCACGTAATGTGATAGAAATCGCATCGAGAGAGATGGGTATGAGACCCGAATAAAGTTGCCATGGTGGAAACCCAGTCTATGTGATCGGAGATCCCGTGAATTAGGTCCTGGGAAGAACAAGCCATTGGTGAACTGAGGAGAGTAACCTTTGACCCTCTCTAAGTAAAGATGCAATACTCTCAAATGCTATAAGGCAGGTTGGCTTTGTGCCTTAATGTGTTCTGTTGGCTTGTATTAGCGAAGATGTTGTCCTGCAGAACATTCTTTGAAAGAACACACCTATATGAGTTAGACTGTCTAACGTCGCAGTCTATGAGATTTGGGTGATCTCTAGTAAACTCATGAAGAGACCTTGGAGTACGACGTATATGCTCCACCCGAGAAGGGGACTACTGGTAGCCAAGTACTGGTTATGACTTCAAGTGAAACTCATTCACGCAAAACTTGCAATTCAAGGCATAGTCCATTGTCCAAGTTGTGGGTTGGTGTAGCTTGGAGTTCTAGGCGGAAGTTCAACTTAACAGTCTCTGCTGAAAAACTAGTATATTAAACAGTAGTGAACAGTGGCGAAAACTGCAGATGGGCATTTGAGATCTGGTGGGGGATTGTTAGGATTTATGGGCTTGGCCCAATTAAGAATTTCTAATAAATCCCAGAAAATCTCAAAAGCCCATACAAGAGGATGGCTAGAGGATAGGTGGAACCATTAGCACCATATTGCTAGCTCTAGTGGAGTAGAGCTAGCTTAAATATGGAAGCCACACTCACTCACCAAGTCATGGATGAGAGGAGAGAGTGTGGAGAGCCACACGCGCGCGCGCGCTCGCTCGCCTGACCTGGCCGGGCCGGGCGGGGCGAAGGGCGCGGGCGCACGACATGCGCGTGAATGGTCCGCCGAAATTCGGCCCCTCGCCTTGCGGGGGCGCGGCTACCTTTTGCCGTTTGATTTTTTTGGTTTCTTGGCTGTTACGCTTATCCTAACCGAACGCTATAAAATCTCAACTGATTGCGAGATTTTCGTGCGCGGATAAGCACGGGGGGTCGCGGACTCGGCCCTATAAAAGGAGCCCGGCAGCCAGCCTCCAAATCATCCCAATTCGCTTTTGCCTCTCTTCACAGCTGAGCCGCCTTCCAGTTCTCTTCGTCCCGATCGTAGAGGTGCATCTGCGATTAGGAGAGCAGGTCTCCGGAACCCTTCGCCTTCTAGATCCTGCACCAGGAGAGGCCGAATAAGGTTTTTGGGAAGCGTCTTCACGCGACTGCTCGTGATCTGATTGACCTCGTCGACCCTGCTGATTTCGCTACTTCGACATCGTCGACCCTGCTGATTCCGGCGCGTGCCATCTATCAGTAAGTCTAATCAGTACGCATCATCTGATTTAGCTTGTTATTTCAGTGCTTGTGATTTTGTCATGATTTATATTCGGAATTTAAACTGGAATTTGTCTAATTATTCAACAGGATGTTCAGGCCCTGTGAGCAGGAACCAGTGACCAACGGGGGAAAAAAAAGAAAGACGACATGATACAATACAACTGCAAATATGGAGATGAGTGAGTGGGAAACAGCTTGTCACTACTTACCATTTTCTCCCACCTGTATATATATAAAAACAAAAAAGCAAAAACTTGCGATGGGCCTTGAACCAAACAGGCCCAACGGCTGGACCGAAGCCCACCGGCTCCCGCGCAACCCATAGGGATCGCGGTGACACGCAGCCCATCATGCCGTCCGACCAGTAATAACTTAATAATAAAGCCGCTCGCTCGCTCGCTTATCCCCCCACCCCGCTCGCTAATCCCAACCGTGCAAATCCCAAAACGCGCGCCGCGGCTGCCAACTCTGCCCTCCAGAGCCTAGGCCAGGTCCACTGGCCACCCACCAAGAGCCCCGGGGGCATTCTAGTCTGTTCCTACGCGCCTCGGGTCAGGGGCGTTGGGGAGCACGAGGATTCGATGATATTTGGGAGCTTGGCAAGCGAGCACTGGTTGCCAGTCTGCAAGCATGGGACACCGTGATTAAAGTAAAAGAGACAGAGAGAGAGAGCAGGTTAACGCAATTTCTAAGTTTTAGGATTCTTAAACGGCGGTAAAAATTTATACTAACCCCGTCTCTCTCATCCTCGCCCCCGTTGGGTTTCGGTCCAAAGGCTGGGCCGATATGGTGGATGCCTTTGGCAGTACTGTACTGTAGTATTTACCGCACCTTTGTTTTTTTTTTTTAGAAAAAAAATGTCTCCGTCTCTGTTGAGTATGGACACCTTTGGTTGGGATTTTTTTTACCGTGCTGTGAGCGGGATAAAAAGATGGGAGGGTTGTAATTGTGAGGTGGGGTTTCCAAGGGGCTGGAGGTGGGTTTGTTTTGGGAATTGGGTTAAACAAAGTGATAACTGCAGAGATCTGTACTTTAACGTGTTGCTGCCCTCCGGTCTCTGCCTTGTGTGGAATGAAACGATTCATAAACTCCGTTAAAATTTTGCATGTACGTGTTTAATACATACTCTAGATGTCTAAAGGAAACATTTATAAAAAAATCTGGAGCCGTCTCTCCGTGAAAATATGTTTCTGGCTCGTAACCCATGTAGTAACAGAAGCCTTTACTTCACTTGTACCATCTGTTAAAAAATCTGAAGCCGTCTCTTGTGCTTGCAGAATCATTTTGGTGTCTCTCCATTATACATGTCCTAACGCATGTAAAGTGGGTATTCGTTAAAACTTTGCATACTTAAGCTATTCTCAGTCCAAAGTATCATACTCTGATATCCAAAAATAGCACATATAATGAAAAGTATGATACTGGTACATGATACACTCTTTACGGTGTATAATATCATACTTAAATATTTTAATTATTTAATTAGTGTGATGTTGTGTCTATGAAAATGGGCTTATCATTTTTTGTCATAACCTAAGATATCGTGCCAAAGTAGTATTTTATTTAAGATATAGATTTTCTCTCCCTCCTATTAAATACATTGGCACATCAACAAACAAATCATATGTGGCATCTCATATTTGTATGATACTATCTATTGGGAATAGCTTAACGCATGTATAATATAGTCATTGTAATAATTTCGCCACCCGCCTGCTGACTCTGGTGGCAGCTCCGGTCAATATAGCCTAGCCCTGCATCGCACCATGGTCCGCTGTCGCGAAATCACCGAGCCCACTCCGCACCCCTCCAGAGTGTCCCTGTCGGCCAAGCAGAGAGAGAGAGAGAGAGTTGGACCGCCGCGTGGAGAATTCCAACACGCTGGTGCGACACTTTGGGCAATGACCTGGGACCCTCACCAGAATGCGCTGAGGGGGAACGTGTTTTCGCCAGTAGAGAAGGGTGCCCGGGAGGCCAAGAATTCTTCGTCGTCGAGGAGCTACAACCTCCGTGCCGCTGCATGCCATGGGCAACCCTCCGGAAGTTGTACCCGCCTCTGGTATGGCCTTAGATAAGTTCATGAGGTCCGTAGCATCGTGTACCACCAAGAAGATTGACGTTTAGGACGGGATAGTGTCTGATTGGATAAACCCCAGCGAGCACGTTTCTGCGAAGGTCTCTCTTCTCGCACCACGTTTCTGCTTCTAATCGTTCTTAGCAACGACGACCTCTGGGAGGGGCAGAGGACAGGAAACCAGGGGATCAATTCCTTGCGAAACCCGCATTAGAACAAAAAAAAAAAAAAGGAAGAAGAGCGAAGAACACCAAGAGAAGAAAATCTACCAGATCGCATACAATGTTCCTTTTGAGAGGGTGGATGTCACACCCGGTTTTGGAAGGCAAACTGAATGCGAACCATGTACGTGCCAGGATCAGGAACTCATGTACATAGCAATTACATAATTGGACATCATCACACAATGCTCGAAATAAATAGCGAAAAAGGTATTTTAATTACATCAAGATGTCCAAGACATCCACAGAGTCTAATACATAACCATTGTCTTTAACATAACTATCAAAGTGCGGAGAAACGAAAAGTAGATGATAAGCCTACACAGGCAGCTGACTGGGGGTTTGCCACTAAAGTAAACTAAAACTCGTCGTATTTCTAGAACTCCTCGAAGTCATCCATGTTGCCAGCATCACCTCCTGAGCACTAATGATAGTGGGGACAACCTGGGGTGGGGTGGTTTGTAAAGCAAGGGTGAGTACACATCAATGTACTCAGCAAATGTCTCGTTTGGCTAAAGTGGACTAGTTGTATGTGGAGTTGAGGTCAAGCGGTTGCTTTTAGGTTAGTCAAGTATTTATTATTATTATTATTAGTAGAGCCAAGTTTTAGTAATAAACCCAGTTATTACCCAAAAGTACTTCCTCAAAAAGAGGAAATACCAAGGATCAAATTTATAGCATCATTGTTAACCATCATCATAAAAGTATCCAAAGTTCTTCTAATCAAAGAGGATCCCAAGGCTGCTCTTAACCGTGAGCTCGGCTGATATACCAGTTTCTAACACTCTGCAGAGGTTGCACACTTTACCCACCAGTCGTGATCCCTTTCCAGCCTGGGTTGTACAGACCCGATCTTCACTACCGAGGTGAATGGCCAGGGATATACTACGTAGCCTTTATAAAGACTCCCCTGGTGCATAGCTGCTCGTTAGGTTTTGCCAGTCGTACAAACGTAGTACACCTCTCTAAGGTGGGTGACTAACAAAACCAAATCGAATGAACCTCTGCACCCCCCTTGGCAGAGCGAGCACTACGCCCCAGCCCCCATTGACGGCCCTCCGGCAAAGCCAACTACACCCCCGGGTTCATCTAATTAATCAGCTAAGGGCGTCCCATTCCACCCTCATGGTTGCACTGTTATCTCTGGTGGTCACTCCACGAACAGGTCCTTACGGAGAGGTACTCAGGAAAAGGCCTGAGCCTCTAGAGAATCACAATATCATCATTGGGATAACATCATCGTATCATAAATAATCACATCATGTTCATTGATTAAGTTAAGGCAATAGCAAAATGCTAACCATGATAATCCAAAAAGGTAAACAAGGATAAGGTAAATACAGAGCTAGTCAATCCTTAGGTTTCAATTAAGTAATGCAGGACAGTGAATTATAAGTAAGTATGACATAATGGGTCAGAGGATACTTGCCTTCACCAGGTTGTTGCTCAGGGAGGTCTCCAACAACACACTCAGGAACCTCAGGCTACTCGTTGTCTAAATAAAGCGAGCATGCATTCAATACATTTGGAAAGTACAAATGAACAACACACCAAACATGTATAAACATAGGAATGCATCTTAAAAGCGCAATAGGGAATAATGAGATCAAAGTATAACATGAACTATAACATAGACCAACTTTTTTTGGAAATAGATTATTATTTCTCTAAGTGTTACTCACAAATACATAACATAGTTTAGTTTATTTTATTGTGACCTAAAATTTAGACCAGAGATGATTTCATGTAATACACATTATTAATCTCACAATATTAAACACGTTTAAATCTCTAGGGTTATCCTTTTATTTATTTTATTAAATAAATAAATCTACACCTACATTAGTTCATACTTAATCATAAAATTAGAATGTGCAGACAGTAAATGAAACTATTTTATTTAAACAGAGAATAATCCTATGAACATTTTGCAATTTGAATCACTAAATTTGGAGTTCATATGCAAAAGATATGAAATAAACAAGTTTTGGGAATTCAAAATATGAAATTAGGTCTAATTCTATGAATATTAAAAGTCCAGGGTTCAATCTGCAAGATTACAGGAGCATGCACGTGAAAACCAGGGATGGCGGGTTGATTCCAAACAAACTGAGGGTCTTTAATAAAACTACCGCGCGAAGGGATATCGGGTGATTCCAACCGTTAGATCAGAAACCGACGACCGAGATTAGATCTGCGATCGAGGGCGTGCGCGGGCGGGCGAGCACTGACAGGCGGGCCAGGGGATGTCAGCGACAGAGGGGGAGGGCGCACTGACCGAGTGGGCCCAGCGCCAGGGGACACGGGCACTGACAGGCGGGCCAGGGGCGCAGGGCGTGCGTGTGCGAAGCGATATCCGCGATCTGGGCCGTGCGATCAAGATCGGACAGGGGAGATCAGACCAGGGAGGGATAAACGGCTGCGGGCGGCGCTGCTCCTCACCGTGGCGGTGAGGTCACCGGAGTTGAGGCAGGCGCGTGCTAGGGTGGCTCCGGGGGCGTCGGAGTTGGTTAGAGAGGGGGAGAACAACATGGCGAACTCAGTGGCAGGGAAAAGGCCACGAATCCGAGGGCAGAGAGGGGAGAACAGCGAGGAGAAGGCCTCGGGCGAGCCGGAGGAACTCCGGTGAGGGATTCCAGCCATGGGGAGCGGGCTTGAGGCGCGCTAAGGCCTGGGAAGGCTTCAACAGAGGCAGGAGTGACACAGAGACCTACACCGGGACACTGGACCGGGCTAAACTGGCCGACCACCGCGCAAGCGCGGCGGACCACCACGGCCGACCACCGGCGATGCCAAAATTGGCCGAGCACAGAGCGAAATTGGGGAAATTAAGCACGAACAAAGGTGTCTCACCTCGGGGCGGAGCTCGAGGTGGCTTGGTGCGGTCTCCGGCGAGCTAGATGGCCGAGGAGGCGGGCGCGGGTCTCCGGTGGCGTTTGGCGGCGTGGGCAGAGCGCGAGAGAGGGTGGAGCTGTGCGAAATGAGGCGGGGAAGTGAGTGCGGGCACTGGCGGGGCTCTAAGAGGGAGCTGGGGTGCGTGGGTGGGCGTCGTGGCCGAGAATTCTGGCGACATGCGCGAGTGCACACGCGCCGGTCCACGGCGGGGGTGGTGAGGGCGGAACTGACAGGGAGGGTCCATGGCGCAGAGAGAAAGAAAAGGGGCGCACGCGGCAACGGCTCAATGCCTGGCAGCGCGGGCCCACGAGGCAGAGAGGGAAGAGGAGCGCGGAGGGGGAAACAACTGGCGCCGATAGGTCAGCCTCAGCGGTCAGAGAGCGATAGAGAGAGAGCGCGCGGGAGAGAAAGCTGCCGCTGACATGTGGATCCCACCTGTCAGGCGGCGCGGGCGCACGGCCTGGCTTGGCCGAGCTGGGCTGCTGGGCTACTTTTCCTTTTTCTTTTTCTCTGGATTTTCTAATTCTTTTTTTGTTTCTTTTCTCTAGGGTTTCTAATTCCAAATTCAAATTGGGTTTCAAATTCAAATAAATTCAAACATGTGCAACACTTCAAAGAATAAATAAGCTCAACATGATGCAACATGTCATGACTCATAATGTTTTGGCAAAAATAAATAATTAAATCCCCTAACTTTAAGCTAATTCTACTTAAAAGGGGAAAAAGGAGAGAGGATCTAGAGAGAGATAAAACCTAGGGTGAGAGAAAAGAGTAACACATGAATTTGGGTGATCATTGGAAAGAAATTTTATACCCCCAAATTCAAGGTGTTACAGTGGGGCGAATCCTCGTCCATGAAGGAGCCCGATGGAAGAGCTGTGACGACCCTCACCCGGGCCTCAATCTCGGACGACGCTAGCGGTGTGAAAGCATGGCAAAAGGGGTCGTTGACACCGGAGTACTGATGCAGCGGTCTCCGTCTTGCCATCAATGGATGGATCCTGTTGTGCATGAAGACGAGAACCAGTCGTGCACCAGAGAGACCTCGTTGCTTCAACATCCCAATCACCACTAGAAGACGACCCACCTCTCCCTTTTGCACCACGTCAGTCCTAGAGTGCCGCTCCTCCATTGAAGTCAATTCCTGGTGAAAGTCGCCTAGAGGGGGGGTGAATAGGCAAATCTAAAATTTATAAAGTTTAAGCACAACTACATGCCGGGGTTAGCGTTAGAAATATAATCGAGTCCGAAAGAGAGGGCGAAAACAAATCACAAGCAATTAAGGCGGATGACACGGTGATTTGTTTTACCGAGGTTCGGTTCTTGCAAACCTACTCCCCGTTGAGGTGGTCACAAAGATCGGGTCTCTTTCAACCCTTTCCCTCTCTCAAACGGTCACCTAGACCGAGTGAGTTTTCTCCTTAATCAAATGGGTCACTTAGACCCCACAAGGACCACCACACAATTGGTGTCTCTTGCTTTGATTACAAGTCACTTGAAGAATAAGAATGAGGAAGAAGAAAGCACGATTGCAAAAAGCCAAGCGACAAGAGCGACAAATAACACACGGATCACTCTTTCTCTCAAGTCACTAATCACTAATGATCACTTGTCTCAATTGTGGAACTTGGAGAGATTGGAGCCTTTGATTGTGTCTTGGAATGGATTTCTTGCTCTTGTATTGAATGTAGAAGGTAGGAATGCTTGGGTGAAGTGAATGGAGGTGGTTGGGGTTGTATTTATAGCCACCAACCACTTCCTAGCCGTTGCTCCAATTCAGCCAACCGCGGACGGTCCGCGCCCCTGGTCCGGACGGTCCGCCCCTGCACATCAACGGCTGAAAACGCAACAGTCAGTAGTAACGGCTATATCAACGGCTATAATGCATTAAATGCGTCGTTAGATGTTAGATAAAGGCAGTCACGGACGGTCCGGTCGTGCACCCCGGACGGTCCGTGAGGACACTATAATTCATTTTACCGAACCCATCACCTTCAGGTTTTTCGGTTCCTCACCTACCGGACGGTCCGCGCCTGAGGCCGGATGGTCCGCGCGTGTACTCGGATGGTCCTTGCTTTCCCTCCGGACGGTCCAAAGTATAGACATGGGTTTTTGCATTGGTTCTGTCCGAGGGTCATCCTGGTGTCGCAGACGGTCCGCCGCAAGGGCCCGGACGGTCCGCGCTTAGTCTGTTTTCCAAAAAGCTTCTCCTGTCCGGAATAATCTACGGTATTCCGGACAGTCGATTTAGAATAGTTGTAGATGAACCTTTGGCACCTGTAGAACATATAATCTAGAGCAAACTAGTTAGTCCAATTATTTGTGTTGGGCAATTCAACCACCAAAATCATTTAGGAAAAGGTGTAAGCCTATTTCCCTTTCAATCTCCCCCTTTTTGGTGATTGATGCCAACACAAACCAAAGCAAATATAAAAGTACAAAATTGAACTAGTTTGCATAAGGTAAGTGCAAAGGTTGCTTGGAATGAAACCAATAATGATTTCTACTAGATATGCATGGATGGTTTTCTTCTTATTTAAAATTTTGGACCACACTTGCACCACTTGTTTTGTTTTGCAAATGTTTTGGAAATTCTTTTCAAAGGTATATGAATAAGATTTTGAGAAGCATTTTCAAGATTTGAAATGTTCTCCCCTGTTTCAAATGCTTTTCCTTTGACTTAAACAAAACTCCCCCTCAATGGAATTTTCCTCTTAGTGTTCAAGAGGGTTTTAGATATTAATTTTGAAAGGGGTCATACCAATTTGAAATTATATCAAAAATAACATGTCAATTGAAAAACTTCTTTAATCCAAATTGAAAGAACACATTTTTGAAATTGGTGGTGGTGTGGTCCTTTTGCTTTGGGCTAATACTTTCTCCCCCTTTGGCATGAATCGCCAAAAACGGATACTTGTGAATGAAATATAAGCCCTTTTTTAAACTTTCTCCCCCTTTGGTAAATAATATAGGAGTGAAGATTATACCAAAATGGGAGAGCGGTGCGGAGTGACGGCGAAGGATGAATAATTTGATGGAGTGGAGTGGAAGCCTTGTCTTCGCCGAAGAACTCCATTTCTCTTTCAATCTATGACTTAGCATGAAATACACTTGAAAACCACATTAGTCATAGCACATTAAAGAGATATGATCAAAGGTATAAATGAGCTATGTGTGCAAACTATCAATCAAAATTCCTAGAATCAAGAATATTTAGCTCATGCCTAAGTTTGGTAAAAGTTTTCTCATCTAGTGGCTTGGTGAAGATATCTGCTAATTGTTCTTTGGTGCTAACATATGCAATTTCGATATCCCCCGTTGTTGATGATCCCTCAAAAAGTGATACCGAATGGCTATGTGCTTAGTGCGGCTGTGCTCAACGGGATTATCCGCCAAGCGGATTGCACTCTCATTATCACATAGGAGAGGAACTTTGGTTAATTTGTAACCATAGTCCCTAAGGGTTTGCCTCATCCAAAGCAATTGCGCGCAACAATGGCCTGCGGCAATGTACTCGGCTTCGGCGTTAGAAAGAGCTATAGAATTTTGTTTCTTGGAAGCCCAAGACACCAGAGATCTTCCTAAGAACTGGCAAGTCCCTGATGTGCTCTTTCTATCAATTTTACACCCTGCCCAATCAGCATCTAAATAACCAATTAAATCAAAAGTGGATCCCTTGGGGTACCTGTTGGTGACTTGTTCTCAAATGCTATGAATCAAGAACAAGGCAACATAAAATGTTAAATATTAACTGAAAGGGAAATGTGCCCTTGGGCCATTTCTAAGTATTTTGGTGATTGAGTGCCAACACAAGTGCTTTTGTGTTAATCTATGCAAAGTGGTGGACAAAGTGCAAATCATGTCAAAAGGTATGTTTCTAGACTTAGTACATTGTTTTATGGACTAATGTATTGTGTCTAAGTGCTGGAAACAGGAAAAATCAATTTAGAGAAGAGATGGCTTTGTTCTGCCAAAGTCTGCTCAGTCTGGATGCACCAGACTGTCCGGTGGTGCACCGGACAGTGTCCGGTGCGCCACACTGGCTCTGGCGAACTTGCTGCTCTCGGGAGTTCGACGGCGGTGTATGGCTATAATTCACCGGACTGTCCGGTGGCGCACCGGACTGTCCGGTGAGCCGTTCACAGGCGAACTCGTCGCTCTCGGGAGATGATTAACAGCGTACGGCTAAAATTCACCGGACTGTCCGGTGGTGCACCGGACTGTCCGGTGAGCCAATGGTCGACCGGGCCAACGATCGGCCGCGCGATCTGCGCGGGACACGTGGCCGAGCCAACGGCTAGAAGGAGGCACCGGACTGTCCGGTGTGCACCGGACACTGTCCGGTGCGCCAACGGCTCTCAAACCCCAACGGTCGGCTTCACCAAATAAGAAAGGATATCCGCACGGGACAGTGTCCGGTGGTGCACCGGACTGTCCGGTGCGCCAGGCGACAAAAGGCAAGATCAGCCTTCCTGGAATGCTCTCAACGGCTCCTAGCTGCCTTGGGGCTATAAAAGGGACCCCTAGGCGCATGGAGGAATACATCAAGCATACTCAAAGCATTCCTAAGCACCAAGACTTCGATTCCATGCATTTGTTTCTTCGTGATAACATCTAGAGCTCTTGTTGAGTTGTGAACTCGTCGGGTTGTGTTGCGAGCTCTTGTTGCGATTCGTGTGCGTGTTGACATTCTGATTTTGTGTCTTGTGTGCGTTGCTCATCCCTCCCTTACTCCGTGCTTCTTTGTGAACTTCAAGTGTAAGGGCGAGAGGCTCCAAGTTGTGGAGATTCCTCGCGAACGGGATTAAGAAAAGCAAAGCAAAACACCGTGGTATTCAAGTGGGTCTTTGGACCACTTGAGAGGGGTTGATTGCAACCCTCATCCGTTGGGACGCCACAACGTGGAGTAGGCAAGTGTTGGTCTTGGCCGAACTACGGGATAACTACCGTGCCATCTCTGTGATTGATATCCTTGTGGTTATTGTGTTTTGTTGAGACTCCTCTCTAGCCACTTGGCATTATTGTACTAACGCTTAACCAAGTTTTTGTGGCTTAAGTTTCAAGTTTCACAGGATCACCTATTCACCCCCCCTCTAGGTGCTCTCAATTGGTATCAAAGCCGTTCTCTTCACAAAGGGACTAATCGCCCGAATAGATGGATCCTAAGGGGAAGGGAATCGTGATCAACGATAAGGAGAAGGAGTCCTTCGTCAACGAGCCGAAGGATGACAAGCCTACCGACTCGGGCTCGGGCCACAAACGCAAAGATGGGAAGAAGAAGAAGACGAGACGCATCAAGGAGATCGTCTACTACGACGACAGCGATGAGTCCACTTCTTCCCAAAAGGACGACTACGACTACGAGAAACGAAAGACGGTTAATTCGAACTTTTCTTTCGATTACTCTCGTATTCCGCAGAATTCAAATGCACATTTGCTTTCCATCCCTCTTGGCAAACCTCCACACTTTGATGGGGAGGATTACGGATTTTGGAGTCACAAAATGCGTAGTCACTTGTTCTCTCTCCATCCAAGCATATGGGAGATTGTTGAGAATGGAATGAAATTTGATAGCTCGGATAGTCCTATATTTATTGATGAATAGATTCATAAAAATGCACAAGCTACTACTGTGTTGTTAGCCTCTTTATGCAGGGACGAGTACCATAAGGTGAGCGGCTTGGACAATGCCAAGCAGATCTGGGACACCATCAAGATCTCTCATGAGGGGAACGACGTCACCTTACTCACCAAGATGGAGTTGGTGGAGGGCGAGCTTGGAAGATTCGCGATGATAAGGGGCGAGGAGCCAACCCAAACATACAACCGGCTCAAGACCCTTATCAACAAAATAAGGAGCTACGGAAGCACGCGATGGATGGACCACGACGTCGTCCGCCTAATGCTAAGGTCCTTCACTGTACTTGATCCACATTTGGTGAACAATATTCGTGAAAATCCTAGGTACACCAAGATGTCGCCCGAAGAAGTCCTCGGAAAGTTTGTAAGCGGGCGAATGATGATCAAGGAGGTGAGGTACGTGGATGACACGTTGAACGGTCCAATCCATGAGCCTCAACCCATTGCTCTCAAGGCAACGAGGAGTAAGGAGGCGCTACCTAGCAAGGTGGCGCAAGTTGAGGCGGCCGGGCTCAATGATGAAGAGATGGCCCTCATCATCAAGCGCTTCAAGACAACGCTAAAGGGTCGCAAGGGACAGCCTAGCAAGACCAAGACAAAGGGGAAGCGATCATGCTTCAAATGTGGTAAGATTGGTCATTTTATTGCTAACTGTCCCGATAATGAAAGTGACCAGGAACAAGGGAGCAAGAGGGAGAAGAAGAAGGCATACAAGAAGGCTAAGGGCGAGGCACACCTTGGCAAGGAGTGGGACTCGGATTGTTCGTCATCCGACTCCGAAAATGAAGGACTCGCCGCCACCGCCTTCAACAAGTCATCCCTCTTCCCAAACGAGCGTCACACATGCCTCATGGCGAAGGAGAAGAAGGTATGTACTCGAGACAGTACTACTTATGATTCTTCTAGTGATGATGAGTCTAGTGATGAAGAAATAGATTACTCTAGTTTGTTCAAGGGATTGGATAGAACTAAAATAGATAAGATTAATGAATTTATTGATGCCTTGAATGAAAAGGATAGACTTTTAGAGAAACAAGAGGACCTTTTATATGAAGAGCATGATAAATTTGTTAGTGCACAAAATTCACTTGCTCTAGAAGTTAAAAGGAATGAAATGCTTTCTAGTGAAGTGTCTACATGTCATGACTCTATCTCTAGCTTAAAGAGAATTAACAATGATTTAAATGCTAAACTAGAAGTAGCAAATAAATCTAACTCTTGTATAGAACATGTTATGATTTGCACTAGGTGTAAAGATTTTGACATTGATGCTTGTAGTGAACACCTAGTTTGCATTTCTAAATTAAATGATGAATTGGCTAGTCTTAATGCCCAACTTAAGACTAGCAAAAGTGAATTTGACAAACTAAAATTTGCAAGGGATGCCTACACGATTGGTAGACACCCCTCAATTAAGGATGATCTTGGCTTCAAGAGGGAAGCCAAGAACTTAACAAGCCATAAGGCTCCCATCTCCGCCAAGGAGAAAGGGAAGGCTCCTATGGCTAGTAGTGTGCAAAAGAACCATGCTTTCATGTATCATGATAGGAGACATTCTAAGAATGCCTTTAGAAGTTATGATGCTTTTGATTTTCATGCTATGACTGCTTCTAGTTCCTATGTTATGCATGATAGAAAGGTTGCTAGGAGAAATGTTGTTCATAATATGCCTAGGAGAAATGTTGTTAATGCTCCTAGGAAAGTTAATGAACCTTCTACAATATATCATGCTTGCAATGCTTCATTTGCCATTTGTAGAAAGAATAAGAAGGTAATTGCTAGGAAGTTAGGGGCAAGATGCAAGGGAGATAAAACTTGCATTTGGGTCCCTAAGACAATTGTGACTAACCTTGTAGGATCCAACAAGAGTTGGGTACCTAAGACCCAAGCCTAAATTTGCCTTGCAGGTTTATGCATCCGGGGGTACAAGCTGGATTATCGACAGCGGATGCACAAACCACATGACGGGGGAAAAGAGGATGTTCTCTTCCTACGTCAAGAACAAGGATCCCTAAGATTCAATAATATTCGGTGATGGGAACCAAGGCAAGGTAAAAGGGTTAGGTAAAATTGCTATTTCATCTGAGAACTCTATTTCTAATGTGTTTTTAGTTGAGTCGCTTGGATATAATTTGTTATCTGTTAGTCAATTATGCAATATGGGATATAATTGTCTATTCACAAATGTAGATGTGTTTGTCTTTAGAAGGTGTGATGGTTCACTAGCTTTTAAGGGTGTACTAGACGGCAAACTTTATTTGGTTGATTTTGCAAAAGAGGAGGCCGGTCTAGATGCATGCTTAATTGCTAAGACTTGCATGGGCTGGTTGTGGCATCGCCGCTTGGCACATGTGGGGATGAAGAACCTTCACAAGCTTCTAAAGGGAGAACACGTGATAGGTCTAACTAACGTGCATTTCAAAAAAGATAGACCTTGTGCAGCTTGTCAGGCAGGGAAACAGGTAGGAAGCTCTCATCACACCAAAAATGTGATGACCACATCAAGACCCTTGGAGATGCTTCATATGGACCTCTTCGGACCCGTCGCCTATCTAAGCATAGGAGGAAGTAAGTATGGTCTTGTTATAGTTGATGGTTTTTCCCGCTTCACTTGGGTATTCTTTTTGCAGGACAAATCTGAAACCCAAGGGACCCTCAAGCGCTTCCTCAGGAGAGCTCAAAATGAGTTTGAGCTCAAGGTGAAAAAGATAAGGAGCGACAACGGGTCCGAGTTCAAGAACCTTCAAGTGGAGGAGTTCCTTGAGGAGGAGGGGATCAAGCACGAGTTCTCCGCTCCCTACACACCACAACAAAATGGTGTGGTAGAGAGGAAGAACAGGACGCTCATAGACATGGCGAGGACGATGCTTGGAGAGTTCAAGACCCCCGAGCGCTTTTGGTCGGAAGCCGAGAACACGGCTTGCCACGCCATCAACCGGGTCTACCTTCACCGCCTCCTCAAGAAGACTTCATATGAGCTGCTAACTGGTAACAAACCCAATGTGTCTTAATTTCGTGTATTTGGGAGCAAGTGTTATATTCTTGTGAAGAAAGGTAGAACTTATAAATTTGCTCCCAAAGTTGTAGAAGGGTTTTTATTATGTTATGACTCAAGTACAAAGGCGTATAGGGTCTTCAACAAATCATCGGGTTTGGTTGAAGTCTCTAGCGTCGTTGTATTTGATGAGACTAATGGCTCTCCAAGAGAGCAAGTTGTTGATCTTGATGATGTAGAAGAAGAAGACGTTCCAACGGCCGCAATACGCACCATGGCGATTGGAGATGTGCGACCTCAGGAACAATTGGAGCTAGATCAACCGTCTTCCTCAACAATGGTGCATCCCCTAACCCAAGATGACGAACAGGTACCTCAAGTGGAGGCGCATGATCAAGGGGGAGCACAGGATGTTCAAGTTGAAGAGGAAGAAGCACCTCAGGCACCTCCAACCCAAGTTCGAGCGACGATTCAAAGGGATCATCCCGTCGACCAAATATTGGGAGATATTAGCAAGGGAATAACTACTCGTTCTAGATTAGTTAATTTTTGTGAGCATTACTCCTTTGTCTCTTCTATTGAGCCTTTCAGGGTAGAAGAGGCCTTGCTAGATCCGGACTGGGTGTTGGCCATGCAGGAAGAACTCAACAACTTCAAGCGTAATGAAGTTTGGACACTGGTGCCTCATCCCAAGCAAAATGTTGTGGGAACCAAGTGGGTGTTTCGCAACAAACAGGACGAGCACGGGGTGGTGACAAGGAACAAGGCTCGACTTGTAGCAAAAGGTTATGCCCAAGTGCAGGTTTGGACTTTGAGGAGACTTTCGCTCCTGTGGCTAGGCTAGAATCAATTCGTATTTTGCTAGCATATGCCGCTCACCATTCTTTCAGGTTGTACCAAATGGATGTGAAGAGCGCTTTCCTCAACGGGCCGATCAAGGAGGAGGTGTACGTGGAGCAACCCCCTGGCTTCGAGGATGAACGGTACCCTGACCACGTGTGTAAGCTCTCTAAGGCGCTCTATGGACTTAAGCAAGCCCCAAGAGCATGGTATGAATGCCTTAGAGACTTTCTAATTGCTAATGCTTTCAAGGTTGGGAAAGCCGATCCAACTCTTTTTACTAAGACTTGCGATGGTGATCTTTTTGTGTGCCAAATCTATGTCGATGACATAATATTTGGTTCTACTAACCAAAAGTCTTGTGAAGAGTTTAGCAGGGTGATGACGCAGAAATTTGAGATGTCGATGATGGGCGAGTTGAACTACTTCCTTGGGTTCCAAGTGAAGCAACTCAAGGATGGCACCTTCATCTCCCAAACGAAGTACACGCAAGACTTGCTAAAGCAGTTTGGGATGAAGGACGCCAAGCCCGCAAAGACGCCAATGGGAACTGACGGACACACCGACCTCAACAATGGAGGTAAGTCCGTTGATCAAAAGGCATACCGGTCAATGATAGGTTCTTTGCTTTATTTATGTGCTAGTAGACCGGATATTATGCTTAGCGTATGCATGTGTGCTAGATTTCAATCCGATCCAAGGGAGTGTCACTTGGTGGCTGTGAAGCGAATTCTTAGATATTTAGTCGCTACGCCTTGCTTCGGGATCTGGTATCCAAAGGGGTCTAACTTTGACTTGATTGGATACTCAGACTCCGACTATGCTGGATGTAAGGTCGATAGGAAGAGTACATCAGGGACGTGCCAATTTTTAGGAAGGTCCCTAGTGTCGTGGAACTCTAAGAAACAAACTTCTGTTGCCTTATCCACCGCT
This sequence comes from Zea luxurians, assembly GCA_029449295.1. Lineage (NCBI taxonomy): Eukaryota > Viridiplantae > Streptophyta > Magnoliopsida > Poales > Poaceae > Zea > Zea luxurians. The sequence continues at coordinate 695,759 of JAOPSE010000343.1, forward strand.
GAGGCCGAGTATGTTGCCGCAGGACAGTGTTGCGCGCAACTACTTTGGATGAGGCAAACCCTCTGGGACTTTGGCTACAATCTGAGCAAAGTCCCACTCCTATGTGATAATGAGAGTGCTATCCGAATAGCGGAAAATCCTGTTGAGCACAGCCGCACAAAGCACATTGACATCCAGCATCACTTTTTGAGAGACCACCAGCAAAAGGGAGATATCGAAGTGTTTTATGCTAGCACCGAGAACCAGCTAGCCGATATCTTTACCAAGCCTTTAGATGAGAAGACCTTTTGCAGGCTGCGTAGTGAGCTAAATGTCTTAGATTCGTGGAACTTGGATTGATTTATAACATACATGTGTTTATGTCTTTGATCATGTTCCTTATGCATTTTGTTGCTTACTGTGGTGCTCAAGTTGTATAATCACTCCCCGGACCTCACAAGTCCATTTGCAAGTGATGCACATATTTAGGGGGAGTTGTGCTACAACTTGACCCTTTGAGACTAACCGTGTGCTTGAGTTTGCTTAATTTAGTCTCAAAGGAGGTTTGAAAGGGAAAAGGTGGACTTGGACCATGAAAGTCTTCCACTGCACTCTGATGAGAGGGTAACTTATTCCAAGTTCATCTCATGTACTCTTATTGCCTTTGTATTCTTATTGAAGATTTTGGTGAGGCAATGGGGTTCTAGGGCCAAGATTAATCCCGTTTTGGTGCTTGATGCCAAAGGGGGAGAAAATAAAGGCCAAAGCAATAAATGGATCAGCTACCACTTGAGAAATTTTGAAAATAGTAGAATAGAGCTTTTGGTTTGTCAAAACTCTTTTATTGTCTCTTTTGTCAAAAGTTGGCCTCTTGTGGGGAGAAGTGTTGATTATGGGAAAAGGGGGAGTTTTTGAAATCCTTGATCAATTTCTTTTGGAATACCTCTCTTTATGTCTCTACAAGTGAATTTGACTTAGAGATAGGAAATTGAGTTTGATTTGCAAAAACAAACCAAGTGGTGGCAAAGAGTGATCTATATATGCCAAATATGAATCAAAACTATATTGAGTTTTCATTTGCATTGATATTGCACTTGTTCTAGTTGCTTTATGTTGTGTTGGCATAAATCACCAAAAAGGGGGAGATTGAAAGGGAAATGTGCCCTTGGGCCATTTCTAAGTATTTTGGTGATTGAGTGCCAACACAAGTGCTTTTGTGTTAATCTATGCAAAGTGGTGGACAAAGTGCAAATCATGTCAAAAGGTATGTTTCTAGACTTAGTACATTGTTTTATGGACTAATGTATTGTGTCTAAGTGCTGGAAACAGGAAAAATCAATTTAGAGAAGAGATGGCTTTGTTCTGCCAAAGTCTGCTCAGTCTGGATGCACGGGACTGTCCGGTGGTGCACCGGACAGTGTCCGGTGTGCCACACTAGCTCTGGCGAACTTGCTACTCTCGGGAGTTCGACGGCGGTGTACGGCTATAATTCACCGGACTGTCCGGTGGTGCACCGGACTGTCCGGTGAGCCGTTCATAGGCGAACTCGTCGCTCTCGGGAGATGATTAACGGCGTACGGCTAAAATTCACCGGACTGTCCGGTGGTGCACCGGACTGTCTGGTGAGCCAATGGTCGACCGGGCCAACGGTCGGCCGCGCGATCTGCGCGGGACACGTGGCCGAGCCAACGGCTAGAAGGAGGCACCAGACTGTCCGGTGTGCACCGGACACTGTCCGGTGCGCCAACGGCTCTCAAACCCCAACGGTCGGCTTCACCAAATAAGGAAGGATATCCGCACCGGACTGTCCGGTGCGCCAGGCGACAGAAGGCAAGATCAGCCTTCCTGGAATGCTCTCAACGGCTCCTAGCTGCCTTGGGGCTATAAAAGGGACCCCTAGGCGCATGGAGGAATACATCAAGCATACTCAAAGCATTCCTAAGCACCAAGACTTCGATTCCACACATTTGTTTCTTCGTGATAGCATCTAGAGCTCTTGTTGAGTTGTGAACTCGTCGGGTTGTGTTGCGAGCTCTTGTTGCGATTCATGTGCGTGTTGACATTCTGATTTTGTGTCTTGTGTGCGTTGCTCATCCCTCCCTTACTCCGTGCTTCTTTGTGAACTTCAAGTGTAAGGGCGAGAGGCTCCAAGTTGTGGAGATTCCTCGCGAACGGGATTAAGAAAAGCAAAGCAAAACACCGTGGTATTCAAGTGGGTGTTTGGACCGCTTGAGAGGGGTTGATTGCAACCCTCGTTCGTTGGGACGTCACAACGTGGAGTAGGCAAGCGTTGGTCTTGGCCGAACCACGGGATAACTACCATGCCATCTCTGTGATTGATATCCTTGTGGTTATTGTGTTTTGTTGAGACTCCTCTCTAGCCACTTGGCATTATTGTACTAACGCTTAACCAAGTTTTTGTGGCTTAAGTTTCAAGTTTCACAGGATCACCTATTCACCCCCCCTCTAGGTGCTCTCATTAACGCCCTTCGTCCTTCGAAACATTATTTCCCTTAGGATATAATGATCTTCAGACGAAGGCCATGAAGGACATACCTTCGAATATCGAAAGTAAGATGGTAATAGAAGAAACGTGTAAAATACAAAAGATAACATAAACAATCATATAACATTATAAGTTCATCTCCATTATATTATCATGAGAAAATAAAAACAATATTAGATTACATTTGGTACCTTCGACTTGATAGGCAGCAAAGGTACTAGCGTAATGCAAAAGCAAATGCCAAGTCAGCGTGAACAGTACGGCGGTACTGTTCACCTATTTATAGGCATGGGACGCAGCCCATGTGAAATTACATTCATGCCCTTTACATTTGCTAATGACTATAAGGTAACTCATCGAGGTCTAAATAGTATTTTCCCCTTTGAGTTGGTTCCCTTTCCTGCTGTCATGCCGAAGCTCCCTTGCGCGTAGCTTCGGCGCTGCATCAATCTTTGTATTGTTCGTGCTTCTCCCACTGTGGTTCTGATTCGAATCCGAAGGTACCTGTTCATGTATTACAACTCCAGAAACATTGTTAAATCATGTTTTTGAGGACCTTCGGAAGACGAAGGCCCCCAACAGTAGCCCCTCGCAAGGTTAATTTGTTAGAATAACGAATTTAGATTGCGATATGGACGGAGGCCCTAAGCCGAAGGTCCGAAAAAACACCTTCCCTTTGCTAGAATAGCAACAGTCAATGACAGACGGGGCCCTCCAACTTGGAGCGCACTGGACGTATAAATAAGAACTCACCCCGAGCACATTTGGTACGTTACTTGCCGCCTGCTTTGCTTTGCTCAATTTCTTAGCTCTTGCTTACCAACAGTTGCTTAGTTTCTTAGATTTTCTAAGCTTCGGTTCTAAGGACACATTTTCGCCATTTCCGAAGAAGAGATGTCTCAAGACAAAAAAGTTGTTGCTGAGATGAAGCTGAGCGAGGAGGAGAAGCTCCTTGAGGAGAAGACTGCTGGATTTATTGAGTCAATTGCAAAAACAAACACAGAGAAGATAACTAAAGAGATATTATAAGGCTTGTCTGAAGATACTGATGATAGCGACAACTATGATGTGGAGAGTGGAGGCGAAGACTCGGAAGATTGTCCTTGGCGACCAAGTCACACAGTCTTCGGGAAATCAACTATCAAACAGAGTCATCTTGATAATATGAGAAGAAGGTACTTTCGAGATATTTCTATTGTGAGGGCTAACGTAGACAGAGCCGTTCCTGCTCCTAAAGAAGATGAAGTTGTAATCTACCGAAGTTTCTTCAAAACTGGACTTCGGCTCCCATTAATCAGATTTGTGGTTGAAGTTTTAGAGATATATCAGATTTTCCTTCACCAGATCACTCCCGAAGCTATTATCAGAATGGGGATCTTCGTCTGGGCTATGAGGAGTCAAGGTCTAGAGCCAAGCGCAAGATGTTTTTGCAGTATGCATGAGCTTTCGTATGAGACGAAGCCTTGGGGTAAGGAACAATATCATAACAACTTTGGGTGCTACAACTTTGTTGCTTGCTCTGGCGCAAGCTACCTAGTGCCAACGTTCCAGAAAAGGTGGCCCGGGGCCTAGATGGAAGAATGGTTTTACGTGAAAAATGATTTGAAAGCAAGAGAAGATATTAAAGAAATCATTATGCGACCCATCTGGTCACGCTTCGGCCTCTGGAAACCGAAGGTAGAAATTGATGAGCCAATCGAAGCATGCCGAAGGGCCTTCAGTACAGTTTGTTCTTTTATCGGGACAAGAGATTTGGTTCAAGAACATATAGCCTACAGGATATGGCCACTGATAGACAGCTGGGAAATGCCAAAGGAAACCATCACTAACCCTAGCGAAGGTGGTTTGGTTCGATTGAAATATACTTTCAGGTTTGGAGACCAATTTATCGAACTAGACGATGACTGGCTGAAATGTGTTGAAAATACTAGTGATGAACTACTTGGAGCATACTCTAAGTCTGAAGGTAATGCACTATCTGCGGCCTTCGGGAGCCGAAAAAAGAAAAGGCTAAATAGAGTTTTTGATGCTATCGGATTTGTGTACCATGACTATCGCTACCCGCCGCGGGGGCAAAAAAGAAAGGGTGCAACTTCTGGGAAGGCTGCTGCTTTGGCTACCTCAAGCGAGCCCACACCGAAGAGGAAAAAGTTGAAGGTCCTTACTCACCGACCGCGCTACATTGAACCGGCCATAGTGCCTGAATTTGGCGGTGAGACTTCTTCAGCTATTGAAGCCAAAGGACCTGCTCTACGCAGAGGATTGAAGAGCCGGCTGCAATGCCGAAGACTGACAAAATTGAAGAACCAAGAATTGAAGAGACGAAAACATTAGAAGTTCTAAGCCCTTCGGCAGGAGTGGAGGTGCCGAAGACACAAAAAGGTCTAGCAGCGACCCCTAAGAGAAAAAGGATGGCTAGTGTACTAGATGTACTGGAGACAATAAAAGCTTCAAGCTCTAATCTAGGGAAAATTGCCAAGACTTCGAAGGCGCAGATTGAAACCGAGGCAAAGGTAACCGAAGCCGAAGCTACACTGAGCCAGGTTGATGCCAAAGCTGGGCCTTCAGAGCCCGTCAAGGAGAAATCCTCGGAAACTGGGGAAAAGGCAGCGGGAGAAGAAGCTATAAAATAGATTTTGCTTGAAAAAGTTGTCGCATCTACTCCCGAAGCGTCTTCTGAAGTCCTTGATTATATTATTCGACACGCTTCGGGAAAAAGATTATCTGAAGAAGAAATTTTTGAAGCTAAACACTATGCCCGAGAATTGAAGTACCCGAAAGGGGTCTTAGTGTTTAATGGCACAGATGAAGATGACTTCTTGTACTGCCTCCTAGAGAACAAAGAATTATCTGTCTGCCAGGAGATGGCCAGAAGTATGGGGTTCCCGAAGCTTGAAGCTGGCCTCTACGCCATGATGAAGGACGATCTTGCGGATAGCCTTGCATATAACAGTCTGAAGGTACAAAAATTGTGTATTTGGAAGTTTATGAATTTTGAATTATTCTTTTGTTCTTATATTAACCCATTCATTTTTTCATATAGGGTTTAATACTTAGCAACGCCTTAAGGGCGCAAAAGAATGCCGAAGACGAGAGTTGCACTATTGCTCTCAACAACCCTCGAACAGAGGTTATCAAGCTGAGGAACGAAGCTTTGGAAAAAGACAAAATTCTACTTACATTGGTGGACAAAGTAAAGGGGGATGAAGCTAACTTCAAGGCTCAATCTGAAATCCAAAGGAATGAGATTGAAAACCTTCAAAAACAACTAGCCGAAGCCAAATTGAAATGCGCTATTACCGAAGCTGACCGAGATGCTAGTGAGTACTGGAAAAATTATTTTGAAAAAACAGTTACAGAGCTTCGCTCATCGAAAGAAAGATGTTTTGAAAAATCTGTAGAATGTGTCAAAAATATAAAAACTACCTTCGCCAACGTGGGCGCATACTCAAGCGAAGACAACTTCATAAGAGGCGACCCTGAGGGCGTAATTAAGTGGATCAGCAGTGAAGCTAAAGCTTTTGAAGAAATTCTGAGCGACCGCGGGGACGTCTGCGCGTTCTTTGGTGCAAGGGGAGTTGCTGCTATTTTGGAGAAAGCAGGGTGCGATCATGCTAAAACTTTGGCCCAGACCAAAGCTGCTTTGTCTATTGATGATACGAAGGACCCCTCGGCCGAAGCAAGCTTAATAGGTGGAAAATTTTTCACTAATATTTGGGAAAATGGCGGCCGAGGGATGGCGCATGAAATAATGAAAAAGAGTGAAAAAGACATTCATGACGCTCGAGAAGCAACAAAAGCAGCTGAAAAAGCTGCGGAACTTGAAAAACGGATAGGTATTACTTAATGGCTTTTAACTTCATTGCTTATTTTTGTGATTTCGAGCTAATTTATATCTTCTATTGCAGCTGAACTATCTCCTCCCCCAGAGCCCTTTGACCCACTTGCCGACCCAGAGACAAAGAAGACAGTAGAAATTATTAATATGGCCGAACCTATTGTGGACGAAGTTGTCACGAAATTATTAACCGAAGCTGCAGAAGAAGTCCTGAAGGAAGAAGAATAGCTATTTGTAAAAACATTGCTAGAATATTAATGTAACATTTGCTGGAACATGCTTGTAATATTCGGTGCTCGTAGGTTTTGAATGTAATATATGAATGGTTTTATAATTCATTTCTTTACGATGCATGAAACTTTTATGTACATACCGTTTTTGAGCCTTTAGCGAAAAAACACCTTCCCTTCTTTTCATGCTTCGTAAAGAAGAGCTTCTATGCTTCCTAAAAAATCCTCCAAGCGTCGTAAAAACATTAATGCTTCGTCAACAATAGATTTGTTCCTCCACATCAGAGCTGATGAAGTTGATTTCTTCAAAACTTATTTTGTGCCTTAGCACAATTTCATTTTTTCGAAGCATTCTCCGAAGGTCAACATTGTATCCCCTTCTTGTGCCATTGATGCAATATGATGTATGATGTTATGTTATGCGAAATGATGTGATGATGTTATGTTATGCAAAATGATATTTATGACGAAGACACACACTCACACTCCCATAGTGGAATACACAATCTCTTTGCTGCTTATTTTTTGGCTTCACCGCTTATTTTTCGGTGTATCAACGCTGACTTTTCACTGTAAGTTCTGCATTCCCTTAGGAACGTCTTTTGAACTTCTTCGCCTTCTATTTTGGCAGTATTCACGTTGACTTTTCGCGCTTCGCCTTACATTTCGGCGGTTTTTGGCTCTGCATTCCTTTTGGAACGACTTTTGAGCAGAAAACTTACACTGCGCTCCCTTAGGAACGACTTTTTGTATCTTCGGCAAACTTACGTTGCGTTCCTTAGAACGAATTTTTGTATCTTCGGTGATACTTGTAATGTGATTTTTAGCCCTGCGTTCCCTAAGGAACTACTTTTGTGCTTCAGCGACTTTTTGGACTTCGTGAGTCTGTGGAGAAGATATATTTCGCTATGACAAGAACGAAGCTATTACAGGAAATTGAAAATGACAAGAGAACTAGGTTTTCAATAATTGTTCCTTATTAAAAAAGAAAATGACAATGAATGTAAAAACTGTTTCAGGGGTAGGATATCTCTCAATAGATATGCTTCGATTCTGGCACAGTACTGTTGACTGTACGAGCTTCGGACTCCTCCCTGAAATCTCGCTGCTGATGGGTCTATTGGCTCCCTTCTGGCTACTGGCCTCGTGAATACACAGGCTGTAGTGGTGGCGGCGGTGGAGGCTGTGGCCAAGATGCCTGTGGCTGACTAGCCGAAGCAACAGACGCTGCAGGATGGTTACCCACATACTCTGGTATGTAGGGTGAGTGATAGGAAGCAGTATGCATGACCTGCTTCGGCTGGTTCTACTGAGCTGCGGCTTCTATTATTTCCTTTTGTTTCTGAATGGTGACATGGTACATCCTTGTAGTATGGCCCTTGTCCTCACCACAGAATAAGCAATAAATTTTTCTAGGCTGATCCCCAAACCTTCCTCCGAAGCCCCTGGCGCCTCTGCCTCTTGGAGCTGGCGGTCGAAAAGAGCTTTGTTGTTGCCCCAAAGCATGCGAGGAATACTGTGGCCTCTGTTGTTGACTTCCTCTGTCATCATTCTGGGTGGAGTGAATTGACCTGATGTCACACCCGGCTTTAAGGAACAAAGCCAGGTGCATTTCAAACATGCGCCAAGAAGACAACATATATAATAACAGAGTGTATAGAGATAAATGTCACATTAATCAGAGTAATTATTACATAGCGGAAGACTTACAAAAATAAAAGATAAGTATACAAGGATCGAACTAAAATCCATCCTTGGCGCCAGAAAGTCAACTGGGAGACGACGTCCTAGACCTCTCACGAACACAGCGCACATCCACCATGCGCCTCCACCAGTGATACCTATTCTTGACCTATGGGGGGGTGTGAGACAGCAAGGGTGAGCTCACACATGATCATAGCTCAACAGGTTGTGGGGAATAATGTGACATGAACTCACCAAAGGTGGGAGATCATGAAGTGTAAGGCTTATCAATAATAGGGGTTAAAGCTGAGTATTGCTTTTAAGTAGTTGGTCAAAATTTTATTAGAAGTTACTAAGTGTAAGTGAATACCAAACCATAATAAAATAATAGAACAAAATTAATAACAAATTCCATGCAAATGCAAATGACAAATTGAGTTTAGGTTCCATAATTTAATCATCGGAGAGTCCTGAGCCGCTCATGACCGTGAGCTCGGCTAGTATACCAGTTTTACACTCTGCAGAGGTTGTACCTTTTACCCACAAGTCGTGTTTCCCATGTCGCCAGGGTTAGCTAGGCCCTTAGACACTACCAAGGTGAATGGCTAGGGATCCACTACCAGGCCTTTACAAAGTTCCACTAGCTTCTGAAAACCCGCTACAGTTTATGGGAAGAGCACTTGCAAGAATCCCCCGTCTGACCACCATCACAGCAAAATCAACCCGAGAACCTCCTTGCATGCAACTCCCCTACTGCCCTTGCCCCTTTCGGGTAAGGTAGTCTTCCACTAGCTTTCCTAATTAGTCAGCCAAGGGGTCCCATTCCTCCCTTGTGGTGGCACGTGTTTCTCAAGTTAAGCTCTATGTTCCAATTAACAATAATATAATGATCTTGACATGAACATAAATAAAATAACAAAATAACTGGAACATGGATATAATGAAATATTATCCAAAACCATGTAAAGCAATAGCATAACTACCCATGTGATTCAGGGGTAAACAAGGTAAAATGGATAAACAGACTAGGGTGACCTATTGGGTCCCATCAAAATTAAACCTATGCATGGTAAATGATTATAAAGAACATTATTGGGTAACAAAAGTGAATCAAGGGCACAACTTGCCTGGCACTTGAGATTCCAGGTACCAACTTGCTTTTCAAATGACACGTGTCCTCGCGCTAGTCGTAGCAATACAAACAAACATGGTATAGATAAAATTAACATCACACCAAACATAAGTACAAACGGAATAATAATTATCTACACGTTGCTACGAGACTAACGCAACTGGAACGAGTCAAATCGGAGTTAAAACGAAGGAGATACGAATTTCCTAAGGTTTTATGTATTTGATACGAGATTAGTTAAGAAATAAATTTTAATACCATTTTCATGTTAAAACAGAGGTGCTATGTAATAAACAACATTATTACAAAATTATAGGAACTAGAATGGACTAATTTGGAGCTAGAATGGATTTTCTATGATTAAATCAAGTTTCTAGCAATTATTTATACATAAAAATCAATTTCTACATTTAATTATTGAGTTTCCTGGGTCTTTGGAGTGGGCACACTATTACAGAGAAAGCCAGGGGTCTCGGTGCAAAACTTCCCAAGACACAGCGAATCCTGGACTGGACCGCGGGTTAGTTCAGGCATTCACCAGGGGCTCTTATGCAAAATCGTCACGGCGAAAGGGTATTCTCTGTTTCTGGCCGATGGATCAAAAAGGTGCGACTCAGATTAAATAGGTACACCAGGCGAACCGGTACGCAGCGCCCACCGCGAGATCGAGATCCGATGGCCCAGATCCAATATAACCGAACAGCATACCAATGATCTAATCGTGACCGCCCAAGGTGAATCCAACGGTCCTGGTAACATTAGCCGAAGGGGTATGCATCGATGAATTGGGAGCGTCCATACGAATCCGACGGCCCCGACATCCCCATCCATGGATCTAATCTCGGCCACTCCACTAAAAATCGACGGCTACCAATGCCTCTCCTTCCTTGGCCAACAGGGCACGGCGGCACACTGCCCTGCCACGGCGGAGCTATGACTGGCAAGCCCCAAAGCTCCAAACCGCGGACACGCTTCGAATCCTAGCAGCCTAAAACGATGCCCTAAGGAAGAGAAACGCGATGAACGTAGTCTTACCCTACTGTATGTCGCAGGGAACCCTGGCCACGGCGGGCAGCGGATTCACTAACATCGGCAAGGGATTCCACGGTCTCCGGTGATCTTCCCCTTCAATTGCGCCCACGCCCGACTTCAACACAGTCGCAGCATGTCCACGGCGAACCTCCCCGACCCAACTGTGATCGCGTGACGATGGTGAGGGCGTGGATTGCCCATGACGGCGCAAGGTCTTCTTCGCCGGTCAGAGACGGTGGAGGTGGTCCCCAGGTAGTATGTGGTTACTCCTCCGTTGGACGAGCGAGACGAGCACGAGGAACAGCGATGGAGGTAGTAGAAGGGGCGCGCGGTGGGATTTCACGGCGGCAGTGAGCGTGCGACAGCAGAGTGCAGGCGGCGGCGAGTCTTACGCGATGGTGGGTGATTTCTCTGTGACCGGCTTCTGTCGCGTTTCTGGTAGATGGATAAGCGCGCGACAAATTTATAGTGCCGCATGTGTTCCGCAAGAGCTGGCGGCCGAATCGCGCCCATCCCCGCTGAGTCGCTCGACCTACGCAGATTACGCACCGTCGTTACAGAGGTAGACGAAGACTTTTCGTCCCCGGCCCACCAGTCATCGGATGGATGGAAAACGGCTGGGGTTCGTAGCTAACCAAGGAGGGTCCCACCTGGTGGTAGCAATGCGGCGCGGGAGCGGATGGCGATGAGAGGCTGACCAGGCTGGCCAGCCTGTCGGCGCCGTGAACTGGATTTGGGCTGCACGCAGTGCGATGGTGGGCCGACTCAGGGAGTTTGAGCCCAAATGCAGTTTTCTTTTTTTTCTTTTGTTTTTATTTTCTGTTTTTTTATTCCTAATTCATTTGAATTTAAATTTTGAATTCAACTTAAGTGCAAATTCAAGTTCGTGTTTAACTGTGCAATTTGGTCACACCACCATGTGATGAAGTTATTTTATACTGAATAATATTTTCATGGTTTTATTTTCAAGTTAGGGGTTAAATTCCATGGATCCATTGATTTATTGTTAATGACACATTTATTTTATTATCCACAAATGCACAATCAGGTAAAACTCAGCATGATGCAAGATTTATTTAGGTGTTTTTGGTTATTTACTCTTTTTTATGGTGTTCATTCACATGTGATAGTAAATAGATATAACACACACATATAGATAAAGGTAATATTTTTCCTTTTATATTATCTCTTACAAATTGGGTATTACAAATCCTACCCCCCTTAACAAGAATCTCGTCCTCGAGATTTAGGAAGGACTAGGGAAACAATGGGAAAATCTATGCGGAGCTCTTTTTCTCTTTCCCATGTTAGCTTCATATTCTCCATGGTGACTCCATTGCACTTTACACATATTAATAACTTTATTTCTTGTAACTCAAGACAAGGTGTCAAGAATCTTGATAGGATACTCCGTGTAAGTCAAATCACCCTGAACACTGAGGTCTTCCATTGGTAACTGTTCCTCAGGGACATGGAGACACTTCTTAAGTTGATACACATGGAATACATTGTGCACATCGGATAGATTATCAGGTAGCTCGAGTTGATAGGCCATCTCTCCAACTCGCCTAAAAACTCTGAATGGTCCAATAAAGTGAGGGAACAATTTGCCCATAACTTTAAATCTCCTCATTCCACGAAGTGGTGCCACCTTGAGGTACTCATGATTTCATTCCTCAAATTCTAATGGTTTTCTTCTATTATCCGCATAACTCTTTTGTCTGGTCTGAGCTACCCTCAAATTCTCTTGAATTATACGAACTTGTTCTTCTGCCTCTTGAATAAGTTCAGGTCCAACGAACTGTCTTCCTCTAGTCTGGTCCTACTATAGAGGAGTCTTGCATTTCCTGCCATATAAAGCCTCAAAGGGTGACATCTTCAGACTGGCCTGGTAACTATTATTATATGAGAACTCAGCATAAGGTAGACTCTTGTCCCACTACTACCATGCTGATGGGCATAAGCTCTCAACATATCTTCCAATACTTGGTTAGTCCTTTCAGTTTGTCCATCAGTCTGAGGATGGCCGAATTAAAATTCAACTTCGTATCCATATTCTCTCGAAAACTTTTCCAAAATCTGTAGGTAAACTATGATCCTCTATCCAAAATGATCTTCTTCGATACTCCATGTAAACACACAATCTGAGTCATGTATATACTCTGCCAATTGAGATCACTTATAAGTAGTCTTGACCGGAATGAGATTAGCCACTTGGGTTAGTCTATCCACAATAACCCATATAGAATCCTATCCTTTCGAGGTGCGAGGCAATCCAGTAATGAAATCCATACCAATATGTTCCCACTTCCATTCGGGTATCTTTAATGGGTATAATAGTCTAGTTGGCCTTTGGCGTTCTGTCCTAACTCTTTAACACATATCGCACATAATCACATGTGCAGCCACAACTCTCTTCAATCCATACCACCAATACTTCCGCTTCAAATCCTGATACATCTTGGTACTACTAGGATGAATAGAATAATCTGAGTCATGGACCTCCTTTAAAATAGTCTCATGAAGGCTTTCAATCTTATGGACACATATCTTGTCCTTGAACCATACGGTGCCTTGCTCATCTTCCGTGAATTCCACACCTCGACCTTTAGTAATCAGATCCTTAATCTCTTGTATTTTAGCATCACCAATCTGTCCTTCTGCGGATTTCTTGCTCCAAGGTAGGTTCCACATCAATAATAACTCCCTCTGTGTGAGCAACTATCCCCAGGTTAAGTCTCCTGAAATCCTCAACAATCTCATCGGGTAGCCGGGCAACAACAACTGAATGAACATGCTCCTTTCGACTCAAGGCATCTGTAACCAAATTTGCCTTGCCCGGGTGATAGTGAATCTCCAAATCATAATCCTTAATAAGCTCCAACCAACGGCGTTGCCTAAGGTTAAGATCCTTCTGAGTGAATATATACTTTAAACTCTTATGATCCGTGTACACTTGACACTTGGTTCCCATATATAATGTCTCCAAATCTTAAGCGCATGCACAACGGCTGCCAGTTCTAAGTCAGGTGTGGGGTAGTTCAACTCTTGTTTCCGCAACTGACGAGACACGTAGGCAATCACATGTCCTTCTTGCATGAACACACATCCCAAGCTTTGGCCACATGCATCACAATAAATGTCAAATCCCTTCTGTAGATCTGGCATAAACAACACTGGGGCGACATCAATCTCAACTTCAGTTGGTTAAAACTATCTTGGTACCTCTCGTCCCACTTAAACTCTCTTCCCTTCTCCAGAAGCGAGGTCATAGGCTTAGCAATCTTAGAAAATCCTTCAATAAATCTCCGATAATATCCTGCAAGTCCCAAGAAACTCTGGACCTTAGTAACTACAGTGGGTATGCTCCACGCCACTATCTCCTTGACTTTAGCAGGATCCACTGATATTCTTTCATTAGAAATGATATGTCCATGAAATGGCACCTCGCCAATCCAAAACTCGCATTTGTTGTACTTAGCGTAGAGTTGATTATCTCATCGCTTCTGTAGCACCAATCTCAGATATTTCTCATGATCACTATCACTCTTGGAACAAATAAGAGTATCGTCGATGAAAACCACGACGAATCTGTCTCGATCATGAACACCTTATTCTTCAGATCCATAAAATAGGTTGGTGTATTGGTTAGTCCAAATGGCATAATGGTGAATTCATATAAACCATATCGGGTCGAGGAATCCGTCTTGGGGATATCCGATGGCCTAATCTTCATTTGGTGATAACCTGATCGGAGATCAATCTTCGAGAATACTCTAGTATCTCTCATCTGATCAAATAAGTCCTCAATGCGGGGTAATGGATACTTGTTCTTCACAGTAACATCGTCTAGAGATCTATAATCCACACACATTCTTTGTGATCCATCTTTCTTCTGTACAAACAGAACCGGCGCTCCCCAAGGTGAGGAACTCGGACGAATGTACCCAGCCTCCTGCAACTCAGTTAACTGTTTCTTAAGCTCCTTTAACTCTTCTACAGACTTCCTGTATAGCCGTTTAGAAATAGGGGCAGTTCCAGGTAAGAGATCAATAACAAACTCAACTTCGCTATCAGGTGGCATCCCTGGTAACTCCTCTGAAAAAACATCTGGAAAATCCCTAACCACACGGATGTTGTCACCAACCAACTCCTTTGGTATAAAGAACATTACACGTTTGGATGAGGGGGTTACTGCAATATTAACTTGAAATCTTTCTCCTTTAGAACTGGTGAATTCTACGGTTCCCTTAGCACAGTGTATCTACTGTCTTTGCCTTTCTTAAACATGACATACCAAGGATCACGTCTATAGTGCTCTCTTCTAACAATATAGGGGTAGCCCATCTGGGTTAGAAACACAGGGTAAGAAAGGAAGAATTGTAGACAAGGCGAGTAATTGCGATAAATGTTACTGCGGGGGATCTATTAGCTAAGTAGATTAGTGTGTTAACCATTAAAGCTAATACATTACCTTATGGTGGTACATGCTAAGATGCCCAACTATAATGTTTCAATCAATCAAAGAAGCAAATCAAGCAGTTATCATCAGAACAATCAACCAACATTTTTTAATAGAGAAAATAGTTTTAATTTTTGTCTTAGGTCTCCTATCTCTTAAAAAGTTTGTAAATGTAGGATTCCAAGGTATGAAATCCATCTTGTCTTAGAAGAAAAAAGATATGAGTGATCAGAGTATGACAGCAAAAGGTGAGACAGGATCAAGACAAGGTGAGTATAGAAAGAATCAGAGTAAGGTAAGTAGGTAAGGGTTTGTCCATTTCTATCTAGGTTTCATCCTACAGTCAACATTTCCTCTGATACCACTTCTGTCACACCCGGCTTTAAGGAACAAAGCCAGGTGCATTTCATACATGCGCCAAGAAGACAACATATATAATAACAGAGTGTATAGAGATAAATGTCACAATAATCAGAGTAATTATTACATAGCGGAAGACTTACAAAAATAAAAGATAAGTATACAAGGATCAAACTAAAATCCATCCTTGGCGCCATAAAGTCAACTGGGAGACGACGTCCTAGACCTCTCACGAACACAACGCACATCCACCATGCGCCTCCACCAGTGATACCTATTCTTGACCTGTGGGGGGTGTGAGACAGCAAGGGTGAGCTCACACATGATCATAGCTCAACAAGTTGTGGGGAATAATGTGACATGAACTCACCAAAGGTGGGAGATCATGAAGTGTAAGGCTTATCAACAATAGGGGTTAAAGCTGAGTATTGCTTTTAAGTAGTTGGTCAAGATTTTATTAGCAGTTACTAAGTGTAAGTGAATACCAAACCATAATAAAATAATAGAACAAAATTAATAACAAATCCCATGCAAATGCAAATGACAAATTGAGTTTAGGTTCCATAATTTAATCATCGGAGAGTCCTAAGCCGCTCATGACCGTGAGCTCGGCTAGTATACCAGTTTTACACTCTACAGAGGTTGTACCTTTTACCCACAAGTCGTGTTTCCCATGTCGCCAGGGTTAGCTAGGCCCTTAGACACTACCAAGGTGAATGGCTAGGGATCCACTATGAGGCCTTTACAAAGTTCCACTAGCTTCCGAAAACCCGCTACAGTTTATGGGAAGAGCACTTGCAAGAATCCCCCGTCTGACCGCCATCGCAGCAAAATCAACCCGAGAACCTCCTTGCATGCAACTCCCCTACTGCCTTTGCCCCTTTCGGGTAAAGTAGTCTTCCACTAGCTTTCCTAATTAGTCAGCCAAGGGGTCCCATTCCTCCCTTGTGGTGGCACGTGTTTCTCAAATTAAGCTCCATGTTCCAATTAACAATAATATAATGATCTTGACATGAACATAAATAAAATAACAAAATAACTGGAACATGGATATAATGAAATATTAACCAAAACCATGTAAAGCAATAGCATAACTACCCATGTGATTCAGGGGTAAACAAGGTAAAATGGATAAACAGACTAGGGTGACCTATTGGGTCCCATCAAAATTAAACCTATGCATGGTAAATGATTATAAAGAACATTATTGGGTAACAAAAGTGAATCAAGGGCACAACTTGCCTGGCACTTGAGATTCCAGGTACCAACTTGCTTTTCAGATGACACGTGTCCTCGCGCTAGTCGTAGCAATACAAACAAACATGGTATAGATAAAATTAACATCACACCAAACATAAGTACAAACGGAATAATAATTATCTACACGTTGCTACGAGACTAACGCAACTGGAACGAGTCAAATCGGAGTTAAAACGAAGGAGATACGAATTTCCTAAGGTTTTATGTATTTGATACGAGATTAGTTAAGAAATAAATTTTAATACCATTTTCATGTTAAAACAGAGGTGCTATGTAATAAACAACATTATTACAAAATTATAGGAACTGGAATGGACTAATTTGGAGCTAGAATGGATTTTCTATGATTAAATCAAGTTTCTAGCAATTATTTATACATAAAAATCAATTTCTACATTTAATTATTGAGTTTCCTGGGTCTCTGGAGTGGGCGCACTATTATAGAGAAAGCCAGGGGTCTCGATGCAAAACTTCCTAAGACACAACGAATTCTGGACTGGACCGCGGGTTTGTTCAGGCATTAACCAGGGGCTCTTATGCAAAATCATCACGACGAAAGGGTATTCTCTGTTTCTGGCCGATGGATCAAAAAGGTGCGACTCAGATTAAATGGGTACACCAGGCGAACCGGTACGCAGCGCCCACCGCGAGATCGAGATCCGATGGCCCAGATCCAATATAACTGAATAGCATACCAATGATCTAATCGTGACCGCCCAAGGTGAATCCAACGGTCCTGGTAACATTAGCCGAAGGGGTATGCATCGATGAATCGGGAGCGTCCATACGAATCCGACGGCCCCGGCATCCCCATCCATGGATCTAATCTCGGCCACTCCACTAAAAATCGATGGCTACTAATGCCTCTCCTTCCTTGGCCAACAGGGCACGACGGCGCACTGCCCTGCCACGGCGGAGCTATGACTGGCAAGCCCCAAAGCTCCAAACCGCGGACACGCTTCGAATCCTAGCGGCCTAAAACGATGCCCTAAGGAAGAGAAACGCGATGAACATAGTCTTACCCTACTATATGTCGCAGGGAACCCTGGCCACGGCGGGTAGCAGATTCACCAACACCGGCAAGGGACTCCGCGGTCTCCGGTGATCTTCCCCTTCAATTGCGCCCACGCCCGACTTCAACACAGTCGCAGCATGTCCACGGCGAACCTCCCCGACCCAACTGTGATCGCGCGACGATGGTGAGGGCGTGGATCGCCCATGACGGCGCAAGGTCTTCTTCGCCGGTCAGAGACGGTGGAGGTGGCCCCAGGCAGTCTGTGGTTACTCCTCCGCTGGACGAGCGGGACGAGCGCGAGTAATAGCGAGGGAGGTAGTAGATCGGGCGCCGGTGGGATTTCACGACGGCAGTGAGCGTGCGACAGCAGAGTGTAGGCGGCAGCGAGTCTTACGTGATGGTGGGTGATTTCTCTGCGACCGACTTCTGTCGCGTTTCTGGTAGATGGATAAGCGCGCGACAAATTTATAGTGCCGCATGTGTTCCGCAAGAGCTGGCGGCCAAATCGCGCCCATCCCAGCTGAGTCGCTCGACCTGCGCAGATTACGCACCGTCGGTACAGAGGTAGACGAAGACTTTTCGACCCCGGCCCACCAGTCATCGGATGGATGGAAAACGGCCGGGGTTCGTAGCTAACCAAGGAGGGTCCCACCTGGCGGTAGCAATGCGGCGCGGGAGCGGATGGCGATGAGAGGCTGACCAGGCTGGCCCGCCTGTCGGCGCCGTGAACTGGATTTGGGTTGCGCGCAGTGAGATGGTGGGCCGGCTCAGGGAGTTTGAGCCCAAATGCAGTTTTCTTTTTTTTTCTTTTGTTTTTATTTTCTGTTTTCTTTTATTCCTAATTAGGGCTGGACGAAAAACTCGTAGCTCGTTAACTCGCTCGACTCGACTCGATAGTGGCTCGACTCGACTCGACTCGTTTATAATTTATAACGAGTTGAGCTTGTATTTCAACTCGCTATGATAACGAGCCAACTCGAGCTAGCTCGCGAGCTGACTCGCGAGCCAAACGAGTTGGAGTAATTAGTCAAATCACAATAATCTCCGATCCAAAATAGTTAATCTTCTACTCTACTATAGTTAATCTTGTTCTTTGTTGAGTGTGGAACCTTAAGTTGCAAACTTTATTCTTTTTCTAAATATATCTCCTTCTTTTCTTTTGCTACATGTTTTTATATCCGTTCGTAGACACTAGACATGGTATTATCAAGCTGGCTCGCGAGCTAAACGAGCCAGCTCGAGTTGGCAAACGAGTCGAGCCGAGTTGGATCTTTAGCTCGTTAACATAACGAGTCGAGCCGATCCAGCTCGTTATCTTAACGAGCCAGCTCGAGTCGAGTCGAGCCGAGCCAGCTCGATATCCACCCCTATTCCTAATTCATTTGAATTTAAATTTTGAATTCAACTTAAGTGCAAATTCAAGTTCGTGTTTAACTGTGCAATTTGGTCACACCATCATGCGATGAAGTTATTTTATACTGAATAATATTTTCATGGTTTTATTTTCAAGTTAGGGGTTAAATTCCTTGGATCCATTGATTTATTGTTAATGACACATTTATTTTATTATCCACAAATGCACAATCAGGTAAAACTCAGCATGATGCAAGATTTATTTAGGTGTTTTTGGTTATTTACTCTTTTTTATGGTGTTCATTCACATGTGATAATAAATAGATATAACACACACATATAGATAAAGGAAATATTTTTTTTCCTTTTATATTATCTCTTACAAATTGGGTATTACACCTGACATGTCTTGGGTGGATTCTTCCTCCGAAGCCCCTGGTCATTTCAGAGAACCTGTAGGTTTCCTCTCTTCTTTGGCTAAAGTCATTTTCAGCCCGAATGTATTCATCCATCTTTTGAAGCAGCTTCTCCAACGTCTATGGAGGCTTTCTAGCAAAATACTGGGTAGTAGGTCCTAGACGAAGCCCCTTAGTCATGGCCTCAATGACAATTTCATTGGGCACTGTAGGCGCTTGTGCTCTCAGGCGCAAGAACCTTCGGACGTATGCTTGAAGATACTCCTCATGATCTTGTGTACATTGAAAGAGAGCCTGAGCTGTGACTGGCTTCGTCCGAAAGCCCTGGAAACTTGTCACCAGGATATCCTTAAGCTTCTGCCATGAAGTAATAGTTCCTGGCCGAAGAGAAGAATACCACGTTTGGGCCACATTCTTAACTGCCATGACGAAGGACTTGGCCATGACAGCTGCATTGCCTCCATATGAAGATATAGTTGCTTCATAACTCATCAAAAACTGCTTCCGATCTGAATGTCCATCATACATGGGGAGCTGAGGTGGCTTGTATGATGGAGACCATGGGATAGCCTACAGTTCTGCTGCCAAGGGAGAAGCACCGTCAAAGGTAAAGATATCATGATTAAAATCATCATACCATCCATCCTCGTTGAAGAAGCCTTCTTGGTGAAGCTCCCTATGTTGGGGCCTTCGCTCTTGTTCGTCTTGGGCAAGATGGCGTACTTCTTCAGTGGCTTCGTCAATCTGCCTTTGAAGATCGGCTAGTCGAGCCATCTTCTCCTTCTTCCTTTGTACTTGTTGATGAAGCATCTCCATGTTTCTGATTTATTGGTACAACTCCTCCTCCTAGAGTGTTGGACTAGTGGCCTTCCTCTTCTGGCTTCGGGCCTCTCGAAGAGAAAGGGTCTCCTGGTTTGGGTCCAGTGGCTGCAGAGCGGCAGCCCCTATCGCTGAAGCTTTCTTCAGTGGCATGACGAAGGTCAGTGCTTGCCGAAGGTGGTCGAAAAGGATTCACCGGAGGTGGGCGCCAATGTTGGTGACTTGTTCTCAAATGCTATGAATCAAGAACAAGGCAACATAAAATGTTAAATATTAACGCCCTTCGTCCTTCGAAACATTATTTCCCTTAGGATATAATGATCTTCAGACGAAGGTCATGAAGGACATACCTTTGAATATCGAAGGTAAGATGGTAATATAAGAAGCGTGTAAAATACAAAAGATAACATAAACAACCATATAGCATTATAAGTTCATCTCCATTATATTATCATGAGAAAATAAAAACAATATTGGATTACATTTGGTACCTTCGACTTGATAGGCGGCAAAGGTACTAGCGTAATGCAAAAGCAAATGCCAAGTCAGCGTGAACAATACGGGGGTACTGTTCACCTATTTATAGGCATGGGACGCAACCCACGTGAAATTACATTCATGCCCTTTACATTTGCTAATGACTATAAGGTAACTCATTGGGGTCTAAATAGTCTTTTCCCCTTTGAGTCGGTTCCCTTTCCTGCTGTCATGCCGAAGCTCCCTTGCGCGGCTTCGGCGCTGCATCAATCTTCGTATTGTTCGTGCTTCTCCCACTGTGGTTCTGATTCGAATCCGAAGGTACCTGTTCATGTATTACAACTCCGGAAACATTGTTAAATCATGTTTTTGAGGACCTTCAGAAGACGAAGGCCCCCAACAGTACCAAAGGCCAAACTTAGGAGTATGAACTAAATATCTCAAGATTCGTTTTACGGCCCTAAGGTGAACTTCCTTAGGATCGGCTTGGAATCTTGCACACATGCATATGGAAAGCATAATATCCGGTCGAGATGCACATAAATAGAGTAAAGAACCTATCATTGACCAGTATACCTTTTGATCTACGGATTTACCTCCCGTGTCGAGGTCGAGATGCCCATTGGTTCCCATGGGTGTCTTAATGGGCTTGGCATCCTTCATCCCAAACTTGGTGAGTATGTCTTGAATGTACTTCGTTTGGCTAATGAAGGTGCCCTCTTGGAGTTGCTTGACTTGAAATCCTAAGAAATACTTCAACTCCCCCATCATAGACATCTCGAATTTTTGTACCATTATCCTACTAAACTCTTCACAAGTAGATTTGTTAGTAGACCCAAATATGATATCATCAACATAAATTTGGCATACAAACAAATCATTTGCAATTGTTTTAGTAAAGAGAGTAGGATCGGCTTTTCCGACTTTGAAGCCATTAGCTATAAGAAAATCTCTTAGGCATTCATACCGTGCTCTTGAGGCTTCCTTGAGCCCATAAAGCGCCTTAGAGAGTTTATAAACATGGTTAGGGTACTTACTATCTTCAAAGCCGGGAGGTTTCTCAACATAGACCTCTTCCTTGATTGGTCCATTGAGGAAGGCACTTTTCACGTCCATTTGATAGATCTTAAAGCCATGGTAAGTAGCATAGGCAAGTAAAATGCGAATTGACTCAAACCTAGCTACGGGTGCATAGGTTTCACCGAAATCCAAACCTTCGACTTGTGAATATCCCTTGGCCACAAGTTGGGCTTTGTTCCTTGTCACCACACCATGCTCATCTTGCTTGTTGCGGAAGACCCACTTGGTTCCTACAACATTTTGGTTAGGACGTGGAACAAGATGCCACACCTCATTCCTCGTGAAGTTGTTGAGTTCCTCTTGCATTGCCAACACCCAATCCGAATCCCTTAATGCATCTTCTACCCTGTATGGCTCAATAGAAGACACAAAGGAATAATGTTCACAAAAATGAGCAACACGAGATCGAGTGGTTACCCCCTTTTGAATATCGTCGAGGATGGTGTTCACGGGGTGATCTCGTTGTATTGCTTGGTGGACTCTTGGGTGTGGCGGTCTTGGACCCTCATCATCTTCCTTGTCTTGATCATTAGCATCTCCCCCTTGATCATTGTCCTCCTCTTGAGATGGCTCCTCTTGATCTTCATTTTCATCATCTTGAGCTTGATTCTCATCTTGGGTTGGTGGAGATGCTTGCATGGAGGAAGATGGTTGATCTTGAGCATGTGGAGGCTCTTCGGATTCCTTAGGACACACATCCCTAATGGACATGTTCCTTAGTGTGACGCATGGAGCCTCTTCATCATCTAGCTCATCAAGATCAACTTGCTCTACTTGAGAGCCATTAGTCTCATCAAACACAATGTCACAAGAAACTTCAACTAGTCCAGTGGACTTGTTAAAGACTCTATATGCCCTTGTGTTTGAATCATAACCAAGTAAAAAGCCTTCTACAGCCTTAGGAGCAAATTTAGATTTTCTACCTTTTTTTAACAAGAATAAAACATTTGCTACCAAAGACTCTAAAATATGAAACATTGGGCTTTTTACCGGTTAGGAGTTCATATGATGTCTTCTTGAGGATTCTGTGAAGGTAGAGACAGTTGATGGCGTAGCAAGCGGTGTTGATTGCTTCCGCCCAAAACCGGTCCGAAGTCTTGTATTCATCAAGCATGGTCCTCGCCATGTCAAGTAGAGTTCTATTCTTCCTCTCCACTACACCATTTTGTTGTGGCGTGTAGGGAGAAGAGAACTCATGCTTGATGCCCTCGTCCTCAAGAATACCTTCTATTTGAGAGTTCTTGAACTCCGTCCCATTGTCGCTTCTAATCTTTTTGATCCTTAAGCTGAACTCATTTTGAGCCCGTCTCAAGAATCCCTTCAATGTCTCTTGGGTTTGTGATTTTTCCTGCAAAAAGAACACCCAAGTGAAGCGAGAATAATCATCCACAATAACAAGACAATACTTACTCCTGCCAATGCTTATGTAAGCGATCGGACCGAATAGATCCATGTGGAGTAGCTCAAGCGGCCTGTCGGTCGTCATGATGTTCTTGTGTGGATGATGAACACCAACTTGCTTCCCTGCTTGACATGCGCTACAAACCCTGTCTTTCTCAAAATGAACATTGGTTAGTCCCAAAATGTGCTCTCCCTTTAGAAGCTTATGAAGATTCTTCATCCCAACGTGGGCTAGTCGGCGGTGCCAGAGCCAACCCATGTTAGTCTTAGCAATTAAGCAAGTATCGAGTTCAGCTCTATTAAAATCGACTAAGTATAGCTGACCCTCTAGCACTCCCTTAAATGCTACTGAATCATCACTTCTTCTAAAGACAGTAACACCTATATCCGTGAAAAGACAATTGTAGCCCATTTTGCATAATTGAGAAACATAAAGCGAATTGTAATCTAAAGAATCTACAAGAAAAACATTGGAAATAGAATGGTCAGGAGATATATCAATTTTACCAAGTTCTTTGACCAAACCTTGATTTCCATCCCCGAATGTGATAGCTCATTGGGGATCATGGTTTTTCTCGTAGGAGGAGAACATCCTTTTCTCCCTAGTCATGTGGTTTTTGCACCCGCTATCAATTATCCAACTTGAGCCCCCGGATGCATAAACCTACAAAACAAGTTTAGGCCTTGTTCTTAGGTACCCAAACGGTCTTGGGTCCTTTTACATTAGAAACAAGCACCTTGGGTACCCAAACACAAGTCTTTGAGCCCTTGTGTTTGGCCCCAACATATTTGGCAACTACTTTGCCTCATTTGTTAGTTAAAACATATGCAACATCAAAAGTCTTAAATGAAATGATAGGCTCATTTGATGCAATAGAAGATTTCTTCTTAGGCATTTTAACATGGGTAGAACGCCTAGAGCTAGAAGCCTCATTCTTATAAATAAAAGCATGGTGAGAAGCAGAATGAGTCTTCTTTGCATGAATTCTTCTAATCTTATCCTCAGGATAACCAGCAGGGTATAAAATGTAACCCTCATTATCCTGAGGCATGAGAGCTTTGCCCTTAACAAAATTGGACAATCTTTTAGGAGGAGCATTAAGCTTGACATTGTCTCCCTGTTGGAAGCCAATGCCATCCTTAATGCTAGGGCGTCTCCCACTATAAAGCATGCTACGAGCAAATTTAAATTTCTCATTTTCTAGTTCATGCTCGGCAATTTTAGCATCTAGTTTAGCTATATGATCATTTTGTTGTTTAATCATAGCAAGGTGATCATGAATAGCATCAACATTAATGTCTCTACATCTAATACAAATAGAAACATGCTCAACGGTAGATGTAGAGGGTTTGCAATTATTTAATTCAACAATCTTAGTATGTAAAATAGCATTCTCATCTCTAAGATTGGAAATAGAAACATTGCAAACATCTAATTCCTTAGCCTTAGCATTTAATTTATCATTCTCAAACTTAAGGCTAGCAAGAGATTCATTCAACATGTCAATCTTAGCAATGAAGCTAGCATTATCATTTCTAAAATTAACAATTGAATCATCACAAACATTTGATTTCTCAACCTTAGCAATTAATTTGACATTTTCATTTCTAAGGCTAGAAATAGTGTCATGGCAAGTGCTAAGCTCGCTAGTTAATTTTTCATTTTTCTCTACCTCCTGAGCATAAGCATTTTTAGTCTTAACATGCCTTTTGTTTTCCTTAATAAGGAAGTCCTCTTGGCTATCCTTAATAAGCGGCTTGGCGTGAAGGTCCAAAAGGCCTCCCGATGACGGCCCGCCAAAACTGACCGGCCCACCCGTCGAGCAAATACCACCGAGCAACCCAGCGAGGCGGGTAGCTGACCAAACCGCCTGCCGAGCAACCTAGCGAGGCGGGGTTTCCGACCAAACGACCCGCCGAGCAACCCGGCGAGACGGGGTTTCCGGCCAAACCACCTGTCGAGCAACCCAGCGAGACGGGGCTGCTGACCAAATCGCTCGCCGAGCAAACTAGCAAGGCAGAGTTGCTGACCAACTTGCCCGCCGAGCAACCTAGCAAGACAACAGCCGGCTCTCAGACGAACATCTCTACTGAAAGGAAGAGCCGACCTAGTACCATCGAGCCATGTCGGCACGATGGGACATCACCAAGCCATGCCTAGACCATGGAAGCGGTACTGAAGGGTCTCTATCAATCGCGATGCCAGATACGTATCCTCGCTGATAATCATATTGTTCTAATATATGCAAGGGTTGTGATCGTATTATTAATTTTTGTTGCTTTCCGTTGTACTACCTCTGATGAATGATGAGTGTATTTTAGTGTATTAACTAGGAAAGAATCATATAAAGTTGATTTTGAACGTCTATATTTTTCTCTCTCTATAATTTGGATACAGTTCGATTACAAATCGACTAATAAAAAAATACCCTAAGTTTACATATATTTCGAGTATTTGACTTAA
The DNA here is from genome assembly GCA_029449295.1 of Zea luxurians. NCBI lineage: Eukaryota > Viridiplantae > Streptophyta > Magnoliopsida > Poales > Poaceae > Zea > Zea luxurians. The sequence goes on from JAOPSE010000343.1 coordinate 721,266, forward strand.
AATTTGTAAAATGGACTATTGGACATACGGGGTGTGTGTGATCAGAAAGGCCAACAGGCCATGGCCATCCCTGAGGTTCGGGAGACATCCAAACATGAAAATGGCAGAAGAACCGAACACGGTTGGACCCAGCAGGCGGGTGTCGGTGACGATGATCACTCGGTCAGTGACCAGCTCGCGTTCAACCGGCCGGCCTTTAACCGCCCGTGAACATCTGCGCGTGCGCGTACGGCGAGATCCTCGGGAAATTCGGAGGCGCACGTGAGGGCTGATGCGTGTGTCGGTCTCGTCATCTCGTGGGCACGGCGTGGGCGGCTTGGGCTTTGCAGCACAAGTCACTGACCACCTCGCCCCCCCCCCCCCCCCCCCCCCCCCCCTCAGTGCAGGTTGGTACTAGTAGTACTGCACACTCGTGGCTCCTCCTGCCTCCTGCCCAGGGAAAGAGGAGCAGCGGCGCCTCGCTTCTCCCACTCCGGCAGTGCCATCCCGCGCGCGGCATGGCTGGTGGTGGCTCGATCGGCGTCGCCGGCACGAAGTTTCATGCGGGTTTTCACTGCGGCTGCGTGAACCTGGGCATCCCGGTGGGTTTGGTTTGGATCGAGAGAACGACGCTCGACGCAGGAAGCACTTGACTGGCTATACATTGCAGCAACCAGAGCGCGTCGGTGAATCTTTCGTGAATGTGTACGTACTATACCTACGCAAACGGTCAATCGCAACAATAGTGATTCGATGATAGAGAGTTAGGGCAACGCTGTTTTCTTTTTTAAAAAAACCGCTGCTTATAATGCTGCATTTTTTCTTCATATAACCATGATATATTTTACATCAACCCTTAAAATAGTATTCCAAGACATCTCATTAGATCCAATACTCGCTCATAGAAACCTTAGCCAACTAGTAGACATCAGTAGCCCCTTGTAAACTCGAACATATAAGACAAGAAATCTACTCCAAATTTTACAAGGGCACCACATACCTGAACGGCTGAACCAATATAAATCTATATCATCCTTCTAATTACGTGTACGCAAGACATTGGTTTTTATTTATGGAGCAAATAATTCTGGCAACAAATGATATAATAGTTGGTAGGTGTTCTTTTGGAGCAAATGTTGTGATCGACCAAATTGTTCATGGTCTCAAGAATAATCATATCGACGACGGCTAGTCAAAATTAGGGCATGTTTTGATATATGGACTCATTGCTGGCTTGCTAAAAATTAGCTTTAGTGCATATAAATGGAAGAGCTAATTTTCTAACCAATTCTTTAACTAGTGTTAGCCAACTATATATAACTACTTTACACTATTTTTCCCCAACTAGTGATTAATCACGTATAGCTAAATACAAACTTAATCTCAACACAATCAAATTAGATGATGTTTGGTTCACAAACTGAAAGTGCATGTAGCCCTTTTGTAGATTTTGGTTATTTGGATAACAACACACTTAAAGGACTAATTAGTTTGCTAAGTGTTGATCGGGAAAGTAGAAAAAACAATCATAATTGAAAACAACCAAGAGACAAGGATTGAAATGAAAATGTTTTATATACACGGATTGTTCATGATAGAAAAGTATAAAGGATCAACATCAAACAATGATAAGGATATCCTATAAGTAAGGTCATTTGGATATATGCAGATGGGATATTCCATGAAGATCAAAAGCTAAAAGATCATCTATCAGATAATTAGACATCAAAGGATTCAATGTACACTCGAGAGGTATGGCTTAAGGAAAGCTTCATCAAGTGGATAAGCAAGTTCTTGCATTTAGTCAATGGACAAATTAAGCCAGATAGAAGTCATATAAGGATGAGTGATCTTTGTTGAAGATAGAGGTTGAAGTAAATGAGAGGAAGTGTCAAGCCAAAATGAATAGGATATAAGGAATCATGAATTGGTTTGACCATATTGATGTTGGTACATATATGTTTCTATGAGAATCACACTAAGGCTTCGTTGATCTTAACACTCATATCTAGATGACATTCAAGTAAGGTTCACATATTGAGACAGTCTGATAGGGTGAAGACAGGCAAGGAAAAGGCTTTGAGGGACTAAGCGAAGGTGAAGGACAAGCAGATGACTTCTGGACCGAGGTACCATGGCTAAGGTGAAGAAGAGAGAACTTGCAAGATGTCGATGGACTAATCGGATAGTCATATAGTGATGAAGATCACAACATTACAGGACATAATTTGAAGTCATCGGTTTAATTCATATGTGATGAGATGATTCAAATCATATGACATGGGGGTTGCTAGCTCAAGACAAGTGAAGAAGCATGGTCACAAGTCCAAGGAAGATGTATCAAAGAAAGAACCTCGAAAGGGCTCATAGTTGTGCAAGACTTTGATAGAAATGACCAAAAAATGAAAAATCTAGAAAGAATCAGAGTTCGGGTCATTCTAGTGTTTGGACATGTTCTTGGTGACCATTGCAGCATATTGGAACTCAATGAGGTAAGAGGATTATTTAGATTTGAAGTTTGGAGTTCCAAGTGTCTATTGGAGAATAAGTTTGAATTTTATTTGAGTTATTAAGTTTAGGAATCGTCGTACTATCAAGAGGGATCCACAAATGAGTATTGGTACTTGCACTAAAAGCTCAAAATCCTTGTTATTGAAAAGTCATGAGTTTACCCATTTGTTTTTCCTTTGGTTTCTATCTTGTTTCTGTTCAAAATCTGTTTTTACTGTTCATTGCTGTTCAACCGAGATTAATCCAGGTTCAACCAGGATTTCTCAAGAACCTCTCTGGAAAATCTAGGTTCAACCGGGATTTGAATTTCAGGTTCAACCGGAATTTTACAGAGAGTTCTCTGTTGAATGCCGATTCAACCAGGATTTATACTGGTTGAACCAGGATTTGCGCAGTCACCCAGAAATTGCTAGATCTGATTTGTGGGGGCTATAAAAACCTTCCTCCCCCACTTCTAAACCATAAGGGTCTCGAACCTAAACCTTGTGATGGCTGCTCTCCTTCGATTCAAAGCGTTTCAAGTCCGATCTCGTGCCCCAAATCTTCCTCCTTCGATCGATGGGAAGTCTCTTCGGTGTGAGATACGTTTTTAGATCTCAAACACGATTTCAACTCTTATTCTTTGATCTCTCTCTTTCGAGCTTTGGTGCAAGAACAAGTTCTTTATGGATTCATTTCTCTTGGAGCTCCAAGCTCATAGACGGCTAGGCGTTGCTTGTGAGTCTCCAAATCTTGTGGAAGACCACAAGAAGTTTGTATTACCCGCTCTTTTGAGCAATCTCTAGTAAGTGACCTCACTTGGATCGTTGTGGTCGGTGAGGGGAGGATTAGGGTTGAAAGAGACCTGGCTCTTTGTGGGCGCTGTCGGAGAGGAAATCTCCGGCCGGGTGGCGGAGTGCACCCGCCCTAAATCCTAAGATGAGGAGGGGCCTAAGCGTTTTGCTTGTTAGAGATTGGAGGGATGAACACACAAGAACACACAAGGGTTTAGAGTGGTTCGGGCCGCCGGAGCGTAATACCCTACTCCACTGTGGTTGTATTGCTTGTGAGCTTGAGTTGTGTCTTGGATGACTTGGGTCTTTTGTAACATCACATGCTTCCCCTTTTATAGCTCAAGGGGGCACGTACAAGGGTGCTGAGCCCCGACATGTGGGCCCAGGGACAAAATGGAGGGAGACAACTAACGCCTGCAATGTCCGGGCCACCTCCTAGCATAGTAACGCCCGTAGCGCTTATAGTATTGGCTTCTCTCGGCTGCTTCCTTGGTAACGCGTGAGTCATCATGAGTACAGAACATGTGGCAGTACGCCACCTGCCAACTGATTGGACAGGCACGCCATCTGCAGGATGGCCCAGTCGGTGCCTACTAGAGGAGTAGAGAGAGGGCACATTAAATGCTGAGTCGTCACATCGCCTGCCAGCAGAGTAGACGGGGCGCATTAAATGCCGAGATGGCACCGCCTGTCAGGCGGCGGGCCTCCTCCACATTAAATATCGAGATAGCGTATCATGCGATGTGCTGTGCAGCCCACGGCGCATAGTCCTTACGTCAGGCTCTGCCCGTTGGCTTACGTCACGGGCAGAGGGCCACGTGGCAGCATCGGGTCTCCTCCTGGGCGGGGAGTTGAGCCGTACAGGATGGGGCCCTGACACGTGCCAGCACCGGACCCCTGCCTGGTCTTTGACTAGGACTTAAGCATTTTCCGTCCTGGCGTACCGGGACCCCGCCGTGAGCGGTCTGGACCCCCTTGCGAAGGGGTCTGGCTTCCACCTTAGGGGCCCAGTATGCATACTTGGAGGTCTCGGACCTCTCCTGGGAGTCCTGTCCGCAAACTTAGGCGCACTCCCATGAGGGTCCGGACCTACTGCAGACGCCCTGGAGTATTCCATCATCATGGACACGTGGCGGCCCCAGACCCTCCCAGGTGGTGAGGCCGAGCACCGCTGTGGGCCCTGAGCAACCACCCTTGGTTGGGCTGAGGCACTCCTTAGTCACAGACGCAGCCCTACTGCCACGTGGCTAAGAGGTAGCCGCACGGGGACTGTGCCTTGATATAGTAGTAGGGGGTACCCCTGATCCAGGGTACCGACAGTGGCCCCCGGGCCTGCCTCAGGGGAGGATACGATCCTGCAGTTGGGGCCAAAGCTTGTACCTTGCGTCAACTTGGCATGACCAGTGACTGGGGCGCCTCCTCTGTGCGCACCACATTAACTCGGCGTGCTCACGCTACCAGCCTACCATTGGTCACATCAACCGGCGCGCCTGTTCCCGCGGGTGACTGGCCCGTGGTCTCCGCGCTCGATGGCTTTTACTGAGCCATGCGCGGGGCGCCTCGATACCACTGCATTTAGTTTTGAAAGTTCACCTTCTCTGCCTTCTGTGGCGGCCCCGAGAAGGCACGATACTGGTGCGAGTGGCGGTTCGACTTCTCTGCACCCAGGAACCAGCGCCCAAGGAGGGTGACCCGTGGGCCCGGGCCCTCGCGACAGAGCTTGGGCTTTTGGTTTTGGCGGAGACAAAGAGACACACTACCACAGCTGGTGGCGTGTTACTCACGCGGCGGTTCGCCTTCTCCGCACATGGAGGCCAACGTCCGAGGAGTATGACTCGTGGGCCCGGGCCCCCGTGCCAGAAGCCACACCGCTGCCCTCGGCGGGGATGAAGAGGTGCGGTAAGGCTATTCGCATGGCAGTTCGCCTTCCTCGTAGCAGAAGGCCGTTGCACCAACCGTATGACTTGTGGGGCCGGGCCCCCGTATCATAGGCTGGGTGCCACGGTGTGTGCCGGGGGGACTTCTCGTGGCCTTTCGGGGCGTGATCAAAGGAATCTCCCTTTAAAAAGGGGTTCATCCCTCGGGTAGCAGCCATGCCTTGTTTCTCTTCCTCTCGCTACGCCCCTTTGCCTTCAAGGTCTTGCTTTGCGCCACTGTAGTTGCCATGGCCTTGCTGGTTCACCCCGAGCGCTTTTAGACCGAATGGACGCTTGTCCTGGTGCGCCGCTTGCCTGGATGGGGCGCGCCGATGTTCGGTGGAAGGATTCGCGCCAGCGTCTTCCCCCTTGGTGATTTTGCCGCCGGGGAGCTCGCGCTCTTCGTTTCCTATGCGATGGCGCTGCCGATCTTGCCTTCTTCTTGCTGTTGCTAGAGGAGCACGACCTCATGGGGGTTGGCGCCCTTCCTCCATCGCTCAGCTTCAAGGATTTTCATCATGCAGCTAGGCTGCGGTCTCCCACCAGTGGTCATCTACAAGGATGACCACCAGCCTTGTGGTGGAGAGAAGCGAGCCGGGCTGCGGCCTCCCCCCTGCCCTCAGCTTCAAGGATGTTCATCAGCCTTGTAGGGGTGGAGAGTGAGCCGAGTTGGGGTTCTGCCTTCCACATGAGCTGGTGGCCCGCTTCTTCCTCCAGCATTTGGAGTAAAAGGATGTTCACCAGCCTTGCGAAGGAGGCAAACTTCGGCTACGTGGTGCCGACCGGACCGCAAGTGCCACCAGCCGCCGAGCTTCCAGCCCCTTGGCCTAGATGGTCTTGTCGTCACCCCCGTAGGAGGGTGGGGGCGAAGGCCTCTTCGCCATGGTGCCTACGTTGAGGTGGTCGCCGCCTTTGGCGAGCCACTGGTGCAGAGGTGGTCGCCGCCGCTGGTCAGACCACCAGCGCCAGCTGCCGCCGTGCCTCCAACTCTTTGGCTTTAATGGCCTCGTTGTCACCCTCGTATGAAGACGGGGGCGAGGTCATCTTTGCTATGGCGCACGCGTTGAGGTGGCCACCGCCGCTGGCAAGTCGCCCGGGAGGATTCCGCGAGGGCAGAGGCTATGAGCTTCCAGCGCGACCCTGCTGGCGTTGAGTAGTTTACACCTGTAGAAATGGAGCTAGGACTCCGCTTGAAGGTAGATGTAATAATTTTTACTTTTGTAAGGTACTTTTTGAGTATTATTTATCAAGTAGTATTAGCACTTATCTGTGTACCATCTGTTCCTGTTGTGTGTGATGTTGTCGACTCTTCCCTGGTACCTGGCCCCCTTGGGATGCAGGCTCGATGTGTCAAGGTTGGATACCAGCGTTCCTGAAAGAGTTGGCAACAACCAACAAGAGGCAGCCTCGACCGGGATCTGGACCTATACACAGCTTCGGCTAGGGGGCGTTAGTAGCACACCCAAAGGGTCCCGCGTCTGACATTAGCCACCCTTTGATACATGCTCGGGTTTTGCAGGATTTGGCCTGGGAAGCCAAGTTGTGTGTCTGGACCCCCTGGATCGCGGCTCTAGATACTAGGACCCCCGCCGCAGAGTGGTGGAGCATGCATGCTTACGGTACGGGACCAGGCTAAGCGGCTACACGGCTCCGGACCACCCCAGGAGACGAGTGTCCATTCTCTGGAGCTGGACCCCAGGTTGTCGGACCCACGGAACTATAACTCCAAATACTAAGGTACCTGTCGGTGTTTCGAAACCCGGGGGGGTCCCTGGACCGATGAGTGAATTGTCGCCGCGTGCCCCAGCCCAGATGGGTCGGCGCGAGGCGGAACGCGAAGGGGGGAGAAGCAGCCGGAGGGAGACAGGCGTGGGAGGTGGAACCCACGGCCTTCGTGTTAGCCCCGCGCCCAGGTCGGGTGCGCTTGCAGTAGGGGGTTACAAGCGTCCACGCAGGAGGGAGCGAGCGGCCTTGCGCGAGCGCCGTCCCGTCCTTCCCCGCGCGGCCAACCCTCTATAAGAGGGCCCTGGACCTCCCTTTTATAGGCGTAAGGAGAGGATCCATGTGTACAATGGGGGTGTAGCAGTGTGCTAACGTGTCTAGCGGACGAGAGCTAGCGCCCTAAGTACATGCCATCGTGGTAGCCGGAGAGGTTTTGGCACCCAGTTCGTGTGGTGTCGTGGCCGTCGGAGGAGCGCTGGAGCCTGGCAGAAGGACAGCTGTCGGGGCTGTCGAGTCCTTGCTGACGTCCTCTTGCTTCCGTAAGGGGGCTGAGAGCCGCCGTCGTCATAGAGCGTGCGGGGCGCCATCATTACTCGCATAGTGGAGCGAGCCAGATGGGACGCCGGTCTTGTTCCCCGTAGCCTGAGTCAGCTCGGGGTAGGGTAATGATGGCGCCTCCCGTCGGCGTGGTCGGTCCGTGCCCTAGGTTGGGCGAGGTGGAGGCTCCTCCGAGGTCGAGGTCCAGTCTGTCTTCCAAGGTCGAGGTCGAGTCCGAGCCCCCGGGTCAGACAAGGCGGAGACCGTCGGCTGAGGCTAGGGCTGAGTCCGAGCCCTGGGGTCGGGCGAAGTGGAGTTCGTCGTCCTTCGGGGCTGAGCCCGAGTCCGAGCCCTGGGGTCGGGCGAAGTAGAGTTCGTCGTCTTCTGGGGCTGAGCCCGAGTCCGAGCCCTGGGGTCGGGCGAAGCGGAGTTCGTCGTCTTCCGGGGCCGAGCCCGAGTCCGAGCCTTGGGGTCGGGCGGAGCGGAGTTCACCGTCTTCCGGGGCTGAGCCCGAGTCCGAGCCCTGGGGTCGGGCGAAGCGGAGTTCATCGTCATTCGGGGCTGAGCTCGAGTCCGAGCCCTGGGGTCGGGCGAGGCGAAGTTCATCGTCTTTCGTGGCTGAGCCCGAGTCCGAGCCCTGGGGTCGGGCGAGGCGGAGTTCATCGTCTTCCGGGGCTGAGCCCGAGTCCGAGCCCTGGGGTCGGGCGAGGCGGAGTTTCCTATGACGCCTGAGGCCGGACTTGGCTGCTGTCAGCCTCACTCTGTCGAGTGGCTCAGCAGTCGGAGCGGCACAGGCGGCACTGTCCTCTTGTCAGACCGGTCAGTGGAGCGGCAAAGTGACTGCGATCACTTCGGCTCTGTCGACTGGATGGCGTGTGTCAGGATAAAGGTGTCAGGCCACCTTTGCATTAAATGCCCCTGCAATTTGGTCAGTTGGCGTGGCGATTTGGTCAAGGTTGCTTCTTGGTGAAGACTGGGCCTCGGGCGAGCCGAAGGTGTGTCCGTTGCTAGAGGGGGTCCTCGGGCGAGACGTAGATCCTCCGGGGTCGGCTGCCCTTGCCCGAGGCTGGGCTCGGGCGAGGCGTGATCGCGTCCCTCGAATGGACCGATCCTTGACTTAATCGCACCCATCAGGCCTTTGCAGCTTTGTGCTGATGGGGGTTACCAGCTGAGATTTAGGAGTCTTGAGGGTACCCCTAATTATGGTCTCCGACAGTAGCCCCCAAGCCTCAAAGGGAGTGTTAATACTCGCTTGGAGGCTTTTGCCGCACTTTTCTGCAAGGGGACCAGCCTTTTTTGGTTGCATTTTGTTCCAGTGGGTGCGCGCGAGCGCACCCGCCGGGTGTAGCCCCCGAGGCCTCGGAGGAGTAGTTTGACTCCTTCGAGGTCTTAGTGCGTTTCGCAACACTTCAGCTGGTCTGGTTGTTCCCTCATGCGAGCTGGTCGTAGCCCGAGTGCACGGTCGAGTCCCAAGTTCTCGGGCTGGTATGCTGACGCTGTCAACGGTTTGGCCGGAGCCGGGTTTGCGAGAGCAGCCCCCGAGCCTCTGCACAGGGCGAGAGGACGGTCAAGGACAGACTCGACTTTTTTACATACGCCCCTGCGTCGCCTTTCCGCATGGAGGAGGGGGGGAAAGCGCCATGTTGCCCTCGGAGAGCGCCGAACATGGTGTCTCCAGTGAGCTGCTGGCGGGTAATTCGAGTGGACGCCCGTGCCCCATTTGTTAGGGGTCGGCTAGAGGCCCGGAGGCGCGCTCCAAAAGTACCTGCGGGTGATCTGCCGGACCCGGTCCCCTTTTGATGGGGTCCGAGGGCTCGATGCCTCCCTCTGATGGGATTCCGTTACAAGATAGTTCCCGCTGGTCTCGGAAATTTCCTAGGGTACCTCGGGAGCGTAGCCCGAGCCTTGGTTATGTATCGAACGTACCCAGGGTCATCCCTCGCTCTATGTCTGAGGCGACTGTGAACCCTTCGAGGGCCAGCCTACGAACCCCTGATCAGTAGTGGGCGCGGAGCTCGAGTGGCCTGAGGCGGCCGTTGAACCCTTCCGAAGGGCCAGCCATCGAACCTCTGACTAGTAGTGGGCGTAGAACCCAATCGCTCTGAGGCGGCCGTTGAACCCCTCCGAGGGGCCAGCCTTTGAACCTCTGATCAGTAGGGAGGCTCGGGGCCTGTTTCCTTCACGGCGAAGGATCCTTTTCGGGGTATCCCCCTTTCCCGGTCCCTGTTGTAAGAGAGAGAAAGAGGAAAAGGAAAAGGATACGAAATCGAATGACGTGGCATACCTTTTTCGACGCGGTCATTATGGCGAAGGCGAAGTGTCGCTTGCTTCTCCTGCCTGAGGCGCCGCCTGTCCCGCCGCGGAGTTAATGCGATGGGGCGAGTGGTTCGCGAGGCGGCCGTTGCGCGTGTGCGAGCCGTTCGAGGAACGGATCACGGGCGCGCCGTCTTCACGCCGTGAGAGAGGGTTCTCTCGCTGCCCCTGGATGGGACGTAAGCTTGGCTGATGACGTGACCGCTGCTCCTGCCCGCCTGCCATCTCCATTACTGCCGGCCCATTTTTGGCCGTATTGACCGTCGCGCCTGGCTGGCACTGCCGGGTCATACGCAGGGTTGCCTCGAGTCACGGTACTGGTTCCACAGTCGAGGAGGCGCGGTAGTGGCGCGAGGGGCGGTGCAGTTGCTCGCACGTAGCAACCGGCACGCCGGTTGCATGACGTGTGGGCCTGGGCCTCCATGCTGGGCGTGTTGGAGTCGAAGGGGCGCACCCACTTGGCGCGGTTGCATGCCGACTGCATGGCTATCCACCCTTTCACCCGCTGGTCTGGGCGAAAGTGGAGGAATGCTTGTAACCGCTGGGCAGTTGCATGCCCTGCGCGCAGCGGTTTGGCTCCTTCTGCCCTGGACCAGCTTGCATGACGCGTGGGGCCCAGCCCCCGCGCCGCAGGGGGAGGACCTTGGAGCGTGTTGGAGAAGACTCAGCCCACGACGGCTGGGGACGCAAGTAGGGAGAGTCGCCTTTAAAAGGAGGGTGACCTCCTTGAGAGGCGACCACGTCTTCGCGCTCCCTTATGCATCGTGTCTTTCCACCTTCCGAGCCCCCGGATGGGGGGCGCCCGCAATCCTTCCGCCTTGTCGTCGGAGGAACGCAACTTCGTGGAAGTTGGTACCTTTTAGCCATCGTTTGGCTTCAAGGATTTTCATCACGCAGCCCGCCGCATCCCCTCACCGGTGGTCACCCAAGATGGTGAACTCCAGCTTGATGGCGGGGAGAAGCGAGCCGGGCTGCGATCTTGGTCCCACCCTCAGCTTCAAGGATGTTCATCATCCTTGCTGGGGCGGAGGCTGGGCTGAGCCGGAGCTCTTCCCCTCGTGCGGGCCGGCCGGTCACCTCCTCTTCCAGCTTTTGGTGGTGGAAACCATCCTCCGTCCCTGTGGAGGAGGCGTCCTCCAGCCATGCCGGGGAAGGCGAACTGTTGCTGTCCAGCTAGGATGCAACATTCCGTCCTTCTCCTCGCTTTCGTGGCGAGGACGGGAGTGAGGACCTGCCGGTGCGCCTTGCCAATTGTCGGCGTTGGTGGAGAGGCGGATGCTGCCGTCTGTGCTGACGTGGTGGCAGCTGGAGGAAGCTTCCCCCCCATCGAGGCCGCCGGCGCCGCCTACGGACCGGCCCCCGGCTCTTTGGCTTTAATGTCTGGTTCGCGTCCCTTGAGTGGGGACGCGAACGAGAGCCTTCCGGTGGCCACATCCATCCTGGGGCCATAGCTGCTGCTGTGGGGACGGAACCGGAGTTCCGTTTGCATTGGCACCTTGAATGCCGGTGTCTTGTTCATTGCGGCTGTCGGGGCCTGAACATGTATGTATTTTCGGCGCGGAGCCGTGTTTTTTCTTCATTTCGAGCACTAAGGCTCGCCTGTTGGTTATCTGAACCGCTTCACCAAGCGTGAGTCGCCTCGTGCGAAGGTGACGAGTGAGGTATCCGTATCCCGGAGGCGTAGGAGTCCCTCGGCTCGGTTGGCCTTGCTGTCCGAGGCTTCTCTTGCTTAGTTAAAGGAACCCCTCGGCCGCTCTTTGATGAGCCGAAGCTGGAGGTAGCGGTGTCAGCACGGACAGAGGCAGAGTTGGCTTCGAAAAGAAGATGTGGTCGGCCAGAGCCTGGCCGGGTCGTCCACTGACGGGACCGACGCCGGAGTTGAGCTACCGAGGCCACAAGCCGGGCTGATGTCTTCGGGGGACAGCTGGCCGAGGCCTCGGGGTGGCCGACCGAGCCGTCTGCTCGAGCCGGATTCCTGGAGAAGACCCTGGCGGCAATGGCCCGGGTGTGGTGCTGATGTCGTCCTTCAGAGTGGAGATCCTCCGACCGTGTCGCCATCCGAGGCAAGGTCAGACCCCACCGAAGGTGTAGTTGACGCCGAGGGTGCTGCTGCCCCCTTCAACTGTCGACGTTCGAGCCTGCAGGATCGGGTTGTCTTGTAGTGTGTGTATGTTTTCTGCGGCCGCCGAGGCCCAAACACACTGTCGTCGTGTTGTGAAGCTGCGTTTCTTTTCCTCTTGTTTGAGTATCCGGACTTATTTGTCGGTAACAGAATTGTTTGTGCGCGCGAGAGATGCTTTTCACGGAAGGTGATGAGTGAGGTATCCGTATCCCAGAGGCGTAGGAATCCCTCAGCTCGGTCGGCCTTGCCGCTTACGCGCACTCTTACTCGTCCATAGGGTTCTGTCACCAACGCAGTCGAGAAGGCCCGAAAAATCGTTCCGGCAGAGGAGCTTTCGAGCGTGAAGACTCGTTCGGTCCGCGGAATCACTTATCTGAGCGCGAGTTACTTATCACAGAAGGTGATGAGTGAGGTATCCGTATCCCGAAGGCGTAGGAGTCCCTCGGCTCGGTCAGCCTTGGCTGCTTACGTGTACTCCATCGTTTTCAGGATCCACTTTCGAAGTAGTCGAAAAGCACGAAAGGCATTCTGGTAGAAAAGATTTTTTTTCTTTGTTCGAGGAAAATTTCGACGCAGAGGGGGTTCCCCCCTTCTAGCCCCCGAGGGAGGGTCGGGCTTTGCCGAGGCAAGGCTGACCCTTCCTTGACGACCAGACTTTGTGTGTGAACGGGGTGTACGAATAACTTGGAAGCATCTTAAGGGTAGAAGCGACGTAGTTGTTGGATGTTCCAAGCGTTGCTGTAGACCTCGCCTTGACTGTTGGCCAGCTTGTATGTTCCGGGCTTCAGAACCTTGGTGACGACGAACGGCCTTTCCCAGGGAGGCGTGAGTTTGTGCCGCCCTCGGGCGTCTTGTCTTAGCCGAAGCACCAGGTCGCCCGCCTGGAGATCTTGGGACCGAACCCCTCGGGCGTGGTAGCGTCGCAGGGACTGCTGGTACCACGCCGAGTGTAGTAAGGCAATGTCCCGAGCCTCCTCCAGCTGGTCCGGTGAGTCTTCTCGATTGGCTCGATTGCTTTGGTCGGCGTAGGCCCTCGTCCTCGAGGAACCGTATTCTAAGTCTGTGGGCAAGATGGCCTCGGCCCCATAGACTAGAAAGAACGGTGTGAAGCCCGTGGCTTGGCTCGGCGTTGTCCTCAGACTCCAGACCACCGAGGGGAGTTCCTTCATCCACCGCTTGCCGAACTTGTTGAGGTCGTTGTAGATTCGAGGCTTGAGTCCTTGCAGGATCATGCCGTTAGCCCGCTCCACTTGCCCATTCGTCATGGGGTGAGCCACGGTGGCCCAGTCCACCTGGATGTGGTGATCCTCGCAGAAGTCCAGGAACTTTCTGCCAGTGAACTGGGTGCCGTTGTCGGTGATGATGGAGTTCGGGACCCCAAAGCGATGGATGATGTTGGTGAAGAACGCCACCGCCTGTTCGGACCTGATGCTGTTTAGGGGTCGGACCTCGATCCACTTGGAGAATTTGTCGATGGCGACCAACAGGTGCGTGTAGCCCCCGAGTGCCTTCTGCAAGGGGCCGACGAGGTCCAGACCCCACACAGCAAACGACCAGGTGATGGGTATGGTCTGCAGAGCCTGAGCGGGCAGGTGGGTCTGCCTCGCGTAGAACTGACACCCTTCGCAGGTGCGGACAATTTTAGTGGCGTCGGCCACCGCCGTCGGCCAGTAGAAACCTTGTCGGAAGGCGTTTCCCACAAGGGCTCGAGGTGCTGCGTGATGGCCGCAAGCCCCCGAGTGTATCTCTTGTAAGAGCTTCTGGCCTTCGGCGATGGAAATGCATCGCTGGAGGATGCCTGAGGGGCTGCGGTGGTAGTGCTCCTTCCCATCTCCTAGCAAGACGAACGACTTGGCGCGCCGCACCAACCGCCGAGCTTTGGCTTGGTCGAGGGGTAGCTCTCCTCGGTGGAGATATTGCAGGTACGAGGTCTGCCAGTTTTGATTAGGCGTGACCCCGCTCCGCTCCTCCTCGATGCGCAATGCCTCACCCTCGGGGGCCGAGGGTACCTCGGGCCGAGCTGAGGGGCCTCGGGTTGAGCCGAGGGTGCCTCGGGCCGAGCCGAGGGTACCTCGGACTGTGCCGAGGGTACCTCGGACTGAGCCGAGGGTGCCTCGGGCTGGGCCGAGGCCTTCTCGGGCTCGGGCGTGTCGTCGGTCTTGACGGAGGGTTGATTCAGGTCTCGGGAGAATACGTCCGGGGGAACCGTTGTTCGCCCCGAGGCTATTTTAGCCAGCTCGTCCATAGTCTCGTTGTAGCGTCGGGCGATGTGATTGAGCTCGAGCCCGTAGAACTTGTCTTCCAGGCGCCGAACCTCATCGCAGTAGGCTTCCATCTTCGGGTCGCGGCAGTGGGAGTTCTTCATGACTTGGTCGATGACGAGCTGCGAGTCACCACGAGCGTCGAGGCGTCGGACCCCTAGCTCGATGGCGATTCGCAACCCGTTTACCAGAGCCTCGTACTCAGCCACATTGTTGGACGCCGGGAAGTGGAGGCGTAGCACGTAGCGTAGGTGCTTCCCGAGGGGCGAGATGAAGAGCAGGCCCGCGCCGGCCCCCGTCTTCATCAGCGACCCGTTGAAAAACATGGTCCAGAGCTCTGGTTGGATCGGAGCTGTTGGGAGCTGGGTGTCGACCCATTCAGCCACAAAGTCCGCCAAGACCTGGGACTTGATGGCTTTCCGAGGGGCGAACGAGATCGTCTCGCCCATGATCTCCACCGCCCACTTTGCAATTCTACCTGAGGCCTCTCGGGACTGGATGATCTCCCCCAGGGGGAAGGATGACACCACAGTTACCAGATGAGACTCGAAGTAGTGTCGCAACTTCCGCCGCGTCAGGATCACCGCGTACAGCATCTTCTGAATTTGTGGGTAGCGGATCTTGGTCTCGGACAGTACCTCACTGATGAAGTAGACTGGCCTCTGGACGGGCAATGCATGCCCCTCTTCTCGTCTCTCAACCACAATCGCGGCGTTAACCACCTGAGTGGTCGCGGCGACGTAGATCAAGAGGGCTTCTCCGGCAGCGGGGGGCACCAAGATGGGCGCGTTCATGAGGAGCGCCTTCAGGTTCCCGAGGGCTTCCTCGGCCTCAGGGGTCCAAGCGAAGCACTCGGCCGTCCTTAAGAGGCGGTAAAGAGGTAGGCCTCTTTCGCCGAGGCGCGAGATGAAACGGCTCAGAGCCGCGAGGCATCCCATGACCCTCTGTACGCCTTTCAAGTCCTTGATGGGCCCCATGTTGGTGATGGCCGCGATCTTCTCCGGGTTGGCCTCGATGCCCCGCTCGGAGACGATGAACCCCAAGAGCATGCCTCAGGGGACCCCGAAGACACACTTTCGGGATTGAGCTTCACGCCTTTCGCCTTGAGACATCGGAATGTCACTTCAAGGTCGGAAAGGAGGTCGGAGGCTTTCCTCATCTTGACTATGATTTCATCGACGTAGGCCTCGACCGTTCGACCGATGTGTTCACCGAACACATGGTTCATGCATCGCTGGTACGTTGCACCCGCATTCCTCAAACCAAACGGCATGGTAACATAGCAGTACATGCCGAAGGGTGTGATGAAGGAGGTCGCGAGCTGGTCGGACTCTTTCATCCTGATCTGGTGATACCCTGAGTAGGCATCAAGGAAAGACAGGGTTTCGCACCCAGCAGTGGAATCCACGATTTGATCGATGCGAGGCAGAGGGTAGGGAACTTTCGGACATGCTTTGTTTAGACCAGTGTAGTCTACACACATCCGCCATTTCCCCCCTTTCTTTCTCACAAGCACAGGGTTGGCAAGCCATTCGGGATGGAATACCTCTTTGATGAACCATGCCGCCATTAGCTTGTGGATCTCCTCGCCTATGGCTCTGCGCTTTTCTTCGTCGAATTGGCGCAGAGGCTACTTCATGGGTCAGGCTCCAGCTCGGATATCCAGCGAGTGCTCGGCGACTTCCCTCGGTATGCCGGGCATGTCCGAGGGACCCCACGCGAAAACGTCGGCGTTTGCGCGGAGAAAGTCGACGAGCACTGCTTCCTATTTGGGGTCGAGCTCGGAGCCGATCCGGATCTGCTTGGAGGCGTCGTTGCAGGGGTCGAGAGGGACGGACTTAACCGTCTCCGCTGGCTCGAAGTTGCCGGCATGGCGCTTCACGTCTGGCGCCTCCCCAGAGAGGTTCTCCAGGTCGGCGATGAGGGCCTCGGACTCGGCGAGGGCCTCGACGTACTCCCCGCACTCCACGTCGCATTCGTACGCGTGTCGGTACGTGGGCCCGACGGTGATGACCCCGTTGGGGCCCGACATCTTGAGCTTGAGGTAGGTGTAGTTGGGGATGGCCATGAACTTGGCGTAGCATGGCCTCCCCAACACTGCGTGGTAGGTTCCTCGAAACCCGACCACTTCGAACATGAGGGTCTCCCTTCGAAAGTTGGAGGGCGTCCCAAAGCAGACGAGTAGATCGAGTTGTCCGAGGGGTTGGACGCGCTTCCTGGGGATGATCTCGTGGAAAGGCGCAGCGCCTGTCCGGACCGAGGACAGATCGATCCGCAGGAGCCCGAGGGTCTCGGCGTAGATGATGTTGAGGCTGCTGCCTCCGTCCATGAGGTCCTTGGTGAGCCTGACGTTGCCGATGATGGGGTCGACAACGAGCGGGTATTTCCCCGGGCTCGGCACATGGTCGGGATGGTCGGCCTGGTCGAAGGTGATGGGCTTGTCGGACCAGTCTAGGTAGACTGGCGCCGCCACCTTTATCGAGTAGACCTCCCGACGCTCTTGCTTGCGGTGCCGAGCCGAGGCGTTTGCCACTTGCCCACCGTAGATCATGAAGCAGCCGCGGACCTCGGGGAACTCTCCTGCCTTGTGATCTTCCTTCTTAGCGTCGTCGAGAGCCTTGCCACCCTCCGCGGGTGGCCCGGCCTTGTGAAAGTGGCGTCAAAGCATGGCACACTCCTCAAGGGTGTGCTTGACGGGCCCCTGATGATAGGGGCACGGCTCCTTGAGCATCTTGTCGAAGAGGTTGGCACCTCCAGGAGGTTTCCGAGGGTTCTTGTACTCGGCGGCGGCGATAAGGTCCGCGTCGGCGGCGTCGCGTTTCGCTTGCAAATTCTTCTTGCCCTTCTTCTTGGTGCCGCGCTGAGTTGACGCCTCGGGAACATCTTCCGGTGGGCGGCCCTGGGGCTGCTTGTCCTTCCGGAAGATGGCCTCAACCGCCTCCTGGCCAGAGGCGAACTTGGTGGCGATGTCCATCAGCTCGCTCGCCCTGGTGGGGGTCTTGCGACCCAGCTTGCTCACCAGGTTGCGGCAGGTGGTGCCGGCGAGGAACGCGCCGATGACATCCGAATCGGTGACGTTGGGCAGCTCGGTGCGCTGCTTCGAGAATCGCCGGATGTAGTCCCGGAGAGACTCTCCCGACTGCTGGCGGCAGCTTCGGAGATCCCAGGAGTTTCCAGGGCGCACGTACGTGCCTTGGAAATTGCCGGCAAAGGCTTGGACCAGGTCGTCCCAGTTGGAGATCTGCCCTGGAGGCAGGTGCTCCAGCCAGGCTCGAGCGGTGTCGAAGAGGAACAGGGGGAGGTTGCAGATGATGAGATTATCATCGTCCGTTCCACCCAGTTGGCAGGCCAGCCGATAGTCCGCGAGCCACAGTTCCGGTCTCGTCTCCCTCGAGTACTTTGTGATAGTAGTCAGGGTTCGGAACCGGGTCGGGAACGGCGCCTGTCGTATGGCGCGGCTGAAAGCCTGCAGACCGGGTGGTTCGGTCGAAGGACTCCGATCCTCCCAGCTGTCGTAACGTCCCCCACGCCTGGGGTGGTAGCCTCGGCGCACCCTCTCGTCGAGGTGGGCCCGACGGCTGTGATGCTGGTGCTCGTTGTCGAGGCGACCCGGGGCCGCAGGCGCTGTGTTGCGCGTGCGCCCGGTGTGGACCGAGGCTTCCCGCATGAATCGGGAAGTCGCGGCGCGATGTTTCGAGGGGTACCCCTGCCTTCGGGAGGCGGAGCTTTCAGCCCGTCGGACCGCGGCATCCTCCAGGAGATTCTTGAGCTCTCCCTGGATACGCCGCCCCTCGGTGGTTGATGGCTCCGGCATCGCGCGGAGAAGTATTGCCGCTGCAGCCAGGTTCTGACCGACTCCACTGGAAACCGGTGGCGGCCTTACCCTGACGTCGTCGGCAATGTGGTGCTGGATGCCCTGGGGGAGATGACGCGCTTCTCCGGCCGGAGGTTGGCCCGCCCATTCCTGCCCGATGTCCCGGCAGATCGGCTCAAGCGTTCCTGCTCCCTCATCGAGCTTGGCCTGCATCTCGCGGATTTGCTCGAGCTGTGGGTCATGACCCCTCGCCGGGACGGGGACCACAGCTAGCTCCCGAAGGATGTCAACGCGAGGCACGGGCCTAGGGGGATCACCGTTCTCCAGTATACCAAGATGGTTGCCTTCGCCGGGACCCCCTTGTAACACCCCTGGTGTTACTGTAACTAAAACTTGAGCATGGCATCATAAACATTGGCATTGCATATGTTTGACACACTTAGAGTGCATTCACTAGGTAAAAATTTCAAACAAGTGTATTGTTTTTAGGGTTTTACAAATAGGACCCCGGATAGGGAACCTGACCCTAAATAAGGCTCAAAGGGGCAAAACTTAATCCAAATGAAGAAAACCTAAAAGCTTTAAGGGAAGGGTCATAAAATGATCCCAAGACTTAAGTGGAATTACACTTAGACCCCTGGGATACCAGAAACCCTAATTAGAACCCTGGAAAACCCTAAAACCAAACCCTAGGGACCTATGTGCAAAATTAGTCCACTTTTAAACTAAAGTGCAAAAACCAAGTCAAATAATAATCTTAAGTCATTTGGGTCACTCATATGTGAATTTGCAAACCAAAACCCTGAGTTTGGACTTATTTGCAAAAGAGCCACATTTGAACTCTTTTGACTAAGTCTGAATTTCAGTGTGATGTGCTCATCTTTGTGACCTTGTAACTTCTAAGCAAAAGAGATTTTGCCCTAGGTTACCACATCAAAATTATAGCCTAATCATAGGAGAACAACTTTGCTTAAGGGTGTGAGCATAGTTGTTAAGAAAAAACTGGAGATAATTGAGCCTGAAGTTGGACTGTCAGACTGCTTGAAGTCTGAAATTCAGATTAACAGTGGGATGACATGAACTTAGGGCTTAATTTTTAGCATGATCCAGTGACTTTTTGTGAGAGCACCTTGTAGCAAAATTATAGTTGGATGATAGCCCTACAACTTTGGTGCAGATAGATGACAAAGTTGTAATGCAAAAATTTGATAAAAATGGCTCTGAAGTTGCTCTGTCAGCTGTTCTGATTAGGTGCTCGCCATGGTACAGTAGCAAAGCTGGATCAGACCGCCAGCGCGACTGACCCACCACCGACGACCGATTCCGCCGTGATTCGTGCCGTCGCCGGCCCAACTTGTGCTCGGGGTGGGTGGATAAGGACATCCGGTGAAAGATCCTTGCCGGCGGTGAGCTGGAGATCACTCCGGTGACTCACCGTGGCGTTCTCTTTTACTTTGCGGCGGAGCGGATTAGCTCGCCGGTGAGCCACCGCCTCCCGGCCTTGCGCCACGTGGCTTTGCTTTCCACCGCGTCGCCGTGGCTCCTTACAGCCGTCAAACCATCGCCGGTGAGCACGCCACGACTGCGGACACGAATTCACTGCGCCACGATTCTCTCTTATCTCCGGCCGCCTCGTTGCTCGACCAAATTGAGCGCCACCGACGAAGCTGCCTATAAATTGAAGCCTCAGCCCGTTCCGCTAGGTAATTGTGCGTCCAGAGAACCCACTCGTAGCTCCGATTATTCCCCACAGCTCTCCAATTTCACGTTCTCCCCAATCCAGTTCAAGAACACTGTGAACCCAATCTCACCGCGGTCAGCCCCAATCCGGTTAGTTCATCTCTCTCTCTCCCTTGTTTGAGCACTCTGGTTGCTCTGTGATGCTTGTCGAGCCTTCAATTTAAACTAGGAGACCACCAGTCGCCGGGAACACGACGATCTAGCCGCCATGCTCTCGGTCACCGTGGCCAGAGCTCCTTAGTTGGTCTTAGATGCAATTAGGTTGGGGGAAATGATTAAGGTAGCCCCAATTTCATGTCTGTTGCTCGGAGAACCTAGCCGTTGCCCCAATCGGCCGGTCTGCTAGCTCGCCGTAGTACGTCCCTGTGCAGTTCGCCGCCGGGGACTTCGAACAGAGAAAGGATAGAAGTGTGGGGTTGTTTTTGTAGATGTTAGAGAGACGTTGAACAGTGACCAGGGATTCTTAGCAGATACCCAAAACGTTGAGGACCTCTGCGCAAATCTGCCCCGCGGGCGCGGGCGCGCGCGCGGGCGCCTTTCCCCTCTGAACTGGGCCGCTGGGCTGAAATCAGCCCAGAACTGTTCACCAGTTTTTCCTTTTCTTTATTTCCAGAGCTAAAACAATTATAGAAAAATGTAGAAAAATCCTAAAATTCTGAAACCAATTTTCCTAGGCTTCTTATTTTCCCTAGAATTTAATAGAAATAGTTTCATGATTTTTAGGTTAAATTAGGAATTTTAAGGCATTTTAAGTAGTTTAAAGTAATAGTTCTGGATTTTTAGAAAATATATAATAATTCCTAAAATGCCCAAACTTTTTATATGAGTTCCTCATATTATTTAGAAACCTTGGATAGAGTTTGGGTTGATTTGGACCTTGTTTGACACCTAAACCCTAAAACCCCCCCTGCCATGTGAACTCCTTTACTGACTCCGGAAGCCCTAAGTTCTCGGAGTTCCGTGAAGGAAAGTTGTATTCAAGACTTAGATAATAAATTTGTATTATCTTCGCACCCTCATGAGCATTACATGGCATTCATTCTTATGCATATATGTGGTTATGATTAGAACACGAGGAAGAAGTGGAAGCCACTGAAGAGCAAGTACCACCACCTTTGGAAACTCAGGCTGGGGATTGTTTCTACTTCGATATTTGTGGATCCGAGCCTGACTCACCCATAAACAAAGGTAAGCCCCGGTGCATTTGCCACCCCCTTGTGTTTTAAAATCTTTTTCACTTGCTTGATGCACTAGGTAATAGGTGTTGATTGCTTAAACAATTCCTGCATTACCTTCCTTGGATTTGATTACCTTCCTTGAAATTCCTGTTTACAAAGAATTTTCTTTATGCTTAGCCTTGCTTTAGTAAAACAAAATGTTTTGTTTTTACAAAAGATAATGTGGCAAAAGTGGTTGGGATGTTTTTGAAAACAAAACTTGATGGTGGATCCATCATGGCCATGATGGGTCCAACATCGGAAAAGATGTACCTCTGCCAGGTACCAACCTTTGGGGTTAAATGATTAAGCTAAGACCGGGCGGGTGACTTGCACGAGAAAGAGAGTCTCGGTGTAGTGTCTCCGTCTGAGTCGATTAAGGACCTTGTCGATGTAGGCCTGCTGACCGAGGACCCTTTAACTGGTCACATGCCTCGTCATGGGTAAGCTTTGCCTCGGGTGGACTAAGGCCAGAATAAGATACCACGAAATGGGCGTGGAGCGGTGGCGAGAGTAGCGTGTACCCTCCGTGGCAAGAGGCTGGACGGTGGTGTATCTGTGCTCTCAGTTTGCGTGAACCTGATCTGGTCTTAAGAAACTCGATGGCGGGTTGACATATGCAAGGGCTAAGTGCTACATATGTCGTGTGATCGGAGATCCTCAGCTGAGTATAATCGATTCGGATCGCCGTACCTCCGCGGTTATGGAGACTTGGCCACTGACTTACACGTAGCACTCCACTAAAGATAAAGGGATTAACGAGAAATTGGCTAGTTCAGGACAAGTGTTTGAACTAGGGTAGAAAGAACACTAGCTGCAGGTAATTTTACTTAACCTGACAATAAAATTGGATTTTAAGGATCCACTTTAGTAAGCAATTCTGCAAACAGAGTCTTTGATTATTGAAAGGCCTTACCTTGAATCCCATATAACCAGCATACCCTTGAGAGTCTTTTCTTTAGTCGGGTAAGACTTGCTGAGTAATTCCATACTCAGGGTTTATTCCCCCGTTGTTTTTAGGTGAGGAGACAACAAACTTTTGTTGTTTTTGTACCAAGGTGGTGAAAAATGAAGACAATCAAGAATGAAGCTGCTGGAGGACCGAGTCCTCCTTAAAAAACTTTTATGTAAAGAACTTAATGGGAGGAGTTTTTGCCTCCCAGGTATTGTAATAATACTTTTCAGCACTCGCTGTACACTCTGGTCTGTACTAAATAACTTACTCTTACTTTTTAAATAAATGTAAGTTTATGTAATCACTTCCGCATTTCCGATAAACATACTGTCTATCAGACGGGTGAAACGTTCCTAGAAAGGTAAGAGAAAAGATACCGAACTCGTTAAGTGATTTAGCAACATCTACAGGGTTGTCTGATGTCTGTTGGACAAGGACAACTGTAGGTGGGCCTAATGACTTGGGAGGTTCCGTCACACCCCTAGATCGACGTGGAAACATTTGCGACTTGGACCGCAGTCCTCGTCACCAAGGCTGCGGCTACCGTCGGAACAGTCGGAAAGGCAGTAGTCGCATGCGGTCATGAAGTCCCGCACGGCACTGGGGTTACCAAGTTCGGAGAAATCCCAACAGAGGTCGGGCTCGCCCTCTTCCTCGGACCCCGAGGGCCCGTAGGTCGAGACGACCGTCAGCCGGTCCCAGGGTGACCGCACACGATACCCCAGAGGGTTTGGACTCGCCTCTATGAGAATGTCCACCGAAGCGGAGTTGCTTGGTGGGTCGAGGCTGAATCCAAAAGGCGCGAGATGGGAATCGATCGGTACCTTTTGGTCCACGGGCGGTGACGAAGTCACGCTAGGGACTGACTGCACCGTCGTCTCAGGTACGAGGGTGACGCCTAGCAAGTCCTTCGCGAGCATGCTGACGTCGCCCGTTTGCTTGAGGTTGGTGTGTTGCGGGGAGACGGCGCTCGTCTTCGTCTTAGACGCGAGGCCGATGCCCGACGCGCTCTCCGTCGGGGCGCCAACGCCGTCGACTCACTCGACAGCCAACGAGGTGCCGCCTCCTGCTTGGCCTTGGTTGCCCCGCCTCCTCCTCCGTCGGCGGGGAGGGGACGGGACAAGCCCGAATGTCGTCCTTCCACCACGTGGGGAAGGCGTCATCGATTTCCCCGCCGGCGGGCGGGTTGTCGACCGCCATTGTCGCTGTCGCGCGGCAGGGGAAGGAGTATCATGTCGTAGCTGCCGTCGAGGGACATGAACTCAAGACTCCCGAAACGGAGCACCGTCCCGGGCTGGAGAGGTTGCTGGAGACTGCCCATCTGGAGCTTGACGGGAAGCTGTTCGTCAACACGCAGCAGGCCCCTACCTGGCGTGCCAACTGTCGGCGAAACCCGGGGGGTCCCTGGACCGACGAGTGAATTGTCGCCGCGTGCCCCAGCCTAGATGGGTCGGCGCAAGGCGGAACCCGAAGGTGGAGAAGCAGCCGGAGGGAGACAGGCGTGGGAGGTGGAACCCGCGGCCTTCGTGTAAGCCCCGCGCCCAGGTCGGGTGCGCTTGCAGTAGGGGGTTACAAGCGTCCACGCGGGAGGGAGCGAGCGGCCTTGCGCGAGCGCCGTCCTGTCCTTCCCCGCGCGGCCAACCCTCTGTAAGAGGGCCCTGGACCTCCCTTTTATAGGCGTAAGGAGAGGATCCAGGTGTACAATGGGGGCGTAGCAGTGTGCTAACGTGTCTAGCGGAGGAGAGCTAGCGCCCTAAGTACATGCCATCGTGGCAGCCGGAGAGGTTTTGGCACCCAGTTCGTGTGGTGTCGTGGCCGTCGGAGGAGCGCTGGAGCCTGGCGGAAGGACAGCTGTTGGGGCTGTCGAGTCCTTGCTGACGTCCTCTTGCTTCCGTAAGGGGGCTGAGAGCCGCCGTCGTCATAGAGCGTGCGGGGCGCCATCATTACTCGCATAGTGGAGCGAGCCAGATGGGACGCCGGTCTTGTTCCCCGTAGCCTAAGTCAGCTCGGGGTAGGGTAATGATGGCGCCTCCCGTCGGCGTGGTCGGTCCATGCCCTAGGTTGGGCGAGGTGGAGGCTCCTCCGAGGTCGAGGTCGAGTCTGTCTTCCAAGGTCGAGGTCGAGTCCGAGCCCCCGGGTCGGACAAGACGGAGACCGTCGGCTGAGGCCAGGGCTGAGTCCGAGCCCTAGGGTCGGGCGAAGTGGAGTTCGTCGTCCTTCGGGGCTAAGCCCGAGTCCAAGCCCTGGGGTCGGGCGAAGCGGAGTTCGTCGTCTTCCGGGGATGAGCCCGAGTCCGAGCCCTAGGGTCGGGTGAAGCGGAGTTCGTCGTCTTCCAGGGCCGAGCCTGAGTCCGAGCCCTGGGGTCGGGCGGAGCGGAGTTCGCCGTCTTCCGGGGCTGAGCCCGAGTCCGAGCCCTGGGGTCGGGCGAGGCGGAGTTCGTCGTCTTCCGGGGCTGAGCCCGAGTCCGAGCCCTGGGGTCGGGCGAGGCGGAGTTCGTCGTCTTCCGGGACTGAGCCCGAGTCTGAGCCCTAGGGTCGGGCGAGGCGGAGTTTCCTATGACGCCTGAGGCCAGACTTGGCTGCTATCAGCCTCACTCTATCGAGTGGCTCAGCAGTCGGAGCGGCGCAGGCGGCGCTGTCCTCTTGTCAGACCGGTCAGTGGAGCGGCGAAGTGACTGCGGTCACTTCGGCTCTGTCGACTGGAGGGCGTGCGTCAGGATAAAGGTGTCAGGCCACCTTTGCATTAAATGCCCCTGCGATTTGGTCGGTTGGCGTGGCGATTTGGTCAAGGTTGCTTCTTGGTGAAGACTGGGCCTCGGGCGAGCCGAAGGTGTGTCCGTTGCTGGAGGGGGTCCTCGGGCGAGACGTAGATCCTCCGGGGTCGGCTGCCCTTGCCCGAGGCTGGGCTCGGGCGAGGCGTGATCGCGTCCCTCGAATGGACCGATCCTTGACTTAATCGCACCCATCAGGCCTTTGCAGCTTTGTGCTGATGGGGGTTACCAGCTGAGATTTAGGAGTCTTGAGGGTACCCCTAATTATGGTCCCCGACAGTACCCGTCACGGAGTGGTGGACTGTGCAGGCTTACGGTATGGGACTAGGCTAAGCGGCTACACTGACCCGGACTACCCCATGGAACGAGCCCCCGTTCTTTAGAACCAGCCCCCAGGCTATTGGACCTCCCAGCTTTCGTAAGGGGGTCCTAATCTGCAAGCCTGGCTACTCAATCCAGGTGTCATCATGCTAGAACAGACAGTAACCATACGGGTGGGTTAGGTAAAAATAATACCTGGAAACTGCAGGGTAAAACTGTGGAGCGGGGAGATAAAGTTATCATAGAAGCATATCTAAGGGGGTAAATCTCCTTTTTATAAATCGACATGCACGAGTGTAAACCAACAGGCCGGGTTTATGAGGGCGGACCTTACTGGGCTGGCGTACGCGTATGCGAGGCCTGACTACAAAAGAAGAAAAACTTAACCCCTCGAACTTGCTTCTATGGGCAGAACTTACATAAATGCTCCAGAGGTTATGAAGAGATACTCCTTTAGTTATAGCAAGGTGGGCACCCCCGGGCTGGCATATTTCCGTCACCTTGAAGGGTTCCTCCTAGCTAGGGGAGAGATTGCAGACCCCTTCTTGGTTCGGTACTCGCCGTAGGACTAGGTCCTGACCCTGGGTTCCCTACTATGCACGAACCGTTGGCCGCAATGTATGGGCGCTAGGTTACAAAGTGCATTTCGGGTTGCCGCTTGACACCTGAGCTTGCCGACGGAGTCCTTGTCCTTGCGCTGTAATTGCCCCTGCATAGGCTTATCAAAAGGTTGGACCCATGAGGAGTCCAGAAGGGTTTCCGAGGGAAGGCAGGCTTCGGCCCCGCTGACCAGGGAGTACGGGACCCCCTAGTGGCCCGTCTAGCTGTTGTCACCGGAGTTGGATCCTCTAGCGAAAACATCCTTCAGGACCCCTTCAGGTGACTGATACTCGAGGTCCGGTTCAGCCACGGCCACCTCATCGTCGTCGACCCTTTCCTTACCAAGTCGGCGACGAGGTGGGAAGCCATCCCCAGAAGACTGCTCGCGCCACGCGCTGACGCGTTTCGCGAGGTCGATGATCTCGTGACACTCCGCGGTGTTGTGGCGACCGTTAGGGTGCACAGGGCATGAGCCGCTGTTACCCTTCTGCGGCCGTGGGCGTTTGTTGCGGTCGCCCTGGCCTCCAGTCGCAGCTGCAATGACCAGAGCGGCGGAGTGCGGCTTCTCATGTCCGTGGTTCTTTTTCTTCTTCTTTTTGCCGTCCTAGGCGACGGCACCTGAGCCACCCATCTGGGCAGCCCTGGTCTACGGTGACGAGTGCCACGCACGGCCCTCGGTGGCCCTGGCGCACTTGTTGGCTAGAGCGAAGAGAGTGGAGACAGTCTCTACGTCATGCGTGGCTAACTTCTCCAACATCTTTTCATCACGTACTCCCTGGCGGAAGGCTATGATGATAGAAGCATCAGAAATGCGAGGTATAGTACCTCGCACCTTGGTGAAGCGGGAGATAAACGTCTGGAGAGTTTCTTCGGGCTCCTGTCTCACTGCATGGAGGTGGGCCTCCACTCCATGTTGTTGGTAAGCGCTAGCGAAGTTTGCTGTGAATCGCGCGTAGAACTCTTCCCAGGAGTAGACCGATTCTGGGGCAAGGTTCATGAGCCAAGTCCGGACGAGCCCAGACAAGGCGACATGAAAATATATTGCCATCACAGCGGTGTTTTCACCTGCTACTGTGATAGCTGTGACGTACACCTGCAGGAATTCTGACGGATTTGACGTTCCGTCGTACTTTTCCGACAGGTGCGGCCGGAACTTGGGCGGCCAGGATGCCACACGGAGATGATCTGCGAGAGCGGCGCAGCCCACACCAGCCAATGGGACACCCGCTTGGGACCGGGTGCCCATTGGGGTTTGCGGTGCTACCTGTAACGCCCTGAATTTGGGGGTAGATTTTTTTCTTCTTTTCCCTCACCAAATTCAGGCGTTACCCTTTCCTTTTCCCTTTTCTCCTCGCTAAACCTTGATCTTTTCCAAAGTTATAGTGGGATTCGGCTTGAGATCCCAAGTAAAGCAAAACCCTAAAATACTTTATTTTGTTTGATGCACCATGCCGAACCGTGCCTCCTTTTTGATTGTTTGAAAATGTGAATGCATTCATCTAGAGAAAAATAGACTTTAGAAAAAGGAAAACCTTTTTCTTCTCTCTTTCCCCCTCTCCTCCCATTTCGGCCCAGCCGCCCCTCCCCCTCGCGCCCGGCCCAGCCGTGCCCCCCTCCCCTTTCCCTCCCCCGCGCCGTGGGCCGCCCCGGCCGGCCCACCTCGCCCCCCCCCCGCGCGCCCCCATTTGGGCCCAAAGCGGCCCAGCCGCGCCCCCTCCCCCAAATT
Source organism: Zea luxurians (assembly GCA_029449295.1). NCBI lineage: Eukaryota > Viridiplantae > Streptophyta > Magnoliopsida > Poales > Poaceae > Zea > Zea luxurians. Next base: position 748,543 of record JAOPSE010000343.1, read on the forward strand.
TTCTCTCCCCTCCCCTGCGGGCCCCGCCCATCATCCTCTCCCCTGCCCTAACCGCGACTCCCCTCCCCCTGCGCGCCGTCGCCGCCCTCCCCTGCGCGCCGCCGCCGCCCCCCCCCCTACGCGGTAAGCCCTCCCCCTCCTCCCTCTCCTCTCTCCCTCCCTCTCCCTAGCCATGGCGCCCCCGCCCCCGTCCCGGCCGCCCCCGCCCCGGCCGCGCCCGCCCGGCCCCGTCCCGGCCGCACCCCCGTGCGCGTCCGCCCAGCCCCGCCTCGGCCCCGCCCCCGCCCCTGCCCCCGTCCCAGCCGCGCCGCCCGGCCCCGGTCGCCCTCGTCCCGGCCCCGGCCATGGCGGCCGCCCCGACCCCGGCTGCGCCGCCTTGGCCCCGGCCGCGCCCGCCCCGCCCGTGGCCTCGTCGGCCATGGCGCCAGCGCGGCGTGCCCTCGCCCCGCCCTGCGCGCGCGCCCGGCCTCGGCCCCGTCCCGGCCATGGCGCGTGGCCTTGGCGCGCCCGCCCGTGCTCGCCCGCCCGCCCCGGCGTGTCCTGCTCGCGTCGTGACGGCCCCGGCGCGGCCTCGAGCTCGGCCCAGCGTGCCTATGGCACGCGGCCTTGAGCTCGGCCAGTGCGCGGCCCCGACGTGTGCACGGCTAGTTCGCGACGCGTGTGTGCGGCCTTGCGCGCGCGCTGCTCGCGTGGTGCCTTGGCACGGCCCGCCGTGCCCTCGTCTACCCCTAGACGTGCCCGTCTACCCCCCCTATATTTTATGCGCGCTAATCACGTTGTTCATGTTAATAAAATAGGAAACTCAATTTAGGAATTGATTACGTTAGTTAATTTATATAGTTAATCGTCCATCTCGTTTAATGTTGATCTACTAAAAATGGTTAAGTTTCTATTAGTGCATGTAGCTAATCTTGGATCTCGTTTAATGTGGATCAATTAAAAATAGTTATAGTTATATTAGCGCATGTGGCTAATACTTGTTAGTGTAACTCGATGGAATTAAGTCACGTAGTGCTTAGTTATGCATCTACCCATAATACGTTTCGAGTAAGCTTTAACCCCGCGAGACCTCCCCCCGTTTCCTTCTAACCATGGTAAATGCAATATCGTATGTCATATTTTATGCATGTTTAATCTATTTGTTCTCTTGTATGGTGTACTGTTTGTTTCCTAATTTGAATGGATGGATGTATGTATGTTTGCAATCGCATAGAGAACGATTCGGTCGAGGAGTCCGAAGAACTCGCAGGAGAAGTCCCTGAGCAGCAGTCGGTTGGTGGAGGCAAGTGTCCCTTGACCTATCTCTGTCCTATACATTCTTTAATTCACCTCCCGCATTACACATTTATACCTAAGGATTGACTAGCTTTTGATATCCATGTCCTTGTTTACCTATTTGGGTTGGATTATTATTGTTTAGTCTTATGCTATTGCTCAACTCTGATCAATGGACATGATGAGAATTATCAATGATACGCTGTTTTCCCTTCTTTTATTATGATGTTATACTTGTGGCCTTCAAGGGGGCTCGAGTGGTTTCTCGAGTTCCTCTCCGTAAGGACCTGTTCGTTGGATGACCGCCCCGGAAAACAGTGCAACCATGAGGGTGGAGTGGGACGCCCTTAGCTGAATAATTAGAGGAACCGGGGTATAGTTCGCTTAGGCGTCGTGCCGTCAATGGGGCTCGGTGTATGCGGCTCGCTCTGCCAAGGTTGATTTGTCCCTTGGGGAGGAGTGCGGTATATTTAGGAAACCTAACGGGCGGCTACAGCACCGGGGAATCTTTGTAAAGGCTACGTAGTGAGACCCTGCCTACTTACCTTGGGAGTGTTCAAGGGTCCGTACAACCCGATGCAAAAAGGGAATCACGGCTCATGGGTAAAGTGCGCAACCTCTGTAGAGTGTTATGAAACTGATATATCAGCCGTGCTCGCGGTTATGAGCGGCCAACGGAGCTCCAATGATTAGTGGTACTTGATCAGAGACATTTTGGTTTACAGGTGGCAATGAGATTGATGGTTCTGGTTATGACTATGGTGCTGGTAAGTGGTATTATTTCCGCTTGGAAAGGGTACATCGGGCTAATAACTTGGGTTAATGTTAAAACCTAGCTTTCTACTAGTAAATAATAATCTGACCAACTAAAAGCAACTGCTTGACTTACCCCCACATAAAGCTAGTCCACTACAGCCAAACAGGATACTTGCTGAGTATGTTGATGTGTACTCACCCTTGCTCTACACACCAAACCCCCCCAGGTTGTCAGCATTGCAACCACTGCTCAGGAGAAGATGAAGCCATGGAAGGAGACTTTCAGGAGTTCCAAGACTACGACGAGTTCTAGGTGTGGGTTAGCGGCAACCCCCCAGTCGGCTGCCTGTGAAGGCCGCGTTTATCTATGTTTTGTTTTCGCACTTTGATTTATTGTAAAGACTATGTGGATGTCTCAGACATATGATGTAATCGACTACTATTTCCCTTTTTAATACTATTTGAGCACTGTGTGATGATGTCCATGTTATGTAACTGCTGTGTACGTGAATTGCTGATCCTGGCACGTACATGGTTCGCATTCAGTTTGCCTTCTAAAACCGGGTGTGACATAGGTGGTATCAAAGCCGTGCTGACTGTAGGACCGCTAACCTAGAGTAGAATGGCCGTTCTAAGGATTATAGACCTCTGTCCCTGCCTTGACTTTGGCATCCCTTCAAAAGTTGGTCATATCGACCAAAACTATGTTCTACTATATATTATACCTTGCTGAAAATTATGTTTTATTCTAATCCTTCATTTATTTATGGTTCATTACTTGCTGGTCATATTAATTCTGTTCTCACTCTTTTGCTTGCGGTGTCTTTTGTAGATGGCTCATCTTAGACACACCCCACGGAAGTCTGTCATCCCCTTCTTACCCTCTCGTCTCGTGGAGCGTCCGCTTCGCCTCCTGTGGCCGGTCAGTCCAGTCACTTGGAGAGGCTACACCACCGCCTGCATGAGGAGCAGGAGCGTCGACGACAGGAGCAGGAGCAGTAGGGCTCTTCTTTCTCGCTCCAATAGGAGATAGAGTCTGTGAGGAGCTGCTCCCCTGTGCTCCCCTTGGAGACGCCCCCTACACCACCACTAGGCGCCCCAGCCCCTGGAGGAGCTGCTGGAGGAGACCCAGACGATGGAGGAGGCAACAGCAGCTCGAGCCACGACGCTGACTTTTCTGCTGACCAGGAGCCGGAAGGATGGGTTGCTCGACCCATCACTCGCGACGCTACTCGCGGGTGTCACTTCCACGATGCGCTCGACACCCTGCTACGTCGGGCACTTGACCGACGTACTTGGTCCATCGAGTATCGCTGTGTGGTCTACCAGCATAGTCGCAGGGTCTACCCGGACCGCTGGGAGGCGACCTGCTTGGTGTGCCGTCTGGAGAACAGTCTCTGGGGTGTTGAGGTCTGCTCGGAGCACTATTCCATCTCTGAGCGGGACTCAACTGAGGCGGCCATGCAAGATGCCGCACGGCGTGCGCTTTCTCACTACTGTTCAGTGCTCGGTGGGGTAGCTGATGCTCTCAACCTGAAGTACTACCCCCGCCGTCCATCTGGCAGCACAGGAGGTGTGATTATCTCACCTGTTGGTGAGGACAATCCTAGGTTGAGCAGCACAGTCAACCTAGCTGCCATGCTAAACACGGAGCTGGACCATGCATTAGATGAGTTGAGTAGGGCTCGTGCTGAGATCGCCCTGCTGTGGGCTAAGCACGCGGAATGTCGTCACCTAGATGATGGTTCCCCCGCTCCCGTCGGGACTCAGCACCCGTACCGCTCGCCTCGGTGTGGACACCAGTCTTATGGCAATCCCGACTGCAAGACCAAGATAGATTTAGAACCATAGATCGTTAGTGTTGAGTCTTGTAAAAGATACTTAATATGGAAGTTTTAATTTTAGTCTTAGTCTCAGTCTTAGCATTAGTCTCGCTCTTAGTTAGTCTTAGTTAGACAGGGTAGTTTGCTATATCCTGTGCATTTATGTTTGTCATGATGAACTATGTTTGATTTGGATCTTTGTAATGATTGTCACCAGAATGTGGGTATCCCCTACATTTTGGTTTACCTGCTATGTTAATGGAGTTAGCTATTTAGTTGGGAAGCCTTTCCACTTTCCTCGTTATCTGAGAAGCTGGGTTGGTCTGTGTTGGAGATCAGTGAAGATGCTCATCTGTTCAGGGTTGCTGAAGAATTCTATGCTCTTTTCTTATGCTGCAAGATTTGCAAGATCGGTTCTGATGTGTGGTTGCATTCTGCAGATGTCAGAGAACAGGCGCAGAGGAGGAAGGCGTGCTCAGCAGGAGCAGGCAGCTCCGCAAGATGAGGCACCCCAGCAGCAGCATCTGCCGCCTCCGCCCCTGCCCCCGATGTCCATCGAACAGATGTTTCTGATGCAGACTCAGGCAGTTCAAGCCATCGGTCAGACTCTAGCCGCCATTCAGCAGCAGCAGCAGCAGCAGCCAAAGCCACCACCTCAGCCTCAGATACCTCAGATGCCCAGAGACAAGCATGCTAAATTCATGAGAGGTCATCCACCAACGTTTGCTCACTCTTCTGACCCCATGGATGCTGAAGACTGGCTGTGCACTATGGAGCGGGAGTTGCATACCGCTCAGTGCGATGACAGGGAGAAAGTCCTGTATGGTCCTCGTCTGTTGAGTGGAGCAGCCCAGTATTGGTGGGAGTCCTATCTCGCCACCCATGCCAACCCCGACACCATCACCTGGGAAGAATTCAGGGGTAGCTTTCGTCAGTATCATGTTCTTGCAGGTCTGATGACAGTGAAGAAGGAGGAATTCCTGGCTCTTAAGCAAGGGTCGTCGTCGGTCAGTGAGTACCGGGACAGGTTTCTGCAGTTGTCCCGCTATGCACCTGAAGATGTCAACACCGACGCCAAGCGACAGTACCGTTTCCTGAGAGGCTTGGTTGACCCTCTGCAGTACCAACTGATGAATCATACCTTCCCGACATTCTAGCACTTGATTGACAGAGCAATCATGACAGAGAGGAAGCGTAAGGAGATGGAGGATCGTAAGCGCAAAATCAGTGGACCCCAGCCTGGAAGCAGCAGTCGTCCTCGTTTCTCAGGCAATCAACCTCAGTAGTTCAGGCAGAACCAGCGTCCACCTCAGCAGCAGCAGTTCCAAAGGCAGTTTCCTCAGCACCAGTATCAGAATCGTCAGAACAATCAGTCAGAAGGAGGTCAGTTCCAAAGGTAGAATCAGCAGGCACCTCGTCTTCCTGCCCCAACAAACCAGCAGAACAATCAGGCAGCACCAGCTCAGGTTGGAAACAGGGCATGTTTCCACTATGGAGAGCAGGGCCATTAGGTGATGCAATGTCCGAAGAAGGCAGCCCAGCAGCAGTTAGGCCCCAATGCCCCAGCAAAGCAGAATGTGTCTCAGCCTGGAGGAGGCAACCGCTCTCAGCCGTGCTACAATCATGGAAGACTGAATCACTTGGAGGCTGAAGCAGTTCAGGAGACCCCCGGCATGATAGTAGGTATGTTCCCAGTCGACTCCCATATTGTAGAAGTGTTATTTGATACTGGAGCAACGCATTCTTTCATTACTGCATCATGGGTAGAAGCACATAATCTTCCAATTACTACCATGTCAACCCCCATTCAAATTGACTCAGCCGGTGGTAGAATTCGAGCCGGTAGCATTTGTTTGAATGTAAGTGTGGAAATAAGGGGGATAGCGTTCCCCGCTAATCTCATAGTAATGGGTACTCAGGGAATAGATGTCATCCTAGGGATGAATTGGCTAGATAGGTATCAGGCAGTTATCAGTTGTGATAAGAGGACAATCAAATTGGTGTCCCCACTAGGAGAGGAAGTGGTGACGGAGTTAGTCCTGCCTGAGCCAAAGAAAGGAAGTTGTTATCAGATGGCTGTTGATAGCAGTGAAGCAGACCCACTTGAGATCATCAAGGTTGTGTCCCAATTCCCGAATGTGTTTCCAAAGGACCTACCAGGTATGCCACCGGAGCGGAAAGTTGAGTTTGCCATAGAGCTTCTTCCTGGAACCGCCCCTATCTTTAAGAGAGCTTACAGAATATCTGGACCAGAGTTGGTTGAGCTTAAGAAGTAGATCGATGAGTTGTCAGAGAAAGGTTACATCCGGCCAAGTACCTCGCCTTGGGCCGCCCCTGTCCTATTCGTGGAGAAGAAAGATGGCACCAAAAGGATGTGTATCGATTATCGAGCTCTGAATGAGGTCACGATCAAGAACAAGTACCCTTTGCCCAGAATAGAAGATCTGTTCGACCAGTTGAGAGGAGCCAGCGTGTTCTCCAAGATAGATCTGAGGTCGGGTTATCATCAGCTCAGGATTCGACCTTCAGACATTCCGAAGACGGCATTCATTACCAAGTATGGGTTGTATGAGTTCACTGTGATGTCTTTCGGTTTGACAAATGCACCGGCCTTCTTCATGAACTTGATGAACAGTGTATTCATGGACTATCTTGACAAGTTTGTGGTGGTATTTATTGATGACATTCTGATTTATTCTCAAAGCGAAGAAGAGCATGCAGACCATTTGAGGATGGTATTGCAGAGATTACGAGGGCACCAACTGTATGCAAAGTTGAGCAAGTGTGAGTTCTGGATCAGTGAAGTCTTGTTCTTGGGTCACATAATCAACAAAGAAGGATTGGCTATGGATCCTAAGAAAGTGGCAGACATTCTGAACTGGAAAGCGCCAACAGATGCCCAAGGAATCAAGAGCTTCATTGGAATGGCCGGATATTATCGGCGATTCATTGAAGGGTTTTTGAAGATTGCGAAACCAATGACAGCGTTGCTAGGAAACAAGATTGAGTTCAAGTGGACCCAGAAATGTCAAGAGGCCTTTGAAGCGCTGAAAGAGAAGTTGACTACAGCGCCTGTCTTAGTCTTGCCTGATGTGCACAAGCCCTTCTCGGTGTATTGTGATGCTTGTTACACTGGTTTGGGATGTGTGTTGATGCAAGAGGGAAGAGTTGTGGCTTACTTGTCCCGACAGCTGAAGGTTCATGAGCAGAATTACCCAATTCATGACCTAGAGTTGGCAGCAGTGGTTCACACATTGAAGACATGGAGGCACTATCTGTATGGACAGAAATGTGATGTTTACACAGATCACAAGAGTCTGAAGTACATATTCACTTAGCCAGAGCTGAATATGAGGCAAAGAAGATGGTTAGAGTTGATCAAAGACTATGAGTTGGAGATCCACTACCATCCAGGCAAAGCGAACGTAGTGGCAGATGCTTTGAGCAGGAAGAGTCAGGTCAATCCAATGGTCGCTTGTCCGATGCCTTATGAGTTGGCCAAAGAGTTTGACAGGTTAAATCTCAGATTTCTAAATAATTCGCGAGGAGTCACAATCGAGTTGGAACCCACCCTGGAGCGGGAAATCAAAGAAGCACAGAAGAATGATGAGAAGATCAGTGAGATCTGGCGACTGATTCTAGATGGCAAAGGCAAAGATTTTCGAGAAGATGCAGAAGGTGTGATATGGTTCAAAGACCGCTTGTGCATTCCCAATGTCCAGTCTATTCGGGAGTTGATTCTCAAGGAAGCTCATGAGACAGCTTATTCGATTCACCCTGGTAGTGAAAAGATGTATCAGGATCTGAAGAAGAAATTCTAGTGGTACGGAATGAAGAGGGAAATCGCAGAGCATGTGGCTATGTGTGATAGTTGTCGGCGGATCAAGGCAGAGCACCAGAGACCAGCTGGATTGTTGCAACCGTTGCAAATCCCTCAGTGGAAATGGGATGAAATCGGCATGGATTTCATAGTCGGATTGCCTCGCACTCGAGCCGGCTATGATTCTATTTGGGTAGTAGTGGACCGCTTAACCAAGTCAGCCCACTTCATACCAGTCAAGACCAACTACAGTAGTGCAGTATTGGCAGAGTTGTACATGTCTCGGATCGTTTGTCTCCACGGTGTGCCAAAGAAGATAGTGTCAGATAGAGGAACGCAGTTCACCTCTCATTTCTGGCAGCAGTTGCATGAAGCCTTGGGCACACATCTGAATTTCAGTTCAGTTTATCATCCGCAGACAGATGGTCAGACTGAAAGAACCAATCAAATCCTCGAAGACATGTTGAGAGCCTGTGCGTTGCAAGATCAGTCCGGATGGGATAAGAAGTTGCCTTATGAAGAGTTCTCTTATAACAACAGTTACCAGGCCAGTTTGAAGATGTCACCATTCCAGGCGCTCTATGGAAGGAGTTGTAGAACTCCGTTGCAATGGGATTAGCCTAGAGAAAAGCAGGTGTTTGGGCCAGACATTCTGCTTGAAGTTGAGGAGAACATCAAGATGGTTCGAGAGAACCTGAAGATAGCGCAATCAAGGCAGCGAAGCTATGCAGATACAAGAAGAAGAGAGCTGAGTTTCAAAGTCGGAGACTTCGTCTATCTGAAAGTGTCACCGATCAGAGGAGTCAGAAGGTTCGGAGTCAAAGGCAAGCTAGCACCCCGCTACATCGGTCCGTATCAAATTCTCGCAAGGCGTGGAGAAGTGGCCTATTAGCTCAGTCTGCCAGAAAATTTGTCTGCTGTGCATGATGTCTTTCATGTGTCTCAGTTGAAGAAGTGCTTGCGTGTGCCAGAAGAGCAGTTGCCAGTTGAAGGTCTTGAAGTCCAGGAGGACTTGACCTACGTTGAGAAGCCAACGCAGATCCTTGAGACCGCAGATAGAGTCACCCGAAGGAAGACCATCAGAATGTGCAAAGTCAGATGGAGTCATCACTCTAAGGAAGAAGCAACCTGGGAGCGCGAAGATGATCTGGTGGCCAAATACCCTGAGCTCTTTGCTAGCCAACCCTGAATCTCGAGGGCGAGATTCTTTTAAGGGGGATAGGTTTGTAACGCCCTGAATTTGGGGGTAGATTTTTTTCTTCTTTTCCCTCACCAAATTCAGGCGTTACCCTTTCCTTTTCCCTTTTCTCCTCGCTAAACCTTGATCTTTTCCAAAGTTATAGCGGGATTCGGCTTGAGATCCCAAGTAAAGCAAAACCCTAAAATACTTTATTTTGTTTGACGCACCATGCCGAACCGTGCCTCCTTTTTGATTGTTTGAAAATATGAATGCATTCATCTAGAGAAAATAGACTTTAGAAAAAGGAAAACCTTTTTCTTCTCTCTTTCCCCCTCTCCTCCTATTTCGGCCCAGCCGCCCCTCCCCCTCGCGCCCGACCCAGCCGGCCGGCCCAGCCGTGCCCCCCCTCCCCTTTCCTCCCCCGCGCCGTGGGCCGCCCCGGCCGGCCGACCTCGCCCCCCCGCGCACCCCCATTTGGGCCCAAAGCGGCCCAGCCGCGCCCCCTCCCCCTCCCCCCAAATTTTCTCTCCCCTCCCCTGCAGGCCCCGCCCGTCATCCTCTCCCCTGCCCTAACCGCGACTCCCCTCCCCCTGCGTGCCGCCGCCGCTGCCCTCCCCTGCGCGCCGTCGCCGCCCCCCCCCCCCCCCTGCGCGGTAAGCCCTCCCCCTCCTCCCTCTCCTCTCTCCCTCCCTCTCCCCGGCCATGGCGCCCCCACCCCCGTCCCGGCCGCCCCCGCCCCGGCCCGGCTTCGCCGCCCTCGCCTCGGCCGCGCCCGCCCGGCCCCGTCCCGGCCGCACCCCGTGCGCGTCCGCCCGGCCCCGCCTCGGCCCCGGCCGCGCCGCCTCGCGCCCGGCTCGCCGGCCCCCGGCCGCGCCGCCCCGCCCCTGCCCCCGCCCCCGCCCCCGTCCCGGCCACGCCCGCCCGGCCCCGCCTCGGCCCCGGCCGTGCCGCCCCGCCCCGCCCCGCCCCAGTCCCGGTCACGCCGCCCGGCCCCGTCCTGAACGCCCTCGTCCCGGCCCCGGCCATGGCGCCCGCCCCGGCCGCCCCGACCCCGGCTGCGCCGCCCCGGCCCCGCGCCGTCCCGGCCCCAGCCACGCCCGCCCCGCCCGTGGCCTCGTCGGCCATGGCGCCCGTGCGGCATGCCCCGCCCGCCCGGCCGGCGTGCCCTCGCCCCACCCTGCGCGCGCGCCCAGCCTCGGCCCCGTCCCAACCATGGCACGTGGCCATGGTGCGCCCGCCCGTGCTCGTCCGCCCGCCCCGGCGTGTCCTGGTCGCGTCGTGACGGCCCCAGCGCGGCCTCGAGCTCGGCCCAGCGTGCCTATGGCGCGCGGCCTTGAGCTCGGCCAGCGCGCGGCCCCGACGTGTGCACGGCTAGTTCGCGGCGCGTGTGTGCGGCCTTGCGCGAGCGCTGCTCGCGTGGTGCCTTGGCATGGCCCGCCGTGCCCTCGTCTACCCCTAGACGTGCCCGTCTACCCCCTTATATTTTATGCGCGCTAATCACGTTGTTCATGTTAATAAAATAGGAAACTCAATTTAGGAATTGGTTACGTTAGTTAGTTTATATAGTTAATCGTCTATCTCATTTAATGTTGATCTACTAAAAATGGTTAAGTTTCTATTAGTGCATGTAGCTAATCTTAGATCTCGTTTAATGTGGATCAATTGAAAATAGTTATAGTTATATTAGCGCATGTGGCTAATACTTGTTAGTGTAACTCGATGGAATTAAGTCACGTAGCGCTTAGTTATGCATCTACCCGTAATACGTTTCGAGTAAGCTTTAACCCCACGAGACCTCCCCCATTTCCTTCTAACCATGGTAAATGCAATATCATATGTCATATTTTATGCATGTTTAATCTATTTGTTCTCTTGTATGGTGTACTGTTTGTTTCCTAATTTGAATGGATGGATGTATGTATGTTTGCAATCGCATAGAGAACGATTCGGTCGAGGAGTCCGAAGAACTCGCAGGAGAAGTCCCAGAGCAGTAGTCGGTTGGTGGAGGCAAGTGTCCCTTGACCTATATCTGTCCTATACATTCTTTAATTCACCTCCCGCATTACACATTTATACCTAAGGATTGACTAGCTTTTGATATCCATGTCCTTGTTTACCTATTTGGGTTGGATTATTATTGTTTAGTCTTATGCTATTGCTCAACTCTGATCAACGAACATGATGAGAATTATCAATGATACGCTGTTTTCCCTTCTTTTATTATGATGTTATACTTGTGGCCTTCAAGGGGGCTCGAGCGGTTTCTCGAGTTCCTCTCCGTAAGGACCTGTTCGTTGGATGACCGCCCGAGAAAACAGTGCAACCATGAGGGTGGAGTGGGACGCCCTTAGCTGAATAATTAGAGGAACCGGGGTGTAGTTCGCTTAGCCGTCGTGCCGTAAATGGGGCTCGGTGTATGCGGCTCGCTCTGCCAAGGTTGATTTGTCCCTTGGGGAGGAGTGTGGTACATTTAGGAAACCTAACGGGCGGCTACAGCCCCGGGGAATCTTTATAAAGGCTACGTAGTGAGACCCTGCCTACTCACCTTGGGAGTGTTCAAGGGTCTGTACAACCTGAGGCAAAAAGGGAATCATGGCTCATGGGTAAAGTGCGCAACCTCTGTAGAGTGTTATGAAACTGATATATCAGCCATGCTCGCGGTTATGAGCGGCCAAGGGAGCTCCAATGATTAGTGGTACTTGATTAGAGACATTTTGGTTTACAGGTGGCAATGAGATTGATGGTTCTGGTTATGACTATGGTGCTGGTAAGTGGTATTCTTTCCGTTTGGAAAGGGTACATCGGGCTAATAACTTGGGTTATTGTTAAAACCTGGCTTTCTACTAGTAAATAATAATCTGACCAACTAAAAGCAACTGCTTGACTTACCCCCACATAAAGCTAGTCCACTACAGCCAAACAGGATACTTGCTGAGTATGTTGATGTGTACTCACCCTTGCTCTACACACCAACCCCCCCCAGGTTGTCAGCATTGCAACCACTGCTCAGGAGAAGATGAAGCCGTGGAAGGAGACTTCCAGGAGTTCCAAGACTACGACGAGTTCTAGGTGTGGGTTAGCGGCAACCCCCCAGTCGGCTGCCTATGAAGGCCACGTTTATCTACGTTTCGTTTTCGCACTTTGATTTATTGTAAAGACTATGTGGATGTCTCAGACATATGATGTAATCGACTACTATTTCCCTTTTTAATACTATTTGAGCACTGTGTGATGATGTCCATGTTATGTAACTGTTGTGTACGTGAATTGCTGATCCTGGCACGTACATGGTTCGCATTCGGTTTGCCTTCTAAAACCGGGTGTGACACTACCGCAGCGAAGTCTTTATCGAGGTTACGACCCTCGATGTTCTACCGGCGCTCTCGCGTCGTCTCCAGAGAAACGCGAGCATCTTCACCCGCACGCCTGTGGTTGAGTTCTGTCCGCAGGTCATTAGACCTCTCCCGAGAGACTGGAGCGTCTTCCTCCGTGCGTTGGTGGCTGAGCTCTGCCCTCAGGTCCTCAGTCGGTGCTGCCCTCACCGAAGGTGAGCGCACAGATGTCGACGCCTCATGTTGGCACCGGGATGACGGCGGCTTCGACCTGGTCGAGCCAGAGTGCGCCATGCCGAGCAGCCGGTCGACGTCTTCATGCCACTGCCTCATGGCCCCCGGTGAGGCCATGGAGCTTAGGGGGTGGCGCAGCAACTCCCTGGCTGCAGACAACGCCCCTGGAGCAGTACTGGGTAGAGTCCGGGATGTCTACGCAGCTGTATGCTGCTGCGCAGCGTGCACAACAGCAGTGCCTGACACCGGACGGTTGGGTACCTGTGGTGTGGAAGAAGTAGCTTCTTCCTCCACCAGGAAATCCACTGAAGTCTCGGCACGGTGCTCAACGATTTGCACCATCATGCTGAGCAACACTAGTAAGAATGTGATCATCAGTGACGATTTGCTAGTGACGCTGGTGACTTCAGTCACAGATTGATACATTTCTATGACCAAATTTACATCTTCGTCAACAATTACAAGTGACGAAGATTAGACTTGAATATTCATGACGAAAATGAAAGGAACGTCATAGACACAAAGTTTGGACGCAACAAGTTTGTCACAGATTAGATTTGATATCGTCATCACTAATTTGCCTTGATCGGCTGACGTAATGATGAAATAAATTGGTCACAGATGAGTTTTAGTAAAAAACGCCCCACGTGTACACACCACTTGACGGCGTGGGATCCTTGGCCTACATGGGCTGCAGTTTTTTGGGACACAGCGACGCGGCCCCGGCCCACCAACTGGAAGCGGTATTTATTTTTTTGGCAAAAAAAACTTGCGCCCGCGGAGCTTCGAACCAGGGACCTGCGCCTTTCTTCGAATCGGTGTTACACCAGATTACTCGCTTGTTCTTGTAAATAAAGAAAGTATCGTTCTGTTAACAGGTGTTCCCATCTGTCGTTCTGTCAACAAGTTTTCCCAACCGCCATTCTACGATCTGCATGGCTGTTCGCCTGTTCTGATTCTGCCTTCTGCGATCTGCGCTTCTGCGATCGGCCCTCAGGTTACGGCACACAACGACGCCGGCGTCTGTCGTCCGCTTGATCGGCAACTAGGTAGCGTCGCAGTGAACGAGCGATCTTGTCGCCTGATCCATTGATCCAACTATGTTGGAAGAACGACGTCATCGTGAAAACAGCGAGGCAGAGAAGCTTCGGGCGCGGCAAAGCAGCGGCGTCGTGCGCAGAGCTACGGCGGGCATGGACAGAACAGCGGCAGGGCGGGGAGAAAAGACAAGGTTTAATGTGTTGTGTTTTTGACAATAAGGTTCCATGTGCGTTTGAATTTTATTTCATATATGCATGTGTTTGATGTGGTTTTCAATTTTGTTCAATTTAATCATAGTTATGGAGTTAATGCAAGCTTTAATTTATTGTCAAAATAGATGGATAGAAGATGGGTTTATGGGAAACAATTCACACCTGCATATGTGAAAGGAGTTGAAGAGTTCATGAATTTTGTTATTGAAAGATACCCAGAAGACACACACATTCGTTGTCCATGCGTGAATTGTCTTAATCAAAGGCTGCAACCTCAGAGTGAAGTAGAAACTCATATACACATTTATGGAATGTCAGCTACATACACGAGGTGGATTCATCATGGGGAGTCGGCAGATACAGAAGTTGAGGGTATAGAGGAGGATGTCGAAGGATATGATCATGACTTTGGGATACATATGGATGTGGACGATGATGTTTACGATGATGATCATGGAGTACCTGAGATGATCGGTGAACTGTTTGCAGCGGCAGAGGCTGATGGAGAAGAGCCAAGATTTGCAGGAGTTCTTGGAGATTCAAAGAAGGCACTTAGTCCGGGTTCTAGCCATTCAAAATTTTCTTTTATGGTGAGGATGTTGTATATGAAGTCTCGTTATCGAATCAGCAATACAGCATTTTCAGCAATGATGAAGCTGATGTCCGATGGATACCCTAACAGTGAGTTGCCAAAATCATATAATGAGGCCATGAAATATCTTAAAGAATTGGGCCTTGGATACGAAAACATCCATGTGTGCAAGAACAATTGTGTGTTGTTTCGGAATGTTAATGCTAAATTGAATGAGTGCCCAGTATGTAAGGAGTCTAGATGGAAAGATGAAACTGGTTCGAAGCGGGTTCCACATAAGGTTTTGAGGCATTTTCCACTATTTCCAAGGTTGAAAAGAATTTTTGCTTCAAAACAAACTTCAGAGGAAACACAATGGCACAAGAAAGTGAGGAAGCCAGTCGCCAATGTGATGAGCCATCCAGCTGATGGGGAAGCGTGGAAGGACTTTGACCGAAAGTACCCAGGTTTTGCAAATGATCCGAGGAACCTGAGGCTAGCCTTAGCTACCGATGGATTCAATCCATTTGGCAACATGAGGACCCAGTACAGTATGTGGCCAGTGCTTGTGAAACCGCTTAATCTCCCACCATGGGAATGCGTGAATCCAACAAACTGCTTTATGTCTTTACTCATCCCAGGTCCAAGATGTCCAGGAAAGGATTTTGATTTGTTCCTTGAGCCCCTAATTGAAGAACTGCTGAAGCTATGGAAGGGTGTCAAGACCTATGATGCATGTACTGGTAGGAAGTTCGACCTTCGTGCTGCTGTACTATGGTGTATACATGATTATCCAGCGCTGGCCACGTTATCTGGGCGAACAACAAAAGGGTATTATGCATGTATTTATTACGACAAAAATCTGTTGTCTATGGCAATAAGGAACAAGTTATGCTACATTGGACATCGTCGTTACCTTAAAAGGACACATTCATGGCGGAATAGCTTGGATTTCAATGGTAAGCGTGAAAACAAAGTTGTGCCTGGCAGGTTCACTGTGGATGAGGTCCTACAAGAGCTAGAGAAGGTGAAAGATGTCAGGCCAGGGAAGCAGGCTGACATTACTGGAAATAAAAGGAAGCGTAGTGACGGTCCAAAGATTTATAGCCAGAAATCTGGGTTGTGGCAATTGCCATATTGGAAAGATTTGATGCTTCCACATAATCTCGATGTGATGCACATAGAGAAAAATGTATGTGAAAATATTCTTTGCACACTACTTAGTATACCAGGCAAGTCCAAGGACACACATAATACAAGGCTAGATTTGTATGATATGGGCATAAGACCTGAACTGCACTTGCAACAAGATGGCAACTCGGCCTGGAGGGCTCCACCTGCTCCATATGTGTTGGGGAAGGATTAGAAAGTCGAGTTTTGCAAGTTCCTCAAAGGTATCAAGTTTCCTGAAGGATTTGCGGATAACCTAGCAAGATACATAAGTGAAGATGGTTCAAAGGTGGTTGGAAAACTAAAAACACATTCTTGCCACATACTCCTACAGAGAATCATAGCAGCTGGCCTTAGAGGACTTGTGAGGAAGGATGTATATGAAGCAATTGCAGAGCTGGGGACCTTCAGGGAACTATGCAGTAGAAATCTACAGATAGATGTTGTGCAACGGCTAAAAGGATATATTCCATTGATCCTATGCAAGCTTGAGAAAATCTTTCCACCTGCCTTCTTTGATGTCATGGTGCACTTGAGTGTCCATCTTCCCGATGAGGCAATGCTTAGAGGACATGTTCAGTATGGATGGATGTACCCAATAGAAAGGCGACTAGGCACTTTGAAAAATTTTGTAAGGAACAGGGCTAGGCCGGAAGGATCAATTGCTGAGGCATATATGGCAAGTGATACCTTAACATTTTGTTCTAGGTACATGAAGGATGTTGACACTAGATTTAACCAGGATGATGATAGTGGTACAGAGATGCCATTGCCTAATGACATGTCTGTTTTTAAGCATGGCGCTACTCTTGTTGGAGCTACTAAGACTGAGTACATTGATGATGCTATCATGAATAAGTTAGTTTGGTATGTGCTACATAATGCTGATGAAGTACAGGAATATTTGACGTAAGTTAGTTTGGTATGTGCTACATAATTTATGCTATATTTATTAAATTTGAAAATATTCTTATGAATAAAGTATGCCATGCAGTCTGTACAGGGAGGAGCTATCGCAGCAAGGTGCACGTCCAAATGATGTTGATCGAATGGTTCAACAAGGATTTGCAAAGTGGTTTATGTCCCATGTAAGTCACTAAACTTTTATGTTATAGGTTTATTAAAGTTTTTGGTATGCATATGTAATTGCTCAGCTGAGTAATTTTGTTGCAACAGATTGAGAAGAAGCGTAATGAGAATCCAGAATTGGTTAGCGAAGGACTGTGGGCACTGTCATGTGGCCCAGCTCGGCGAGTTAAGACTAGTACAGCTTGCAAGATTAATGGAGTGCGGTTTAGCACAGTGGATCGTGAGAAGTTCATGCAGACACAAAATAGTGGTGTAATGACTGAAGGTGAACATAATGGGGAGAACATAGATTTTTATGGTGTCCTTAAAGAGGTAATTGAGTTACAATATAACTCGAATTATCAAGTTCGTCGGTCGGTGGTTGTATTTCGATGCGATTGGTACAACCAAGTAGGAAAGACTGTGGGCATTCATGATGACAGACATTTCAAATCCATCAATGTGCAGTCATTTTGGTACAAGTCCGATCCTTTTATCTTGGCAGACCAAGCGAAAAAGATATTTTACCTGCAAGACACAACTCCACAATGTAAAGATTTCCGAGTTGTGTAGAAATTTGAACATAGGAATATTTATGATGTGGCTGAAAAATATGAGGGCAGTAATGATGTGCATTAGGATGATTATTGTTCTAATACTGAGCATATAGTGCAAGAAGGTGATGATAATCAGGTTCTGCACAATGTTGAAGGTGGAGAAGCCAGTCTAATTGAAGGCAATTTAGAGGAACTAATAAGAAAAAAGAAGGAAGCTGCTATTATTCTTGAAGATAGTGAGGATGAGGAGGAAGATGATACAATGCTTCAATATTTTAATGATGGTGGCGACGACAACAATGATGACATGTCCATAGAAGATGAAGATGAGGATTTCTAGTATTGATAGTTGATTTATGGACTATTCAGTTCAGATTAATACAGCATATTGAATGTGTGTCTGAAATTCAATTCGGTTTAGATGATACAATGTATTTTCTGTATTTTCAGAACTGAATGTGTGTCTGAAATACTGAATTTGTCAGTCCACTGAATTTGTGGTGAACTGAATGTGTGTTCTGTATTTTCTGTATTTTCAGAACTAACTGTTTCTTCACAGTCAGTTCATGTTCATGTTTTGACAATAAATTAAAACTTGCATTTGATCTGAGCATCTGAAAATTGAACTGACCATCTGAAAATGCACAGAACTGACCATTTGAAAAATTTCAGTTCATGTGATCTAAGCTGGGTTTATGGGAAACAATTTTCAGTTCATGTGATCTAAGCAAGTTTTAATTTATTGTCAACATAGATGGATAGAAGATGGGTTTATGTGATCTAAGCTGGGTTTATGGGAAACAATGAACTGACCATCTGAAAATCTGAAAAATGACCATCTGAAAATCTGAAAAATGAACTGACCATCTGATAGAAATGAAAACAGAACTGAAAACTGACCATCTGATAGAAATGAACTAGGCAGCTAAAGTAATGAACATCTGATAGAAATGAACATCGGATAGTAATGAACATCTGATAGAAAACTGACCATCTGATAGAAATGAACTGGGCAACTGAAAACTGACCATCTGATAGAAAATGAACTGTTTCTAATAGAAATGACAGTTCATGTTCAGATGGTCATGTTTACATGTTCAGATGTTTAGATGTTCAGATTTCAGATTACATGTTCAGTTTAGATGTTCAGTTTAGATGTCTACATGCAGTTTAGATGTCCCAAAAATAGCATCTCTCAGATTTCAGATTACATGTTCAGATTTCAGATGTTTAGATTGTTCAGATTACATGACCATCTATACATGTTCAGATGTTTAGAATTCAGATTTCAGATTACATTTTGTGCAGAACATGAACTGGGCAGCTAAAGTAGAATATGAACTGTGCTGAACTCTGAACTGGGCGCTCGGTTACATCTGAACTGAGAGCATTCAGAACTCTGAACTTTAGCCTCCTGGACAGAGGACAGTTGATGATTAAATACAAATGCGCTCTGTTACTAATGAACAAAACTTGACTAGTGCAATGGTAACCCCTTGCTACTGTGAACCATGGCGTCTTGTGTTTGAGCTTGGGATAGGTAGATTTTTTTTTGTTGACATTTTTCAATCATTTTGTATT